>JAZFAV010000017.1:10987500-11430000 GCA_037954035.1 Rosalia funebris | reverse complement strand
ATTGTTACAGAATGTAGGGCTATTTCCGCAGACACATTTGAAAAAGTACGAGAAGAGTTTCGCAACAGGATGTTTTACTGTCAGGAAGTAGATGGAGCTCACTTCGAACAATTACTATAAGTAGGTACTGATTCTTGAATCTGTAATTAAAATTATTATCCAAGTTTACTGATTACTGATTTAATCCATCAAAACTACCATCAATACAAACAATATTAGTATCATTGAATAGGTTTTTTCGATACCTTTTAAAAGAGGTGTCGCTTGCCATAGGGTTCCATTTAAAATTATTGGTCACAATGACCTTGTGACGTTATCTTTGACGCATACGTCATCTATCATCACTAGTAGGGAAGTTTACAGCCCTTAATATTCAGTTACCAAATTTCACTAGTTTATGTATAATCGTTAAAAAGTAAAGAGGGGGGGAGGGGACTTTTGAATAGCACTGTATATATATATATATATATATATATATATATATATATATATATATATATATATTATATATATTATATATGACAAGTCAAGGCTGGTTTTTCATTTAATATGAAAAAGTGTAAATTTCTTAAATTCGAAGTAGAGTACCTAGGTTTCTTAGTACGAGCTGGGGAATTGCGCCCCAACCCACGTAAGACATCAGCCCTGTCAAATTCACCGATTCCCAAAACTCTTGCATCTTACTTCCGTCAATTTATCCCAAATTTATCAGGCATAGCTGCGCCCTTGTACCAATTAACAACGAAATCATGCAAAAGAATTGAATGGCTCCCTAAACATGATAGTGCGCGAAATCAACTTATTCGTTCTTTGACGTCTGAACCTATTCTCATGATATTTGACCCTGATTTACCGATAGAGCTGCATACTGATGCTAGTTTTGAGGCATATGGTACGATTTTATTTCAAAAGAAAAATACTAAACTTCACCCGGTTGCTTATTTTAGTAAGCGTACCACTGGTCCCGAGTCTCGTTATCATTCATATGAACTTGAAACTCTCGCGGTAGTAAAATCAATAAAACATTTTTTTCACTTTCTTTGTGGACGATTTTTTATAGTTTTTACGGATCGTAATTCTCTTAAATCTTCGCGCACGAAACTCGACTTAACCCCGCGCGTACACCGCTGGTGGGCATTCTTACAAGCTTTTAACTTCGACATAGTTTATCGAGAGGGTAAACGCATGAAGCATGCCGACTTCTTTTCTCGGAATCCGTCTACCTTCATTGATGAGGGGACCACTTACAAAGATGACAACCCTAAATATCATAATTCAGCCAAAATAGTTCAGGTTTTTGACCTACATTCAGACTGGCTTACCGTAGCCCAACAACGTGATGATGGAGTGGTAAAATTAATTGCCGTCCTTCGAGCAAACGAACTAGACCCAGATGTCGCAAAGACATATGATATTCGGAATAATATTTTGCTACGTAAAATTGAAAGGAACAGTCGTTCCCATTATCTGCCAGTAGTGCCATGGCCCATGATTTGGTCAGTAATAAATCATGTACATACTAACATAAAACATTTAGGGTGGGAAAAGACGTTAGATAAAATTTATGAACTATACTGGTTTCCTAAAATGTCGCGTACTGTAAGAAAATTTGTCGATAATTGTCTAATTTGCAAAACTTCGAAAAGTAAATCGGGAAAAGCCTAGGTTAAAATGTATCCAATTAATAAAAATCCATAACCGTGGCATACTATACACGTAGATATATCTGGAAAGCTGTCTGGTAAAAGTGATAATAAAGAATATGTACTGGTAATTATCGACGCTTTTTCTAAATTTGTAATACTGTACCGTATCCGTTCTTTAACTGCCGAAACTGCTGTTAATTGCTTAAAAGAATTCACGTACTTGCTTGGTGCACCATCCCGTATCATTTGTGATCAAGGCAAATGTTTCGCTAGCAGTGAGTTTTAAAAGTTTTTGTTCCAATTCTAATATTGACTTGCACTTCATCGCTCAAGGTACAAGTAGGACAAATGGACAGGTAGAACGAGTGATGCAAACATTAAAAAATACACTGACGATAATTGAAGCTGAAAACGATCGCAAGTGGCAGGATAATTTAGGCGAAGTTCAGTTAGCTTTAAATAGCACTAAACATAGAGTTACAGGCTTCAGCCCTGCTGAAATCTTATTCGGATCTTCAATCCGCTCTTTAGAGTTACAAAAAATTTCGTATAATAAGGACGATTGCTTCGAAAAACACATTTCGTTAGTGGATATTCGTACAGCAGTCACAAAGAATGTCGTAAATTCTTCTAAGTATGATGAAGATAGAAAAAATGTTGGAAAAGCTATCATCAAGCCCTTCTTAATTGGTGATTTTGTTTACAGTAAAAATAATGAAAGAATGATTTCTAAACTCGACCGTAAATTTAGAGGTCCTTTTAAAATTACCAAAATTCTGGAGAATGATCGATATGAGGCAATTAAGTCTACCGATAAAGGCAGAGGCCGAATCTTCAAATTTGTACACGATCAGCTTATTAGTGTACCAGAGGGACAAGGTGAAATTGTAACAGATTCAGAGTCTGACGATGAGAACAAGAATGAACATGTGTCGGTGGCAAAGTAGTAGCCTATAGTTGTAGAATAAATAAACAACGATTTGATTATGATATTGATATGTCTAGTATGTCTTATATGCTTTTATATATAGTTATTTTGCCAATCCGGATGCGTTCGGATGAGAGGTGCTTTTGTCGATCCCGATGCGTTCGGATGTGTTACCTGTACTGCTGTTTGTGTCAATCCGATGCGTTCGGATGAGAGGTACTTTTGTCGATCCCGATGCGTTCGGATGTTACCTGTACTGCTGTTTGTGTCAATCCGATGCGTTCGGATGAGAGGTACTTTTGTCGATCCCGATGCGTTCGGATGTTACCTGTACTGCTGTTTGTGTCAATCCGATGCGTTCGGATGAGAGGTACTTTTGTCGATCCCGATGCGTTCGGGTGTGTTACCTGTATTGTTGTTTATGTCAATCCGATGCGTTCGCACGAGGCACTTGTGTTGCTGCCACATTGTAGTTGGCCATATTGTAATAATAATTATTTTTGTTATTTAGTCAGGATAGACGAGCAGTAATGACAAGATCTGTTTCCCTTTTTTTTTTTTTATAGGTGTTATTCCTTAAGATGAGTGCCCGAGGACGTTCACATTGTCAGAATGGCCGTGTCGGCGGCTGCAACAAAAAAATTCCACCCGCCTATGGATCCCTTCGTGGTAACCAAAATGCAGCAGTGATATTTATGTCATCACTAAAATTACCATGTTCATTTGTATTTATTTGTTTATTCGTTAACCCCAAGTCATTACGAAGGTGATTTGTAGTTGTTTGGGCATATTGAATTTGTAGATATGCTTAATACATATTTTTGTTTATGTTAAGAATGTTTAAGATAATCTTTAGCCAGTAGGCGTTTAGGACAAAACACATTTCCTTATATGGGCAAAGTAACACGCTTATGGGGAGCGAACGAAACAAACCTGCTAGCCTGGGACACGGAATAAGGGGAGTTGAATTCGAGCTTTGCAAAAGAAAGCAGCACGCGTACGGGCTAGCGGGGGCGGATTGTTAGTTACCTTATTGTTTCTTTTGCATTCTATTCGGTAGATAATTACTTGGTTATTACTAACATTCATTTTAAAAAAGTGTATTGTAAACTGACGTGTGTTCTCATATTACCTGTGTTAAATTAATAAAAGTGTCATAGGCGTACATTAAGTGTTTAAATAATATGTCCATGCGGTCGAAACCCAGATGTGCCCCTACGGCTCCGACATATATATATATATATATATATATATATATATATATATATATATATATATATATATATATATATATATATATATATATATATATATATATATATATATATATATATATATGTATATATATATATATATATATGTATTCAACATCTACAACAGTACTCGCGAATTGTCTGGGTTAGACTGCCGCCTCACTCCCCAATCATCCCGCTGCTCGGTCCGTTACGTCTCCGTTCGGCCATCCTCCCGACTATAGCGCTAGGGTCGATATTATTGACTGTTTACACGAGCATCCTGTTTGCGGGGCGTCCTCGCACCGACCGAGGTGATGCTGATCTGAAAACAGAATACCGAAACAGAGACTGTCCAAACAATGGTATAATGTTAGTACTGTGCAGAGTTTTGGGTAATACAGTCAATTACTAGACATAATGGTACTGCCACTCTCCTAGTTTTTATCGCACATCAGGTGGAACTGCCACCTTTTCAAGGCATAGTGGTACTGCCACTAGCCGCTGCTTCATCGAATGGTAGGTGGTACTGCCACCTTATCAAGGCATAGTGGTACTGCCACTATCCGTCCCCTCATCTCGATGTTAAAGATTAGTAAATCACATTAAAATAAATCAAATCCAAATCATAGGTCAGTTACTAGGTCGTAAAACTCATGATGTGTTCAGAAAACGAGTGTATGACCTAACTATAAACAATCTCACATAAACACTGGATTTACTGACCTGATAACTTAATGAAATGTAATTAGTAATTACTATTCGGACTTACTTTGCGCTATTAACCTGAGGGCCAAGCTCGTAGTTGTTCGTGAGCTGCTACCGTAGTCCGATGTCCCTTCTTATGCAGCTCGTATCGCTCATTTGGGAGAACTGTCCGAACAGTATACGGTCCTTTATACTTCGGTCTTAATTTGCCACCACCTGCTAGTTGCGAATCCTCAATCGCCACAACATCGCCTGGCTGGAAGGGGTTGATGCCGCAGCGCACGGTATTAAATTTCTGACCATGTTTAATCGCTCTATTTATAATCTTTATTCGAGCTTCTGAGACGGCCTTGTCTGGGTCGATAAAGTCATCAATCGGCATTGCATCTTTTAAAAGTGCTGAGTTGCAGGTAATCTCGGATTCACGCCCAGCTGTAACACTGCTAGTGCGTAGCCAGTGACGGAGTGTACCGTTGAGTTAATATTGTCCTCAATTGCACCCAATGCGGTGGTCCACGTGCTTTCTTTCTTATCAGTGAGCGTTGCTCGTAATAAATTAAAGACCGTTCTCATCACACGTTCTATTTGCCCGTTCCCCCTTGGTGCACCAGTTGCAATGAAGTGTAGTTGAATCCCTTGTTCATAGAGGAAATTCCGAAACATCGTCGAAGTAAAAGCAGGTACTCTGTCTTCTATAATACGCTTCGGCTTTCCTAGAGCTTCAAATACTGGTATTAAGGCACAAATAGAACATTCGGAAGTTTTCTTTGGTATTGGTTGTAAGCGACAAAATTTGGAAAACGCATCAATGATAACAACGTAACGGACCGAGCAGCGGGACGATTGGGAAGTGAGGCGGCAGTCTAACCCAGACAATTCGCGAGTACTGTTGTAAAGGGTGGTCCAACCACAACGCACGATGTTAATTGTAAATAAAACAAAAAGTTTTCAGAGAATTATCTTAATATTTTTTATTATGATAGAAGGATCTATGACAATTATGCGTGAAACAAAATATCGGCCAAATGCTCGCCACGGCTTCGGTGGCATACCTCTATCCGATGGTCCATATTTTCAATGACCCTGAGACATAATTGAGGTTCAATGTCGTTAATGTGCCGAATTATCTCATCCTTTAGCTCTTGAATTGTTCTTGGCTTATTGACGTACACTTTTTCTTTTAAATATCCCCAAAGAAAGAAGTCCAACGGTGTCAAATCACATGATCGTGGCGGCCAATTAACATCGCCACGACATGAGATAACACGGCCATTGAATTTCTCGCGCAAAAGTGCCATTGTTTCGTTGGCTGTGTGGCAAGTGGCACCATCCTGTTGGAACCACATATCGTCCAGGTCCATATCCTCAATTTCTGGCCACAATTGTTGGGCACGACGACGAGTCGAGGTTGACGGCTCTTCTGCTACACTATCGCGAACAACAACAAGGTTTTCTGCAGAACGAACTGGGCGAGCATGCACAGGTGTTTTCACATTTCCTGCAGACCCGGTTTGCTGAAATTTGCGCACAATTCTCCCGATTGTGGACCCATTTGGTCGATTATGCTGACCAAAAAAGTCATGAAGTGCACGAAATGCATTTTGATTTGAACGCCCATTTTTGTAAAAAGATTCATTCAACAATCTTAACGCGCTGCTCAATTGTGTACCTCTCCATGGTTGAGTTTGTCAAATACTGAAACAAAGAAATGTGAAATTAAGTTGGGCAAAAAACTTGACGTTAAGGTGTGACTCACAATTAACATCGTGCATTATGGTTGGACCACCCTTTAGATGTTGGATACAGTCCAAAAATAAAGTCTGAGGTGGTAAAAAACCCTGATTATTATTTAATCTTCCCTAAACGTTTACATATATATATATATATATATATATATATATATATATATATATATATATATATATATGTACAGGGTGATTCAGTTAACCCGTTTATTAAAAAAAGTTTATGAACTTCCCATTGGAATTCATTTTTTAAAATTTGGAATCGGGGGTTAGCGAGGACGATCTATTCAACTAAAGTATTTTTGCTTTTCTGACACTTCCGGTTATACCGGAAGGAGCTATCAACATCCTTATTTTAAATAGAACACCCAGTATATTACTACATTTTTGAATTACCCTGCTGATTTTAAGTGAACTTTCTTAACAATTCCCTATACCTATCTTCAGCAGTTTTTGAAATATTTTAATTTTTTTGAAAAAATTAGGTTTTTTTTGTATCCCATTGGAATGCTCGTCACTTATTCGAAACAAAAGTTATAGTAGCAAATTTTGGGCTGTAATTAGGCGGACTATTAAGCTTTCAGGTGATATGTAGTTTGATTTTTTATTATTTATAGGGTGTCCAAAAAATTGAGTTCATTCTGACTAACTTCAACTGCTCAAAAGTCAATTTTCTTAAATGGAACACCGTGTATTTTATTGCTTTCTGTGATGGAGAATTAAGTGATATTTCAATCTGTATTAGGATTCCCTATATCTATCTGCTACCGTTTTCTTGCTATCGAGGTATTTTTTATTCGATACCATATTTTTCCATTTTATTAATTTACTTCTGACCAGCGGGCCATGTGTATATATATATATATATATATATATATATATATATATATATATATATATATATATATATATATATATATATATAACGGGTGAGTTACGGGAAGCGGACATTTTTCAACAAAGAATAACTTGCAATTTTAGGAAAAAATAAGTTTTATTTTTAAAGAATTAAACGTTAAACTATGCCATTTTATATGCCTAAGTGTGAAAAATAATATCTGAAATGACGGCCATTTTCACGTATACACAGCTGAAGTCGTTTTCGAAAGTTTGATTCTACGTTTCGCAACGTATCTAGGTTGATTTCTGCAATTTTTTCACGTATTGCTGTCTTCAGGTCCTCTAATGTACGGGGTTTACGCTCATATACCCTTGATTTTAAATACCCCAAAAGATAAAAATCACAAATGGAAAGATCGAGCGAGCGCGGCGGCCAAGAAAGGTCTCCGAAGCGTGAAATGAAGCGATTGAAGGAAATGCAGTTCGAACAACAGCCAGGGAAGCTCTTGCTGTATGAGCGGTCGCCCCGTCCTGTTGAAACCACACCTCTGCCCTATTCATTCTTAGCCTGCGAAGTTCAGGTAAGAAAAAAGTTTCAAACATGTTCACATAGCGATCAGAATTAAGTCGCCGCTCTCTGGTTTTCTTCAAAAAGAAAATGGTCCGATAATCCCGCACCGTCCAATACCGCACCAAACTGTAACTTTAGAGCTGTGTAGCGATCTCTCATGTAATCCCCGAGGATTATCTGCAGCCCAATATCGACAGTTTTGCTTATTAACCGCCCCTTCCAGGTGAAAATGGGCTTCGTCGCTCATTATGATAATCAAATTTTCATTTTCTTCGTATAGGTGAAGCATTGCTTGACAAAAAGTCATTCGTTGCTGATAGTCTCTCTCATTTAGCTTCTGAACCATCATAATTTTATAGGGATGAAATGCAAGGTAAAATTCTCTGCATCGTGGATTGACTTATTTGCAGTTCTCTAGAATGTCGTCTAGCAGAACGAGTGGGGCTTCGGTTCATGGCTTCCCTTACTCGTTCCACATTTTCAGCTGTTCGGGCCGTTCGAACTGGGCCGGGTGGTTTCGTTTTAAACAGTGATCCTGTCGTTCGCAATGAATTAACCCATCTAAGAATGGTATTCCGCTGAGGGAGGGCACCATGACGGCCGATGTTGAAACGCCGTCTAAAAAGACGTTGCACTATTGTCACTGAATCTCCACTTTTTACAAACTCGTCGTAAACAAACACGCGGTGTTCCCTTGTCCACAACGGCATGATGGATATTAAATGGCAACTCAAGGAGTGTTGACTGTCATTTCTCCCACTTACATACGCCTGACACAAGCTGTGTACTATTCGTTCTAAAAACGTCCGTTTCCCATGACTCACCATGTATATATATATATATATATATATATATATATATATATATATATATATATATATATATATATATATATATATATATATATATATATATATATATATATATATATAACAGTGAGTCTTCTTGAAGACGGGGTGCAAGACGTAGAGGTAGAAAAACAGAATTTGCATGCAAAATCCGACAGATGAGACGAGCTTACTAAAACTGTTGGCGGCTTGTGATGCTCGAAAAAGTATTACAAAACATGAACTCTCTTCAAATCGTGAAATTAGTGACAAATTTCGAAAACGACGGCGAGATTCGCCATCCCAATACGTGTGCGATAAAACACCTGAATTTCCAGGTAAATGCCAAAATTTAACCGGACGGGGAAATGATACAACTAAATCCATTGGAGAGTTTTATTTACGCCTTTTTTCACACTTGACGTATATCTTATTGTCGTTCCGGATCCATCTCTGGGGGTGACATTGATGTTATAGTTGGACTAGACGTATTAAAACGACCAGGAATTAAGGTGGAAATAGGAGCACATGAAGCTGAAATAGTTCACGATCCGCTTAGTCTTCCCCGCGTCCTACATGTGCAAAAATTCGATGACAATGAATTAGACGTGTCAGGATTGGACGAGCGAATAAAGGCCGAATTGATAGACATTCTTCGAATATCCATACAACAGACACCCCCGGCCATAACTACCGGCAAGATGAAAATACACTTACGTGAGCCGCAACCTGTAGCATGCCGCCCACGTCGTCTTGCATACACCGAACATTTACAAGTGAAACGTATAATTGAAGAACAATTGCAAGACGGAATCATTCGTGAAAGTGACTCATCGTACGCAAGTCCAATAGTGCTTGTAAAAAAAAGAAATGGGGACACTAGAATGTGTGTAGATTTTAGACAAGTAAACAAGTGTGTGTTATGTGACCACTACCCACTTCCACGAATTCAAGATCAAATTGACCATCTTGCAAAGGCTGTATACTTCTGCACACTAGATATGAAGTCAGGATTTTACCAGATGGAAATTGAGGAGGAATCCAAGCATATTACTGCTTTCGTAACGCCAGATGATTTATACGAATATAACTGTGTCCCATTTGGCTTCGTAAACTCGCCATCATGTTATCAACGTGCCATCGATAAAGTTCACGCTAAAAGGTAACATCGCTTTTGTTTACATTGACGATGTGCTGTGTCCTGCGAAAACTATCGAAGAAGGCCTTGCACGTCTACGGTTGGTCATAAACACTTTATCAAAAGCCGGTTTCGTACTGAACTTATCAAAGTGTACATTTTTCAAAACGTCAATTGAACATTTAGGTTTAGTTATCGAGTGCGGTACAGTGAAGCTAAGTCCACGAAAAGGCGAGACACTTGTACAGGGAGTTGCCCCTAGTGATGTTAAAGGTGTGAGATAATTTTTAGGGTTAGCTAGTTATTTTCGTCGTTTTATAAGAAACTGCGTGTTTAACTGCTCCGATATCTGCATTGTTAAGAAAAGGACAACCATTCGTGTGGACAGACGAGTGTGAACGAATTCGCCTAGAATTAGTGCAGAAATTGACACAACATCCTATTCTAAACATTTTCAACCCTGACCTAGAGACCGAGTTACATACCGATGCTAGTGCGGTTGGCCTTGGTGCAAAAAGGTTCTGACAATTTACTACACCCTGTAGCTTATTTTAGTCGGTGTACTACTGAGTGCGAATCACGTTATCACTCCTATGATTTAGAGACATTGACAATCGTGGAAGCTACCCAGTATTTTCGTGTCTATTTGTATGGTATCAAATTTACCATTTATAGAGACTATAATTCCGTACGTGCGACGGCGTTAAAAATAGAGTTACACCCTCGCGTAGCACGGTGGTGGATAAAATTACAGGACTTTAATTTCGATATTTGCTAAAGACCAGGAACGAAGATGGCACATGTTGATTATCTTAGTCGCAACGTTCCACCCAAAAGGATATTGGTAGCACGCACAGGTACCGCTAATAAATCATGTAAAACAATTTGTGAGTATCAAGCCGAGGACCCATTTTGCCAGAGTGTACTAAACAAAACGGGTAGTGAACCTGGTTATATAGTGAAAGACGGCATCGTTTATTTTCATAGCCCAAGTGATGGTAATTGTCGTTGTTTTGTTCCTGTGCAGGCGCGACTAAACGTTATGCGCTTATACCACGTTGAATCTTCACATATCGGCGTTGACAATATGTTAGCAAAACTTCGGGAAGATTTAATCTGGCCTCGAATGGGAAAGACAGTTCGTAAATATGTCGCAAACTGCCGCTCCTGTATTTTAGGAAAGGCTCATACTGGTAAAAAACGAGGTCTTTACGAACAAATAGCTGAACCAACAACAAATATGGATACTTGGGCATATTGACCACGCTGGACCCCTGGTGAAGTCAAATAGGTGCACACAAATATTGGTAATTATAGATGCATTTACAAAGTACGTACGATTCTGCCCGATTCACGGCGAGGTACACCACGCCGTATTATTGCCGATCGAGGGACTGCTTTCCAAGCAGCAAAATTTAAACAGTTTTTAGCCGAGCAATCAATCGACCTACATTTGATTGCAACTGGAGTGCCGGGTGGAAATGAACAGGTAGAACGTGTAATGCGCTCACTATTTAATGCCATGCGAGCAGTACTCAACGAAAAAGACGAAAAGAAATGGATTCAAGTAGTACCTGCTATTGAAAATGATTTCAACGTGACCGTAAATAAAACAACTGGGTATTCGCCTACCACACTAATGTTTAGTGAAACCCGACGCTTGAAAGCTGCCGAACACCTATTGACCGATATTCCGTCCCAACCCGAAATCATTAATGCTGCCTTAGCACGAGACAAGGTCGTTCAGCGTCTGGAATGTATCACTCAGAAAGCGGCGACAAAGTTCAATGAGAAGCGAGTCCCGGCAGTGCCGGACGCTGTGGACGACAGGGTGGCTGTACAAAATACACAACTGGCTACGGGAGGCAAGCTCAAACCAAAGTTTCAGGGCCCGTTTGAGGTAACTCATTGTTTAGATAACGAAAGGTACGCATTGCGCCGTATCGGAGGTGGTCGTAGAATAACAGTCGCTGCTCTACAAGGATAACTATCTTTTTGAGTCATTAAATTTCCTGTAGTCGACGCAGAACCTTGTTGACCCATCCTTCTTCCGTACAAGGACTATGGGAGAAGCCCATGGACTCTGTGGCGTGGAGTTGCAATTAGGGGATATATGCATTGTACATCGACCCCTGATAGCACCCATAACTGATGATGGATCAGTTTATTTGCCATTATCCAGTCCAAGCAACCTTGGACTGGATTTCATGGAAGAACACATCAAGCTGGACCTAGAGTCAAGTACAATGCGCATCGGAAGCCAGGAGATAGTAAGTAATGACTAACTCCAGGAGCGACGTCACCACAAGCAGGGTAATGGTGGTCAAAGATGAACTGTTACCAGCTCATGCTGAAAGTGTGCTGCATGTGGAAGTAACTGGCGTTGATGGAGGACTGGTGGGAGTGGTGACTGGATAGAAAAAGCCATTTTAACTGGACGGACACTTGTGACGACGGGGAAGACAGTTCCAGTAAGAGTTGCCAATTTGAAAGACTTTGAGCAGAATATCACCCGAGGAACAGTGTTAGGAACGTTCGAGACGGTCACACTAGTTCGTAACTGCGAAGTGGAAGAAAAAAAGATACTCATAGAAACAAGCAACTACCAACTGCGCTTCATGAATTATTAGAACGCTCTAGTACCCACCTACGTAGAGAACAAATTGGACAACTAGAGAAACTATTGACGGAATTTAATCACGTCTTCGCACTCTCCGAAAACGACTTTGGCCGAACTAGCATGGCCTATCACCAGATTGACACAGGGTCGGCGCGACCTATCAAGCAGGCCCCCAGAAGAGTACCTTGGGCTAAACAGGAAAAAGTCAACGACTTAATTAAGAACATGGAAGAGCAAGGTGTTATCGAACCCTCTCAGAGTCCATGGGCTTCTTCCATAGTCCTTGTACGGAAGAAGAATGGGTTAACAAGGTTCTGCGTCGACTACAGGAAACTTAATAACGTCACTCAAAAAGATAGTTATCTTTTGCCACGGATTGATGACACACTAGATAGCCTATCTGGAGCGAAATGGTTTTCGACGCTGGATTTGAAGAGTGGGTATTGGCAAGTGGAGCTGCATCCGAATGACAAGGAAAAAACCGCTTTTACTACCGGAAATGGACTCTGGAATTTCAACGTAATGCCGTTTGGTCTGTGTAATGCCCCTGCCACCTTCGAGCGATTGATGGACACTGTGTTGCGAGGACTAAACTGGAAGATCTGTTTGGTTTACCTCGACGACGTAGTCATCCTGGGAAAGAGTTTTGAAGAACATTTGACAAACGTGCGAGAAGTCTTCAAGAAGTTGGTCGCTGCAAAGCTAAAGCTTAGCCCAAAGAAATGTAATCTGTTCTGCTCGGAAGTCAAATACCTTGGACATGTCATCAGTGCAGAGGGCGTAGGCACTGACCCAGAGAAGACGACAGCGGTGCGCAACGGGCCAGTTCCTAAAGACCAACATCAATTACCGAGTTTCTTAGGTCTCTGCTCGTACTACAGAAGGTTTATTCGAGGATTCGCCGATATCGCGAGGACCCTACATAAATTGACAGAAGATGGAGTTATTTTCCAATGGGACGAAGCTTGCGAAGGATGCTTTGACACTTTGAAGGAAAAACTGACTACAGTTCCAATATTAGGCTATCCACAGTTTGACAAACCATTCATCGTAGACATCGATGCCAGGCAGTAAGGGAATTGGAGGAATACTGTCGCAAAAACAGGATGGACAGGAGAAAGTAGTTGGCTATTTCAGCAAAGCCTTGTCTAAACCCGAGAGAAACTACTGTGTAACTCGGCGGGAACTTCTAGCCGTAGTCAAGACTTTGGAGTATTTCCACAAGTACCTGTACGGACGAAGATTTCTGTTAAGAACCGATCACGCTTCTCTTAAGTGGCTACTCCAATTCAAAAATCCAGAAGGGCAAATTGCGAGATGGCTTCAGCGATTACAGATCTTTGATTTCACCATTGAGCACAGAGCTGGAAAGCATCACCACAATACTGACGCCATGTATAGAAGGCCATATGCAAATGATAACTGTCAGCACTGTTTGAATCTGGAGCAAAAGGAAGGATTCTCTCAAGTGACTTGTTGCCTAACAACTGTACAGCCGGATGAAAATTGGGATGCCAATATACTAGCCGAGGATCAAAGGAACGACGAATATATTGGGCCTGTAATGCGTTGGAAAGAAACAGGAGAGAATAGACCATTATGGGCGGATATCAGCGACCTCGACGCAATTACGAAATGTTACTGGGCTCAATGGGACTCACTGGTTATTGACGGCGGGGTTCTGAAAAGAGTTTGGGAAGGTTCGGTTGGTGCAAGAAATCGACTACAGATCATGCTACCCAAGAATAGAGTGGCCGAGGTTTTGGAAAATGCTCACGGCGGAACCGGAGGAGGGCACTTTGGCGTAGCTAAGACCATGGGTAAAGTGAAGGAACGATTCTACTAACGTCGCTGGCCATTTCCACGCACTGAATCGGGAAATCGTTACATCTTGGTGGCTATGGATTATTTTAGCAAATGACCGGAAGTTTACGCCATATCTAACCAGAAGGCAACCACTGTAGCCGAGCAACTTGTCGACAATTGGATCAGCCGCTTTGGAGTTCCATTAGAACTACATTCCAACCAAGGCAGAAACTTTTGGGTGTGTTCCAGGGAGTGTGTCAGTTGCTCGGAATTCGAAAGACCAGAACAACACCATTACATCCCCAATCGGACGGAATGGTCGAGAGATTCAATTACCATTGAATCTCAATCAAATTGGTCTCCAGTGTACCCACTGGAGACCAATTTGAGAATGATGGTTAGCGAGCACCAAAGCGACTGGGACCGACACATACCGATGTTCCTGTTGGCCTATAGAACTGCTGTCCATGAAACTACTGGGCAAACACTAGCCCGCATTCTCTTTGGCAAAGAGTTAAGACTGCCGGTGGATTTAATGTTCGGAAGACCGACTGATCAAGCGATGACAACCGAAGACTACCTACGAAGTGAGAGTTTGCGAATTGATTGAGAAGGATTTTCACGCACTGAAACTCTCACTTCTTCAATCGCTTGTGGGGTTCGAATAGAGCACGGGCGACCTGGATTGCGAATTTTTACAGTCGAACCGGTATTCTCAAATATTCGAATCCATTTTCTGATCTTACACCTCTTGATTATTTCTTATGGGGATACCTTAAAGAGAAAGTGTATGTAAACAAACCACGAACTTTAGTGCAAGTAAAGCACAACATTCGCACCGAAATGGCCGCCGTTTCCAGAGAGATGTGTAGGCGCGTGGTGGCTAATTTCCGTTTACGGTTAGAGGAGTGCCTACAGCGTGAGGGTCAACATTTGGAGAACATAATCTTTAGTACTTAATTTTCCAAAACCTTGTCTAAAAATTAACAAAAAAATTAATTTTTTCTGACTTCTAGTTTTTTTTTATTGAATCTACAAATACCCCCTACCCTTTCTGGACACCCGTTACAATCCGTCTCGCAAAAAGGGCCGATGTCTGAAATTGCAGAAATCCTGGGAGGGTCCTTACAAGATTGTGACCAGAATAAATGACCTAGTTTACCGGATCCAGAAAGGACCACGCGCAAAAATGAAAGTTGTTCACATCGACCGCTTGTCAGTCACCATTCCGAGGGCGATCTACTGATCGGGACGATCAGTACTAGGAGGAGGGCAGTATCACGAACACCTCGAGCGATCCCGAACGCCGGGAATATTCGAGACCTTGAGAGCGTGCGATATTTGTTTCCAGTGCCGTTCTATACTAGAAGGTTCGCCAAAGTTCTTTGTCTAGAAACGCCTGGAGAGACGTTCCACTGCCTATATAAGAATTGTGTCGTCCGGCCAGCAGTTAGGTGAATTTGGACCGCGATAGTGAGCGATATACAGTGCGAAAATTAGTTTATAAAGTTAAAGTAGAAAGAAAGTTAGTTAGGTAGTCGTTTGACTTGTGGATAGTTGAGTGTAAATAAGTGTTCGAGAAATAGAGAACGTTCTGGTAAAATCGTTACAATATATATATATATATATATATATATATATATATATATATATATATATATATATATATATATATATATATATATATATATATATATATATATTGCAGTTAGTACAAACCTTTTGTGGTAATTATTCCCTGGACGGGGTTCGCTAAAAAGAAAACACTAGCCGTTTAACAAATATATATATTAGCAGTAAGCAAAGTAAACCATATAATTTGCGGTACCAATACACTCTCATCAATATGGCTACCCTACTTAAGACCTTCTGTTCACTTCTCTCGATATGAGTCGATGTCGCTTCGCGACACACGCGCAATATCGCCGCACTGGTACACGTGCACTCTATTTTAAGATTCGGGAAGGGCTCGCGAAAGAAGGCAGTGCCGTACCCGTTTTATTTTCCACATCCTCGGGCCCCGAAGTGCAAAGCACTTTCTCGTCGCTGTCTAACTCTAGTGGATATAACAAATTAATTGGTCTTTTTAATAATTTGCCGTTAGGGAGTCTTACAGTACATGCCCGCACTTTTCCGTCGCGACCGCAATGTGTATTCGTAATGCGAACCATCTTCCAAAAAATTCGAGGAACGCTTTGATCGTGAAGTAACACAATATTACCTTCTTTAAAAGGTGTTGAGTTCTTGGGGTCTAAGTGATGCGCTGTCCTTAATTGTTGTAAATAGTCAGATGTCCATCTTCGCCAAAATTTATTTAAATTGGACTGTCTGAACGTCCATTTTTGTAGGAGATCGTTTCGTTTGACCGCTGCTAGCGGAATATTCTCCGTCACGTCTGAGTTTGCATCTCCGATTAAGAATTTATCAGGTGTCAATATGGGGGTGTTAGGATCACCATCAATATATGTCAAGGGTCTCGCATTTACCATTGACTCTACTTCACTAAGAACGGTTTGTAGTTCGTCAAAATTAAGAGTGGCCTTCCCAATGCTCATCTTCAGTGAATCTTTCACCGTCTTTACCAAACGCTCCCAAAATCCGCCCCACCATGCGGCTCTTTCTACAATAAATTTCCACCTTATCCGATTTCTTGAGGAAAAGGTTTGGACATCCGTATTTCTTAAAATTTTGTTAAGTTCCTCTAATTCCAAGGCTGCTCTCTTAAACGTCTTGGCGTTGTCAGAATAAATTACACTAGGAACACCTCTTCTTGACATGAATCTTCGTAAGGCTCTCAAGCAACTTTCTGTTGATATGTCAGGAACTAATTCCAAATGTACAGCTCGTGTGACTGCACATGTTATTAACATTATATAGACCTTTCTGGAGTGGCCATCTTCGTTTATGAAAAGGGGTCCTGCAAAGTCGGTACCTATAAACTCAAAACTTGCCAAAATTCTATTTCTTGGTAAAGGAGCAAATTCCGTTGCCCCGGGCTTTCCTCTGAACTTCTTACATATTACACATTTCGCCAGGGTTGACTTTATCTTCTGTCTACCTCTTATTAACCAATAAGTTTTTCGAATTTCTGCTAAGACCAAGTTTACTCTTCCGTGGTGCATCTTTTCGTGTATCTGTAAAATGAGTTTTCTTACCCATGGGCTCGATTTAGGAAGAATAATAGGATGTCGAGCTTCATAAGGTAAATCACTTTCTTGGAGACGTCCTTTTAGTCTCATTAATCCATTACTATCCAAAAATGGTGACAATGATAAGATTGGAGAATTCTTGTTCAAGGTTAAATGGTTTTTTAGTGTCTTAATTTCTTCGGAAAATGCTATTTCTTGAACATGCTTTAACCAATATATTTCCGATTGCTTCAGTTCTTCTGCTCGAAGTGGATCTAATACCTTTTCTTTTGTTCTTAGATTTCTAACGAATCGGAAAATATAACTGGTTACTCTAAAAATTTTCTCTAGACTACTATATCTGTCTAAATCGAATAATGGTTCATTTTCTTCTGACGTTTGGACGTTTAGTATAAAATTTTCATTGTCATTTTCCGTGTCAATTTCTGTTGCATCATATTCAGGCCAGTTTTCTTCTGGTTCAAGTAGAAAATTCGGTCCATTTCTCCATAAATCTGATTTTACCAATTTCTTCGCCTTAATACCTCTAGTGACTAGATCCGCTGGATTATATTCACCTGGACAATACTTACTCGATTGGACACATATGTTTTCCATCTTTGAGCCTTACCTCTAATCCAATGGAGCGTAATCTTGGAGTCTGTCCACAAATAAATAATTTCGATCTGTAATTTGGTATTGTTAACTATATAATTCTGTAACCTAGCGGCACAAACAGCAGCTGTTAATTCTAATCGTGGCAAAGTAAGTTCATTTTGGCCGTTACATTTAATAGGCGCTACCCTATTTTTTGACACTAGAAGATTTGAATGATAAACGTTATTGTCGTAGGTCCTCACATATGCCGCTGTCCCATAGGCTTGAGGACTAGCATCCGCGAAAACGTGAAGTTGTACAGATGTCTTGGAATTGTCGTTAACACATCTCAAAAGGGTAAAATCGTTTAGGTTTTTAATATCATTTACCCAATTTTGCCATTCCGTTTGGATTGACTCCGGTAATATCCTGTCCCAGTCGAAATTTTCTTTCCAAATTTTTTGTAACAATATTTTGGGCATTATAATGCACGGTCCCAAAAACCCTAAAGGATCATATATTCTGGAAATCGTTTTCAAAATATTCCGTTTCGTTATTATTTTTTTCTGGTCAGCATAGGCTGTCACGGAATCCAAATTCATGCCAAGTTCATCTTGCGATGTATACCACAGCACACCTAATACCTTTGGACAAAAGGAAGAGTTTCTGCTACTTTTCTCTTTAAAGAGGTTATTTAAACGATCATCGCTACTGATCCATTTCCTCAAATTCATTTGAGCGTTATTCATGATTTGGACTGACTCATTATATATTTTTAAAGCGTCATCTACGTTGTCTGTTGCAATTACCAAGTCATCGACGTAAAACGATTCTCTTAATATCGTACATGTTTCGTTAAACTTTTCTGTTTGATTTGATAAATGCTTATTAATAGTAGCCGTTAATAGAAATGGGCTTGTAGTAACCCCAAAAGTTACCCGTTTTATTCTATAAGGAACGATATCTGACAACTCAGCTCCATCATTAATCTGTTTTTCGTACCAAAGAAAGCTATGTGAATCTCTGTCTTTTTCTGCTAATGAAATTTGCAGGAACACCTTTTCTATGTCCGCACATATTCCGATGCATCCGATTCTAAAATTTAATAGTACCTTTATCAATTCCGGAATCAGGTTGTCACCAGATAATAAATTGTCATTTAGTGACGAAAGATTCGGCGCATGCGCAGACGCATCATAAACGACGCGCACCCTCGTAGTGTCTTTATCTTCGCGATAAACTGGCCTGTGCGGCATGAAATACGTCCTACCTTCCGTTTGTTCGATCGGTGCCTTTTCCGCGCAGTCAGTATCTAAATAATTTCGAATTGCCTTGTCGTATTCTATTAATTTAGAATTTCTGATTAGATTTCTTGTTAAACTTTTTACTCTCGCTAAAGCTTGAGTGTAATTGTCGTCCAATTTTACGTTCTCGAGTTTCCAAGGCAACTCAACTTCATATCTGTTGTTTTTCATTTTTATATTAGAATTACAAAATTGTTTAGTGAAATTCTCGTTGTTAACGTTATTCGGATTATATATACCTATAGTTTCTAAATTCCAAAAGTCCTTTATATCAAAATCCTCTTCGGATGTTGCGTGCAAAACCGTAGCTAAATTTATGTTTACATTTACGTTATAACTGTCTATCGGCGTGGGTCCAAGCAGAGTCCATCCCAGCATGGTATTTACTGCCGTTAGATCTGTCGTGATCTTTTCAATTTCACCAGTAACAAGCTTCCAATAATTGTCGGCTCCTATTAGCATCGATATGCCTTCAAGTGGTTCCGTACCCCCGACGCGAGCGTCCGCTAATTCATAGTCCTTTAATTTTCTTATGTGCGTGGGCGGTGTATTCAATGCATCGAAGCATATCTCTGGAACTACTACAGCATGCAACTTAATAAACTGTCTTGTATACTGGCTGCGTATATAGACTTCAACCTTCTTACAGTCTTGAGATTGACCCCTTTTGCTTGATCCAAATGGAATAATAGATAACTTATGTGACCCTATTACCTTTAATTTCAGCTCATTAAAAACGTTTTCTTTTATAAATGTCAACTGACTTCCCCCATCTATCACTATGCGTATGAAAAGTCCGTTGCAGTGAAGTTCATTCGCGGCTGAAACATATGAGCACGCCGTTTGCAGCAACACGTGGTTAAAACCCCCATTTGTAATCAGAGCAGCGGAGTTTTCATTTCGATTAACGTTCGCATTATCGTTTGAGTCTTTAGAGTCATCTTTCTCGTTATTTTTATTTTTGGTTAAGCGTTTTTTAAAGTTCGGATCGCACATTATAGCACATTATAGATGTTTACCCTTAC
This sequence comes from Rosalia funebris, assembly GCA_037954035.1. Lineage (NCBI taxonomy): Eukaryota > Metazoa > Arthropoda > Insecta > Coleoptera > Cerambycidae > Rosalia > Rosalia funebris. The sequence continues at coordinate 11,409,885 of JAZFAV010000017.1, read as the reverse complement.
AGTTCTGGCACATTATATTATAACCTTTACAATATCGAGCGATATGATTTGACTTCGTACATTTAAAACATCTATTGTTTTTTCTTAGAATGTCCCGTTTTTGTTCGATTGTTAAATTTTTATTGCGACATTTAAATGTATCGTGCGTATTTGTATCGCAAAATAAACATTTACAGTCCGTTACACTAGTAAAAAGTCCAGAAACCGTTCGCGGATTATTTACTCGATCGTTTTTTGTCGTATGCGTACTTTTACGCTCCTCTTTTGATACGCCACTGCTTGACGCACCCGTTATGGCTTGAGCAGATTCCACAGAATCTATCTCCCGTTTTATAAATTTTAATAGTATGTCAATTTGTTTCTGGCAATTCACTGAACCCGATTCCTCTTCGTTGCTTAAATTGTCTGTATCACAATCAATGTCATTAAGTTTATTAAATTCAACTTTTAATTGAAACGGTAATGATTTCATTAAAATAGTTTTAACCATTAGCCCATAACTATTTGATGATACCCCTAACGCTGTTAACGAGCGTGTAACAGCTGACGTTATGTTATATAATTTTCGTAACCCTACAACATCATGCTTACCCTTGACCGGGTTTAAATTTAATAATTGTTGAATATAGCTATCAACAATCCGTTCCTTATTGCCAAATTCGTTTTTGATCATGTCGATTGCGTCATTATAACATGCTTCAGACGGAGTTAAACCGCTGATCGTTTCGAGAGCCCTTCCCGTTAAAACCGATTTTAAATAATTAAATTTCGTAGCACTATCCAGTGATTTATTGTCATGCACCGCGCTCTTAAATTGTTCCCAGAACGGAATGAAGTCATGCAAATCCCCGTTAAATGTTTTTAAATTTAATTTGGGTAGTCTCACCGTACTCATCGTTGAATCTGCACCGGGAATACCTTGTACCTGCTCCTGGGACTGCACTGGTAAGCGGCGCTGCGCGTCGCCTGCGTCTACTTCGTGGCCGTTGCCGTCCATCCGTCGCACGCGCTGATCCCGCTGGTCCCCCGCTCCGCCGTCTGCTATCCGCTGGAACAACCTCGAACTGGTTATGACGATTTTGTCCTCGTATTCTAAAATCTGCTCGAATTCCTCTTCATATTTTTCTTCCTGAATGTACGGCATCGCCTTTTCGTTAGCTTCTTTTAAACACTTTTGAGCACTACCTAACCTGCCGTACATCGTTCTCAATTCCTCGACAGCCGGTACGCCTTTTAATAGCTCTTCAGCTTCGTTTACAAGCCTCGTTACCTTTGCCCTGCACGTTTTGCGAAACTGTAGTTCCATTTTCATTAACTTTTGACAGTCACAGACTCTAATTCGTTTTACTTTTCTTTAAACAACACAAACTGTCTGCTAGGTCCGTTTACAATTTTATTTCGCTAGTGAATTCACGTTATAAACAATGTCCTTGCCGTTTCGTTAAAGGTCACACACGTTTTACCCTTCCCGGGTTTCGGCACCAAAGATATGTGGTAATTATTCCCTGGACGGGGTTCGCTAAAAAGAAAACACTAGCCGTTTAACAAATATATATATTAGCAGTAAGCAAAGTAAACTATATAATTTGCGGTACCAATACACTCTCATCAATATGGCTACCCTACTTAAGACCTTCTGTTCACTTCTCTCGATATGAGTCGATGTCGCTTCGCGACACACGCGCAAAATCGCCGCACTGGTACACGTGCACTCTATTTTTAGATTCGGGAAGGGCTCGCGAAAGAAGGCAGTGCCGTACCCGTTTTATTTTCCACACCTTTTATAGTTGGCCTTCTCTTCCCTATTATATAAAATTCCTGAATTATCTTCTGCAAACATTTTTCAGTAACATTATGTACGACTACGTACGTATGAATACGATTTTGTGCTTGGTTTATTCCTTTTTTCTTTGGGGAAAAAAAGGAGGTACCTGAATCTATCACAGCACCTTCTTTGAGTACCTGTTGATAGATATTTTCTTAAATTTCTGTTGCGGCTAACATTCTCTTCGAATGTTCACTTTATTTTTGGGATCTTCATAAATGTTATGATATTACTTATTACTTCTCGGGAACAGCTATGTAATGCCTTTTTTGTCGATTTCTTAGGCACATCCATTTATCTGCAATTTGATAGTGAAGTGACAATATGCATGTGATACACGTTTAATCTCTACGTAAGTGTATGATTTAGAAATAAAAACTAATAGGTACTCATTAAATATAATTTCTTTCGGTAATTATTTACTTAAGAACTCACTTGAAAATGCTTACCAATTTTTCTAGGGTGCTGTAGACGAATCTGGCTTCAGTTTCATTCGCTCTGACACAGTTTTCGAGAAAATGAATTTTCCACTCTTCCGCGCGAGAACATTTTTTCTTACTAAATAACTTTCACTTTACACTACGTAGATAGCTAATATTAATACGAGTAGATGCTACAACACTTCCTTTATACATATCATATAGTAAACCGTCATAAAACCTACTCCTACTATTCATTACGGTATTTAGTACTTCAAATGTTTACAATTCACGTGCAGTTGGCGTCGTCCATTGTAATATTTGTAATTGTGACGTTCGATAAAACCACGTATATACGGAGAGGCTCCAAAAGCTAACTCTGAATATTAACAACTAAATACGCTGTTATTTTGAAGGATACTGGCCTAACTTAACTGTCTACTTATTATGGTTAGGTTAGGTTATGTTAAGTTAGTATCTTTCAAAATAACGTATTTAGTTGTTAATATTCAGAGTTAGCTTTTGGAGCCTCGCCGTATATATGTGGTTTCATCGAACGACACAGAGGGCGCCACGATTACAAATATTACAATGGATGACGCCAACTGCACGTAAATGTAAACATTGCAAGTAAATTAAGAAAATCGTAAAGAATAGCATGTGATGATTTTAATGTATAATGTGTATAAAGGAAGTGGTGTATCATCTACTTACATTAATATTAGGTATCCATAGTGTCATGTGCGAAAGTTGAAAATTCGTTTTATCGAAAACTGTGTCCGACCGCCAAATGCTGAAACCAGATTCGTATTCGGCGCCCTCGATAATAGGAGGCTAGCCAAATTTTGGTGATGATTTGAGAGTTTTACGCTAATGTATATAATTAAAGAGGTCTTATAATTATGGAACCTTTGTAATTCGACGGCCCTTCTGCAACTTTTTATACAAGTTTGGAGGTAAGAAGCTAAAAATCTTTGTACTTCAGTATGTTACAATTTTGTAATGTAAATTAAGTACAAGATAGCTCTTAAAACGTCAATATTTTACCTGCTAAAAGTGCATCTCACATCTCAACTCTATTTATTCCACGTTATTTTCAATAAAATAAATTTTTGGCCATTTATTTGTTAACCAAAAGAAGAAAATGTAAATGTGGAGATTTGGCAACAGTAGCCGCTATACATCTGATCAAACTTGTATCATGGATATAGTGGACACAACAAATAAGTGGTTCCAAAATGTTGAGCAAATTTTTCTAAATATTAAAAACTCAATAACTCCGTTAATAAGCCCGATATTAAAAAATGGTTTTCACAGTAATCATTTACTAGGTGTAGATATTAAGTGGACACCAGTCTTTTGAATTTTGAGTGTGCCTTATTCGTCACAATAACCAGTAATGAATGTACTGATATGTTACAAGCTTATTTTGAAGTTTTAAAAAATTTCTGTGAGGCTGCTCGTGCTTACGCGGAGAGATATCCGAATAAAGATCGCCCTCAACACCAGAAATTGGAATTAAAAGCTAATTTGCGATAGTTTGGTGCGTTTAAAAAACAAAATCTCTAGAGCGCAAATTTGATGAAAACTTTAAACTGAATGTTTTATTAAGTGCAGAAGAAATTCCTAATACATCCATAAGTGAGGTGGCACGAAATTGTGGAACTTCTAAAAAAACAGTAATAGAAATTTTCAAAAAGCATAAATTCAAACCGTGCATTTCCCCTAAAATCCATGCATTGGAAAACGACACAACGAAGCTTAACTTTTTTTTTGGACATGTCGAGGGCAGATCCAGTATTTCACCAACAAATTATCTGGACCGACGAATGTACTTTCAGGAAGAATGGAATTTTTATCATAATAAATCATAGATATTGATCTCAGGACAATCCTCACGTTGTTGTGGAGAGCAATTTTCAAAGAAGATTTAGCATGAATGTATCGTGTGGTATTTTGGAAAGTAGGCTAATAGGACCATTTTTTATTGATGGAAATTTAAACCAGCAAAAATATTACTACTATAATTTACTTTCTGGCGAATTTGAAATGTTTTTAGATGAATTACCTCTTAGAAATCTGAACAAGATTTTTTTTTCAATAAGACAGAGCTGCGCCCCATAATACCAATCTAATTGCTAATTATTTGCGTACCCAGTTTGGCGAACAATGGATCGGAACCAACGGACCCATTCGGTGGCCAGCTCAGTCCAGACCTGACACCACTGGATTTATTTCTATGCGGTTATCTAAAAGATACCGTGTATTTAACACCACCCGGAAACGAACAAGATTTGAGAAGGCGAATAGTTGAAGCCTGCCGTAAAATTCCTCAATTTTTTTATACAATGCCATTTCCAGCGTCTCTCGGAGATGTCAATATGGGTTGAACAAAATGGTGGTCAGTTTGAACAATTGTTGTAATAGTTGTTTAGTGTTCCAACATTCTTTTTGTGCTTTTTTGAAATTAAAAAAACAACTGCCTAAATGTTATTTTAATACTTATTTCGTGCACCCCCCTGAATCATAAGCAGTCCATGAATTTTTATTAAATATTTGTTTGCCTAAACCCCTGTTTGATTTTCTATATTTTGTTTCAGAATAGAAAACAATATTTCTTCATCGATATCCTTTTTAGGAAGTTCATCTGTTGAATTTGAAAAACTGGGTGAAATGTCTGCAATGGTTTCTAAAGATGATGAAAATCATATTAAAGAAATTGTTGATTATGATAAAGGGATTATAGAAAATGTTTCTGACTATAGTATTGTTGAAGATGAGGACGTCCTCATTACAGAAGAAAATTTTTCAGGTCCACAAATCAATTCAACAGAGAATAGAAATGAAGACATACCGTCATTTTCTGAGTGGGCACAAAGACACCTTGAAGAAGCAGAGAAACGAGAACAAGTAAATTCATCTTTTAAAGTTCAGGGTATTAATGGAAAAGGGTCTAGTGCAAAGTTGCGCTGGAAAAATTATGCATCGTTAGACTGTGGTGCTAAAGTTATAGCTGCCAATCCTGAATCTGTTAGCCCAGGAGCTATACTTTCACCTTCAAGTGATGAATATAAGCTAAATCCATGCACAAGTCGTATATGGTTCATTGTAGAACTGTGTGAGACTATTCAGACAAAAAAAATTGATTTGGCCAATTATGAGTTGTTTTCATCGTCTCCAAAAGATTTTATTGTTTCAATAAGTGACAGATATCCTACAAGAGATTGGTCAATTGTTGGAATGTTCACTGCAAAAGATGAAAGAGATGTTCAATCTTTTGACTTAGAAACTAACATATTTGGTAAATATATTAAAGTTGAAATCAAGTCTCATTATGGGTCAGAACATTATTGCCCAATATCACTTTTTCGTGCATATGGAACATCTGTATTTGAAGTTTTACAAAAAGAAGACCCTGCTAATATTCATCGTATTGAAGATGATGGCGATGAAAATGACGAAAGTATTAACAGTACTGGTGATATGGGTGAAAATGTTGATAGCATTACTACAATCACAGAAGAGGAAAATGATGATTCCCCTAAGAATTTATTTAGTTCTGCCACCGATGCAGTCATATCAATTGTTAAACGAGCAGCAGAGGTACTTGGTAACAAAGCAGAAAATCAAACCATAAAGGAGATTCATGAAAATAACTATTCTAGAATGAATATATGCAATACTCCTAATTATATTATTTATTGCAAGAATTGCGATGATACCCTCTTCAAACAGATATATGAGCTAATTAGTTGCAAAATACTTTATATAAAACAGTTAATAGGCATTTCTTTTTTATACAAGGCATTATCTAATTCGGTTGTTTGTCTGAACTATGACTATGAATATAAAATCACATCAAATCTCTCCAATAACTTACTTACAGATTATGTTACCACTTTGTTTCCTTCAAGATATTTAGGCGCAATGTGTAACGAAATTTCTGTCCTTGAAAATAGAGGTATATTAAATAGTAGCAATAAAATTTCAAATACAACAAGAAATGTAACAAATGCAAAAGCGAGTACAATGAAATTCCAAATAGCTGAATCAGATATAACAAAATTAGAAAAGGTAAAAGAATCGCGATTCTTTGAAACTACTCTTATAAATTCGAGCATTGAAACAAACATTATTGAAGACATTACCTACATATCTCAAATTAAACCCACAAGACCATTTATTGGAGATATTGGAGTACATCAGACTAACATTAATTTTAATGTTACAACCTCAGCAATGGTTAATCAAACCGTAGAATCTTCAGCAACAAAAATAGTGGATACATTTTCATCAGAAAAAAAAAATGAATATAGTACTGAACTTATAACAGATATGGAAAGCATTTCAGAAGGAATAGATGTTTTTGATCATATTGAGCATTTAATTTCTGAATTTAATACAGATTATTCACAAAATCCTATACCAAGTGCTACTGCCGCCACCACCACCAATTCACCACAAGCTCAAAAAGAATCCATATTTTTGAGATTGTCCAACAGAATAAAGGTAACGTATATACATATATAAAACATGATGTGTATATATATATATATATATATATATATATATATATATATATATATACATATATATATATATATATATATATATATATATATATATATATATATATATATATACATATATATACATATATATATATATATATATATATATATATATATATATATATATATATATATATATATATATATATATATATATATACAGGGTGTCTCACCCAGAACTGCATCAATCGATATAGGGAAAAGTTCGCACCAGAAAATTTTGAAAATTTGGGAAGATACTAATGGCAGTGTGGCCAATTTATCTAAAATAATTACAAGCATCTGGCATTTCCGGTTATACCGGAAGTCGGTACCAAAGTCGGATTTTGCTTATTTGCTTATTTTAAATGGAACACCCTATATATTTTAGGGTTTTCAAAAATAGCATAAAATTATGAGTCAAAAACATGTAGGATACCCTATGCCTAAACCCAGCCGTTTTAGAGATATTTGACATTTAAAAAAAATTTGACACAGTAACCTTTATAACTTTCTTCATGTAAAAGATACTAATTTGCTTTTTGGCATGTAAAAAGAACACAAGGAGAACTGCACTCTACAATTGAATTACATTCAAGAATGGTATACCAAGTGTTCCATTTTTGACGTTACATTTTGTAAACTTCAAACCGCGAGAACTTGTTTAGGTCAAATTGAATGGCCTATATTTATGGGGATTTAAGTCACAAATTTTTGTCACAATTTAAGTCACAAGTATTTGCGATTTTCTTAGAAATTCAAGAATTTTTTGTTAAAATTTTATCAAATTAGCCATGATTAGAAACAGTCAGTAATGCCAGTCATTCTCTTATGTCAAAAAATGCAACCGCGTTTAAATTACACCCACGAAGACTTTTTGAATTTGAATATTATTTATGGAGAATGCGATAAAATAATAACTTGTAGCACATTTGCTACTCGATATCCACAAAAACGGAAACCGTCACCAAACACTGTAAAACGCATACTGGATAATTTTAAAAACTTCAAAAGCGGAAGCCTATTGTTGATGACGAAAACGTTGAAATAGCAATTCTGGGGTATTTTAGTGCATTTCCAATGATGTCATTAAGACAAGCTGCTTTGAAATCGGGACTATGTAAAGATTCAGTTCACAGAATCTTAATTAAACATAATTTTCACCCGTTTTCGTTCCAAATAGTTCAAGGATTAAAAGAAACAGACTTCCTAAGAGAAAAGTTTTGTGAATTTATTCTAATAAGGTCTGTAGGCGACGATTCTTATTTGAGAAATATTATATGGTCAGATGAAGCTAAATTTATCAAAATTGGACTTTTTAATCGACACAATTCGCATTATTGGAGTGACTCGAATCCTCATGTGTTCAGGGAGCGAAATTTTCAAGAACGTTGGCAGTTTAATGTTTACTGTGCCATAAGAAATGATAGACTGGTGGAATTAGAATTTTATGAATAGAATTTAAACAGTGAGTTATAAAAATTTCTTCTTCTGCTAATACGTATAGTTAATTTTTTTTTGTTTTTGTTTTTTAGGTGAAAGATATCTAAATATTTTACAAAATTTGAATAATAACTATTTAGAAAATTTACCTCTCGCCGAACATAAAACATTTTTTATCAGCACGACACGACGGTGCTCCCTCACATAACGCGTATTTGATAAATAATTTTTTATAAGAAACTTCTTACGATCAATGGATCGCCAATAATGGACCTTTCCTATGGCCTCCTCGCTCGCCCGATTTATCAATTTTAGATTTTATTTGGGGAACTATTAAAGATAAAGAGTAGAGGACGACAGCCGGCGCTAGAGCCCCCCCACCGCTTTCTGTGACGTCATTGACCTTGAAAAGGTGACCTTGACCTTGATAGAGGCCACCTCGACCAATGTCATCGTGACCTTGACAGAGATCACACTGGCCAAGGTCGCAGTGGCTCTGACAGAGGTCGTCGTGTCCTTGTAGCGAGGTCACCTTGACCTTGAGTAATGTCGCCTGTGAAAGTCACTTGGTAGGGGTTATTTCAAAGTCAATTTCATCGGGACCAATCACAGATGAGATATTTTGTTTAAAAGTGTGGACATGTTTCGGTTAGCTTCATACAAACAGCGCATTGTAAGGTTCACTCTCGTTGACTTTGGGTGTGTAATTAGTGCAACAGAATATTTTATAAGTAAGTAATATTTTAAATTATTTTTAACCAATATTTTACTGATTTATTTAATTTAAATATGGCGGCAGCTAGTATTAATTTAGCAAATATCAATGGTATGCTTAATGGTGACATGGAAATTTATGAACAAAAATTAATTTCGTCTTCAGAGACAAACAAACCTTTTGTTATTAAAAAATTACGTGTGGTCAGTACTCGCTTTGGGAAAACAATACTAGCAATTTTATTCGATAATACTATAAATCTGACTTTTAAATCATTTTTACCGCAGAGATTGTATGAATTATTGACTGAAGATACAGTTTGTGTAATTAATTTATCTCATGGAAGATATACATTAACTCATTTGGGTAAGAGCAATCGAACTGTGCCTGATTTAAAACCTAGGACTTATTAAAATTTGATATTAGTAAGTAACAAAATTGTAAATCCGTAATAGTATTGATGCAGATAACCTATCAAAAATTATTAGTTAGTAATTAAAACAAAACTTCAAATCAGTAATAGTACTGATGAAAATAATCTAGCAAATATCTTAATGCGATATGAATATTCATAAACAAAAATTAATTTCATCTTTGGAGATAAACAGGTCTTAAAAAAAGTTACGTGTGGTCAGTACATGTTTTGGGAAAACAATTCTAGCCATTTTGTTCGAGAATACTATAAATCTGACTTAAATTATTTTTACCGCAAATAGCGCATAAAATATTGACTGAAGTAATCAATTTATCTCATGGAATATATACATTAACTCGTTTGGGTAAAAGTAATCCAACCATTTCTAGTTTAAAACCCGAGACTATTAAAATTCGGTAATATAATTAAACAAAACTGCAAATCAGTAAATAATATTGGGGAAAATAATTTAAATATTATGTTCTAAAATGGGTTTTTGTTATCACTAATTACCACATCATTTGTTTTTTTATAATTAATAAGGTAAATTATTGAAATTTTCTCTATTCTATGTATATATATATTAATATGTTATATTTTTTTAGGTGACCTTTTACATAAAAAAATGTGGATGCAATATTGTGAAGCAAGCTGGCCCATATCTGAAGATTTGGAGACCAGTATTGATAGACTATCATGTGAATTGAACGCCCTAAGTTTTGATACGGAACACGACATGGTCTACAGTAATAGCTATGACGAGGACACTATGCTAAGGCACGATGGTTTGGCTAAAAAATACCGTTTAGGTGCGAAGTTATGCCAAAAGTTTCTTTTTAATATAATAGATTTGGATGAATTTTGCACTTTAATGATATTAGGCGATTTAAAAAGTTTTCTATATAAAATAGTAGAACATTTACCCGAGGATATTGTATCAAAATTCCAATTAAATGACTCAGGTCTTGATGATGATAATGGAGAAGTATTAACATAGTTGGTCCTTGGTGAACAAATATCGCATGTGTACTTGTTAGATATATAAAAAAATGTAAAGTCAAATTATATATCAAAATATTTTTTCCTAGTTATATAGTTATCCATAAAATGTAATACTAGTCAAATATGTTTATTTTTATATTATAGTATAATCAACTTGATTTACCAGATTGTATTCATACTGTACTTATCAAGCAAAAAATAAATATATAAAACGTATAATGTGTTATTCACATTCTTATACCATCTTTGATAAAAACATAGTTAAATAAATAAAAGACATAAGTAGACTTTTTGGTTTTTCCCAGGTTGTATGGAAAACGGAATGTTTCTGTAAATGGTACAGGTTATGTTAATATATTGTATTGGTAACAAATTTCAAAGATATCTTTTTTTTTTCTTTTGTAAATAGTTATAGATATGAGGGTACCTAGTCCCAGAAATACTCGATATAACAAAGAAAACGTATAGTTGTAGATGTTCATTTAAATGTAATAGAGGGTATTATATATGTAATCGTTTTATATTATAGTAGTATAAATAGCGACCTTCTTTCCATTGTCTAATAAAGTAACAATTTGGTTGTAGATGCGGGTGTGTGTAAACCAGACACTTTATTCAAATTAAAACAAATGGTACATACAAATTTTATTGTCAAATACAATGTTTTATATACATTTATGAAATTACAAATGCCAAAAATGCAAATATTAAATATTATTTGAATTATAAAACAATATCCTTTTCCAATATCCAAGAGTTGTGTTTCTCGGTGAAGCCGGACCATTTCACTAATACTTCCTTGGTTCCATCTTTTCTTTTCCGACGTCGTAAAACTTTTTCAACGAGGTATACATTGGGATTTCGTGTTTTTTGTAGTTCCATTTCATAAAAATATCCCTAATTGGTCGACCATCTATATCTTCTAAGGCGTATGTAACAGGATTTGTTCTATTTACATTTACTATCTTGAATAATTCCGTTGACCAGTTGGCATTGTAACCCTTTTCAAACGCATTTTTAAATTTACTGATTCGCACAATGTCTCCTATATGGAATTTCACTTTTAAGGGTATAATTTTGACGATGGTTGTAGGCTTGAAGTTCTGTACTGGGTGTAACATCAGCCGTTTTCATACCTATCGTCCGATGCTTTGACTGATTATATTTATGTGTAATGTCTGAGAGAATACTCAACCACTCATATCGACCCTTAACTGAAAATTCTTTGTAAATCGAATTCTTCAATATCCGTATAACTCGTTCTACTATCGCGGCCTTCTTAGAGCTATATGTGGAATAATGATTTACATTATTATTACTCATTAGCTTTGAATGAGTAATAATAATGTAAATTACGCATTAGCTTTTGATTGTAGAACTCGGTGCCATGATCGCTTTGAATATTAACTGGTGAGTAGCCAGCTAATAACTAAGCTACTAAATTAACTAAGTTATGAATACCAATAATGGTATTCATAGCTTTAGTAACCACCAAACCAGTTTTATTTCTAAGTGGTCGTGTCCACACATACTTGGAGTAGCAGTCGATTACTACACGTATATACTTATAACCATTATTTACTTGGGTGTATGGTTGCATTTCAATCAAATCGACTTGCCATAAATCGCCATATCCTTTTATGATAGTTTTCCTTCTTTTAAAATTTCGTCGAGCCGATCTATGTAATTCATTAACAATTTGACGTTTAATATCTGACATAATTTTAAATGTAACCATTGAGGAATAGCTAGTCTACCATTACGAGGATCTATATTATCTTGGACTGGAACTAGTTTTTTGTTTAACAGTTCAAATTGTTGAGCTAAAGTCTCCTTTGCCTTCTCTGTTTCTCGAACCTGTTTTTTTAACACCTCAATTTGTTTAGGTAATGTCTCTTCAATATTTTCTAATTTCTTACGCAGCTGATCTTCATTCTTTGAGACAGTTATTTTAACTGTCGCAATTTCATTATTCCTGAACGACATTCTGAACAGCTTGTATAGTTGACTGTAATTGGTCAACGACCTTGTCGATACATTCGGTTACATATTTCTGTGTGGCAGCATCACTTTCTTGTAGAGGGTATCCAACATTTATCAGATGTTTACCTTGTACATCATAATTACCGTCCTTTAACTTGCAACCAACACCTGGAGGTCCGCGTAATATACGCTTGTCCCCACCTTGTCGTCGTCCAAATTTATCGATAGTGTTGTTAAGTGTACTCATTTCTGCATCTATCTGATACAATCTCCATAGTGTGCTCCCTATTATACTTAATATTGTCCTGTTACCAACCAATATTCATGTTTTTAATATTTAATGCACAATGTTCTCTTCACGCAGTTCCTCTATTATGCTTAAAATTTCGTTGCCGTGACCGGTATAGCCTGCCATCTTTGAGCTCCATAACAGTCTGAGTCGATCCACCAACTCTTTAGGCTTATTCCAATACACGTAATCGACTGCTCGACAATTTTCTTGGGGGTAAATCACTTTCGTGGTAGGTAGTTTTGAGGGATGTATACCTTCACCACTACGTTGTGATCTGGTTTTCACTCCATAGTTCAACATTGCAGGATTTATGATTTCCACATATTTCTTGCTTGTACTTCTATTTTTACCTCTTTTAATATCATAGTCTTGGTAGGTGGCGTTTGTTAACTTCAACATTTGACCATAAGCTTGCAAATTATCATCGTTAATAACACCTTCGGGTCTATGTAATATAGGAGGAATCCTAAGAAATATTAAATCATATAATTAAGAATTTCCTTGAAAGAATTTCAGTTTTTTATTTCCACGCCAAAAAGAAATGGTATTTCTGCATCTCCCATCCGTAGCTTATTAGTATTTGGGTCGAAACGTATACCATATACAGTATCATAATTAGACTTTTTGGTTTTCAAGCCTTCAATGTAGCTGTATGGTAAGAATTGCTCGTCATTAGGTCCGCTTGCACTGGCCGAGAAGGATAGTGTGGATGTTATCATAGAAAGCGAGGTATCTGGAAGTGTTGGTGCAAATGGACTCTGTAAGAGCATTGCATTATCCTCCTCATATTCTGTTTCACTATCCTCACTCTTTGTGTTAGGGCTCATTGTAGAGATTGCTTTCCGTTACTTTCCGTTTTCATCCGTAATGGAGTTAGAGAAGATGGAATTAGCTGAGACTTTACATTCGTTGCAACTTCTGATATATTTTTGAGTAGTTTTGTTATAGGTTCATATAGTTTTTCGAGGGCTAATTTATTTTCAACATTTCTGATTTTGACCATGTAAAATTTTTTTCTAACAGCATTAGTGGCATCCACCAGTTTCCGTTTTATATCAATTTCTCCAGTGGCTGCGCCACTACTGCAAACCATTTTGTAAACAACACACAAATTAGTTTGATGATGATGTACACCTACCGTTGACTGCTTAGCAAATGAGATGTTAGGTTATTGCCCTACACATAAATATGGCTGTCGAAACCTTTTCGATACCGTCCCTTTTGTATCTCGCTATCTTTATCGATCACTAAGACGCCATATTTGTCCTTCCAACATAGTGCACACATCTAGAAATTGATTGAATGTTATATCAGGTGATACATGATCAGAGAAAATGTGTCGTAAGTTCAATTCATCCTGCTTGAATAATTTTAAAAATTTGCATTGTCGCGAATTAGCTGTTTTGGCACTGGCGAATACGTTTGTGCAAGGTAAAAGCAATCTATGATCTTATGACGACCCATACTAAAATATGATCTGATTACGTCTTGCTTTTCACAAATTACATCGTCAAATATAAAGATGGAATCTGACTGTGCTTCGGATGGTTCCATGATATGAACATTATCTCTATGAGTATAAAATCCTAGTCCTTTGATTGGTGCCAATACTTTGCGAAGGTATTCATACTTTGGCTGATATAAAGACTTTGAATATATATAGACATTGGCGAACCGTAAACCGTGAGGGTGTGTTAATAACGATATCATTACATTGGTCTTTCCACAATTTGATGGACCTATTAAAAGAGTTCGAACAGTTCGGGGTAGAAGATGTCCGTGACGCGGTATTTGATTATCTTGCATTGTTCCATCTTGATTCCAAGTTGATGTGGAATATCTTATTTCGATGTCGACTCTCAAACGAGTAGGGGGTTATTCGAGGTGTTCCCACCGCCGCAGAGGATACAAAACTGGAAGTGGTATTATTAATTCACTGATTAATAAACTATCTGTTGAGATTTATTTGCCTGGGGGGTACCAATACTGCGGATCAGGTACGAAGCTAAACAAGAGACTAGCAAGAGGAGACGTTGGTATAAATCCACTGGATGCTGCATGCGAAAATCACGATATAGCTTACGCCAAAAGTACCGACTTAAAAGATCGACACAAGGCAGACTACGAGCTCGAACAACGTGCTTGGGAACGTGTGAAGTCTAAGGACGCAAGTATCGGGGAAAGGGCTTCAGCTTGGTTAGGCACGAATATCATGAAGGGAAAGCAATGCTTTGGAATGGGCTGTGAATCATCGTGCAAATCTAAAAGAAAGAAACATACCAGGAAATCGACAGGGGGGAAGGTAGAGCGCAAAGTTGCATTTGGAAGTGCAATATTGCATAAAGTTCGTGATATATTGATTTAGAGTGAGGGAAAATGCACAAAGGATGTACACAAAGCCAGTAAGATCGCCATAAACGCAGCTCGCCTAGCATTGAAAAATGCAGGGGGCAAACGAAGAATTCGTACTCCACGCATAATACCGATTCCTAAAACTGGTGGTATTTTACCTTTATTGCCAATATTTGCCGGTTTATCGGCATTGGGAGCACTTGCTGGCGGCGCTGCAGGTGTATCTAAAGTTATTAGTGATGTCAAGTTAGGTAAACAGCGTCTAGCTGAAGCTGAACGACACAACAGAAATATGGAAGCCATAGGCAAAAGTGGAAAAGGATTATACTTGAAACCATATCGTACAGGGTTAGGCCTTTTCTTGACCACATCAAATAATTCAAAAAACTACTAGACACCCTACCCCGAAAACCACTCAGTGATCTTGATTTACACCACTATTGTAAACAATTGAAAGTACCTCATTTCAGAGGAGTGTTTTTGCGCGATAATCTACCGGTAAATGGGCCACATCGAAATGAAGCAACCATTGTTAATTTGGATAGTGCAAACGGTCCAGGGACCCATTGGGTTGCATAAAGCGGCATTTTAATAAACTATTATGATAGTTTTGGTGATTTGCCCCCACCTATCGAGTTAATAAGATATTTTAAAAAGGGTAGGGTACCTGTTAGAATGATAAGCTATAACTATGAACGTCATCAAAAATTCAACACAGTTTGGTGTGGTCACTTGTGCCTTAAGTTTCTCTCATCCTTCTCGAGTCAGACAACGAGAACAATACATTAATATGGACATAACACCGCAAATGGATCGTCAGCAACTCAAGAGAATGGGGCATGCCCTTATTGCGTTTTCACGTTTACGCAGTTTAACAAAAATGAGTCGACAACAACTAGCTGATATGCCCAAGGAAGTGATGATTGCGTGTGCCCCAAATGAAATTGCTTTAGTGTGGGATAAATTACCAGAACATTTGCAAAGCGATATTGATATACTAAAGTATCAGTATTGTACGGATCATATTGATGATTATACAAACAACGAGATGGATCGAGATGTAAATGATGGACCACCACCAAGGAAGTTAATTTGTTGCTATTGTAAAATGAGTGATGTAAACGTAGCCACGGATAATAATATCGAGATGTCTTTGACTCCATCGTCGAAAACTGAACCGAGACCCAAGCGGTTATTTTTAAACTGTTGTTGATGATGCAAAGATAAATTAGTATGTTAGTGTCGAACTCTATCAGTCATGACCATATCTGGACAGTCGAGTGTATTACACGTAGACTTTTATCCACCTCTTGAACTAGATCGTGGTCTACCTTATGGATTGGGTTTGCTTGGATTCTATTCGTACAACTCAATTCATAATATCAGTAAAAGTAATAATGTGCTTGCATATAGAAGGAAAAATAAAACTCAGCTAGAAGTTATTAAAATACCTCCGGGTGCGTATGAAATTGAAGAAATCCATAAGGCAATATATAATGCTATGAAAATTCGTAACAGCACCGCTTCTCCGAAAGAGACTGTTGAAAACTTATTTTCCCTCCAAGCTAACAATAATACCCTAAAATGTGAACTTACTTCAGTATATGAAATTGACTTTACACCTGCTAATTCTATTGAAAATCTACTAGGTTTTGAATCGAAACGTTTAGAACCAAATAAAATTCATCAATCAACGTTACCTGTTAATATTATGAAAGTACGAATTGTACGTGTAGATTGTAATATTACATCTGGTGCGTGAGAAGAAGAAATAAGATGGGTTTCTGTTACAACACTCAATTGCTTCGGATACGTCGTAATAATGAAACTACGGCGGCTAACACTTACAGCAGAATAGTTTGAAAAAAAAAGAATTAGGGAGGACAAGAAGAAGCTCATTCGACGCAAAACTGTTAAGCCATCAACACGCCATTGTTTACCTCCCGAAGATCGTTTATTTCTTCAATCAATTGGGCTTCAACTAACTAACAAGGCATAACCACCAATTAAAAAGATGCCTATTTCAAATACATGTGAAAAGCTGGAAGTTTTCGATGAACCAGTATTTGACAATTCCTTACTTAGTTCACACGAGCATACCTACAAACCTTATGTATCACCAATCTATAGAAATTCCGATGAGATACGCATACCTGTTCATTTTCAAGATCTCATTTTGGATATAGCTGACAGTTATATTTACATTGAAGGAAAATTTACTCCCGACTGATATTTCCAAAAGATGTCATTTATCTAACAACACCCTAGCATTTCTTTTTGATGAAATACGCTATGAAATGGGTGGAGAGCAAATAGCAGTAGTTAGAAAACCAGGCATAAGTACGGCGTTGAAATCTATGGTATCATTCAGTGTTCAAATTCAAAGTTCAATTACGAGCATTATTAACTAGTGGATGGGGTTTAACAGCAACTAAACAAGACATTTTTGATCGGGGCAGTAACATCTTTAGTAGAAAGTTACCCCTTAAATATCTTATGGGTTTTGCCGAAGATTATACCGAGGGTATATTAAACGTTAAGCAAGAATTAATCCTTATCACTGCTCGCTCCTTCAGAAATTGTTATATTGGGGAAGTTGATGCTAATATTCAAATAAATAAAATAGAATGGAAAATCAAGCATATTGTACCTGAAGACCGACAAAAAATTAAACTGCTATCCCATATAAATAGGGGAAACAGTAAAGCATCTGTTAAGATGGCTTATAGAATGTGGGACCTGTACGAATTGCCTGCTCTACGGGAAACCTCTTCAGATGTGTGGGCCATAAAGACTAGTACAAGTCTGGAGAGGCCACGATATGTTGTTTTAGGTTTTCAAAATACCGCCCAGTCTGATAATAGAAGCATGAATGCGACACAATTCATTCACGCCGATATTAACAACATCAGATTATATATAAATTCCGAAGTTTTCCATATGAACGCTGGAATCTGGATTTTGGAAAGAAATTATACTCTACTGCGTATTACGCATATGAACATTTTCAAAAGAGTTACTATGGCAAAGATATGGGGGAACTTATGATGGATTATGGACAATTCTTAAATAACCCCCTATTTGTCATTGATTGTTCACATCAAGCCGATGCCTTGAAGTCATCTACAGTAGACATCAAACTTGAATTTGAAACACGTAAAAATAAATTTCCCACCAATACCAAAGTATACGCGTTGATTATTCACGATGAATACATGTGTTATAATATATTGGATGGATCGGTGCACAACGCTTTTTCTTTATTAATGTAATATTAAGTTTTCAATATAGCAGCTCTCACAAGCTTATATCTGTAACTTTATATGAACCAGATTTGTATTAATTAATATTACTCTACTTATCAAGTTTAAAATAAATATATGTAAAAGAGATAATGTGTTTTGTGTATTTCATGTAAACACATCCTTACACTCCCTTATTAAGTATGTAGTTAAATAAATAAAAGAAAGTAGCACTGTTAAAGGTTTATTATATTTAAGAATATAAAACATATAAAACTCTAAATAATCAACATTAAAATACAAATTATAGAATAAACCACATAAATACCGTAAATAATAAACATTAGGATTAACATAACAATATATTGTGATATGACTTTTCCAGTTTTAACAGATCAAATTTTACATTAGTTGATATTTAATTCATCTATAACTGCCATCAATGCATCTAAATTTTGTTCTGAACTTTGGTAAAATAAATCATCAAAATGTATTAACTCATTGTCAAAGTTAGTTTCTGCAGAGATATTATCAATTGGCATAATATCATTCAAGGCATTAATTACCCACTGATTATTTAGTGCAGGGTCTGTTTGGAAAAACTCAATATCTGTGTGACCCCATGCTAAGGTTTTGGTTGAACTTGGAATTAAAAAGCGCTTATCGTCCTTGTGTGACAGAGCGACTTTATTCTTCATTTCTGTATACATATCGTGCAAATATGTTGTAAAGGTGTTCATTTTTCTAAATACCAAACCACCTTGTTCCACAATTTTCCTGTAATCATCAATTGTCAACTCTTTATTAATGACAGATTTTTTAATACCTTTTGCCTTTTTTAATTCATCTTTAACTGTCTGGACATAATATGCCTTAGCGCCGGTACCGTAAAAACATTTAATCGGGTCAGCTGGAAACTCATCTTTCATATTCCCTAACATCGACCGACTCACCGGAACATTAAACATATTACCAGGTTTGTAATTCGATGTATCGAATCTGTCTATGTTTTCTGTTATAAAATTATAAAAATTATCTGTGTATACTTTGATTATTAAAGAATCGGTATCTGTATATAATAATGATGCATTTGAACCGTAATTTTTCTTTATAAGAAATCATAGAGTACTGTCTTAGATAATTCTAATATAGAAAATCCTACATAAATGGGTTTATTGTACATGACTTTTAGAACATCCAAATGAATTGCTACGAAATTTTCAGAAAAAATTGAACATGTTTTAAAATTGGGGCGAGTTATAAGCCCCCTAGTACCCAACTTTTTACCATAATTTTCCCAATGTGTCATTAGTCGTATATCCTTTCTATTTTCAACATTTTCCATGGTCTTGCCAAAAACTGAATTATTCATTAATTTATAGAACCCTTTCTCAAATTTATTTTCAGCCCTATTTCGCATGTCGGTATTTAAATCGATATATGTCTTCAACCATCGGGACTGGTTAAACTAATACGCGGTGAATTTTTTTCAAAACTAAACTGTTTTCAATAGCCTACTGTAAATTTTTGTAGTGAACAACATAATTTGTTTTACCATTCAAATTTGGTATTAGTTTTGTTAGTTTAGAATTTGAATGAATTATATTTTCGGCTAAGAATGGAAGATCTGAATATATATCATGCAATTCATTTGGATACTGAACATCTACTTCCAAAATATACCCATATGGATTATCGTCTGGAATTTGCATGACATCCAAGTTAGTAATTTCACTTTCAGTTAGCCACGCAAACCCACTTGTCGGCAATGCTTGGGACATACTGTGTCCATACAAATTTGTGGCATCTAAATAGATAATAAATGAAGATGGGTCGTCAGGATTATAGTTATGAAGAAACGTATTATTGGCTACATGTTTTCTATCCGAACACTGACTTATTCCACCTCGAATTCCCTTTCTCAACATATCTATATCGGTCAACAGTTCTAATTCAACCTTTGTATACCTTAACATTCCAGGATAGCCCTGGTGCTGTGAAGTACTGCAGGGGGTCTAGTTTGTATGTAACGAGACATATTTTTCTAAAATTTTGAAATACATCACATAAGAGAAGCACATCAAATTTCAGATAAATATCTGAATAATCACCAAGGGTGCGACAACCGAATAGATTCCACACCTCTTGAGCTCGTCCATAGTCTGCATCTGTTATGTGCTCCTGATTCAAATCATCGTAAAATTCCGCTTTGAATGGTAGTTATTCTAAATTTAGTTTGTCTAAACTGTCAACAAAACTGTATGGAAACACCCTCTTCTGTCTCATCAATCTAAATGTTGAGTCATCTGGAAAGTATTTTCTTGTTTCAAAAAATAAATCTGAACTTAAGTTTTCACCCAAAGTTTGTAATGAGGAGGCCATAAATTTGAAACTATCAATGAAACGAAATTTTAAATACTTTTTATTTGCATGACCCTGTTTATCAACATAATCGTCTACATGTAGGTGTTTTGTGAAAGAAATATATTTCTCTTTGCTCTGAGCTATAACATCTACATTAGCTTTTTCCACGCAAAGTTCTTTGATAAACATATGACAGTCATACCCACTCATATTATGACAAATGATTGATATGAAATTGGGAATTTTATAATTTAAATTACAAGCGGAATGTGCTACACATCTTATTTTACCTGTCAAATGGCAGTGGTCTTTAACTTTTGATTCGCCCTCTTGAAAAGGTATTTCACAGATACCACATATTTCTGTTTCCATGAGCTCTTTCTCCCTCTCCTTAGAAAGAACTTCCATTGGGACAATATACTTGAAGTACTCTCGATAGATACGTACCACATCACTTTCAATTTTCTTTACAAAAACAGTAGCGGCATTTTCACCCCGATATAATTCAAATTTGGAGAGAGAATCATTAAATGAACATTTTATTATATATGCGAAAGAATAAGGTTCGTGATTGAATGTCTTGTTTGTGTAGGAACATTGTGGGTTAGGTTCACAAGTATCGATAGGTTTTAAAACTGATTCAAAATCTGCATTAACACAAAAGGCCATCTGTTTTTCAAAGTTCTCAAATTTTAAAATGTTTTCTGGAACATCCGCGCCAAATTTATCTTTTCGATTTTTTGTCGAGGGTATCACCGTACACGTATGATTACAGTCATCTTTTTGATGATATAATAATAGATTTTCATTGCTAAAATATAAGCACCCATCACAAAAGTACTTCTTATGTTCGTTCCTTGATAACTGTGCAGAAACTAACCTTGACAAGTTTTTAATCCAACAGTTTTTCCCGAATCATCGGCGTCGGTTACTAGCAGCAAATTAACATGTACGTTCATTTTTTTCTGAGAATAATATAGAGGTCCCACAACCTCGTATTACTCTATTATTTTCAAATTTACGTTCTAAACCATACACGTTAACCGAAATATTATTTTTTATTTCAAATTTTGGAATATCCCGTATCTTAACTGGAAAAGACATACCTTCAACATCCAGTACCGTAAAAAAATGAGGATAAGATGAAATGTCCGATTTATTTAGTTGTGCGGGGTATAATGCCGACGTTATCGCCCATAAAAAGCAGCATTCATCTTGATTATGTACATTCACTACCGCTTTTTTATTTTCGATGAACTTTGGGAGTTTTATGTATGAAGAACCCCCAAAGCAGCTAAACTTGTTTATGTTCACTTCCATATACATAATATACTCCAGAGCCCATCCTGAAATAAAAAAAAAAAATATTATAAAAGAACCAATTTCATTTGTAAAAATATCTTACCTGAATCACGTTCTTGAAACTCAGACATTTGTGTTGCCATTAAATCCACAAAATCACAGAAAACGCTGTCTAGGTCGGCGGATTCATAAATTACTTTGTTAACTGTATTAAATGATTTAATGTCAACAACCTCCCGAGTCTTCAAACTGTACCTAGCAAATAATTCCATATTTACTTTCACAGCTCTGTGCACTCTTATAGCATCAGTTAGTAAACGTAAAACATATTTTTTTTACCATTTCAAAAAAAGTGGGATTGTCATTGCACCGATTTTCGCTAGATACTCTATAACTTGTTATTCTTGACTTAAATGTGGTTTGAATTAATTGGACACCTGGTATGTAGTCGATGCATGTATTTGTTCTATGTTCCAAAGTTCTAAAGTGCGCCTTTCGAGCACTGTATGTAACGGTTTTGTTGCAACAATTACATACCACGGTTTCATTGCTTGACGCAGATGTTGATGGTGTGCTATCCATTTTTGATGTTGATGCCCCCTCTTCTGTTCTGAGTTTTTTGGCGTAGAGCCCTCAGCACCTTTACACGACTCACTAATATGCCTTCTCAAATGACGCTCCCTGGTATAACTTTTTCCACAATTATCACACACGTACATTTTGACCGTAACTGTATAACTTTAATTACTTATAAAATATTATGTTGCACTAATTACATACCCAAAGTCAACGAGAGTGAACCTTACAATGCGTTGTTTGTATGACGCTAACCGAAACATGTCCACACTTTTAAACAAAATATCTCATCTGTGATTGGTCCCGATGAAATCGACTTTGAAATAACCCCTACCAAGTGACTTTCACAGGTGACATTACTCAAGGTCAAGGTGACCTCGCTCAAGGTCATTATGACCTCGGACAATGGCACGGTGACCTTGGTCTAGGTCACGGAGACCTCTGCCAAGGTCACGATGACCTTGGTTGAGGTGGCCTCCCTCAAGGTCGTCCCGGTGAAGGTCACCTTTTCAAGGTCAATGACGTAACAGATGGTGGTGGGGCGGCTCTAGCGCCGGCTGTCGTCCTCTACTATAAAGTTTATGAGAGCCCTTTAATAACTGATTATTGAATTGAAGATTGTATGCAAAGAGTAAGAAATGCACTTCAAAACTTAACACAGGATTCAATTAGAAGAGCTACCCATGAAGGACTAATTCGAAGGTGCGAAAAATGTGTGGAGGTTTGAGGGCGCAATTTTGGACAATTATTAAATTAAAACGGAATCATGTTTTTGGTTGATTTTATCTTAGCTATTTTAGTTTATGCAAAGCGTCTTCAATCCAATTAATAGGCATGTTACAGTGTTTAGTGTTATTTTCCGTTTTTGTGGATATCGAGTAGCAAATGTGCTACAAGTTCTTGATAATACTTTATCACATCCTCCATAAATAATAAACTCCATAAATAAATGCTCTTTTCGAAAAACCTAAAATATATAGGGTGTTCCATTTAAAATAAGCAAGTTGGTATCAACCGGAAGTGTCAGATGCTTGTAATTATTTTAGTTAAATTGGCCACACTGCCATTAGTATCTTTCCAAATTTTCAAAATTCTCTGGTGCGTATTTTTCCCTATATCGATCGACGCAGTTCCTGCTGGTGAGACACCCCGTGTATATATATATATATATATATATATATATATATATATATATATATATATATATATATATATATATATATATATATATATATATATATATATATATATATATATATATATATATACATTTTTTTTTGTAAATTTTGCATTAATACATCGTCACATGTTTGTTACCGCTGATCAAGCATGCCGACTGCCGATAATATTCTACCACAGGAATTGCTGTTGTCAGCTTGTCATCAATTTCTCACAAATTGGAGACAATATATCTACCCTACAGATTTCTATTTTTAGAATACCAAAAGTACATTTTTAATTTCTTTAAAATTATATTTTAATTGGTTAATTAAAATCAACAAGTTTCCGCACCACCATGGAGGTATTGCTTTGGCGCATTACTTTTTTGATAAGTGGGTTGTTCGCTTGTAGCCCTTTGATCCCATTATGAATTTTCATACATGCGAAAACAGCAAATGATATTTGAAAAACAAGCAATTGTTATTACAAAGAAATGCCCTGCATACTAATAATAAAAGGTGAAAACATTTTCAAGGAATAAAAATTAATGACACTCACCTGACCAGGCACTAATCGACCCACTTCACTTCACTTAATTTCACGTCACTTCACTTCACCGTGCGTCACTTCACCTCACTTTGCATCCCATCCAATAAGATTGTTTCACATGACTTCATTTTATAACATTATTTTTTTCTGAGCATACTCCTGAACCATATTAAAATCACAAAAACTGTTCAGAATGGCCACCATCATTCCGTATACATCCTCGTGTTCTTCTCATCAGCAATTCACGAATATTTTGAAACAACTGGATCATTTCTTATTATATTAGCTGCGTTTTCAATCCGTTCTTTCAATTTCTAAATTTTGACTGTGACACGTCAAATCGGGTACTTATTCTTCTTATACTGGTGTCACGATCTTCTTCAATTGCATCTAAGAGAGCCCGCGCGGCATTTCTTATTCTTCTTGTCTCCCTCCAGTTTAAAATTTCCAAAATCTTGCAATCGCTGAAAAATCCTCGCGAAGGTGTGTTCATAGATTTCTCGCGGGTATTTCGTTTCTGTTATAATCTTCTTGCTTCGAGTGCACTTTCACCTATTAAAAAATAGGAGCACAGCATATCCACCATTTCCGAGTTTGAATATGCCATTTGCACATTTATAACTGCACTTGTAGACAATTAGTCTTACTAGCTATTGCAAGTCAAAATATAGTACTGCCATCGATTTACTGTATCTTTGTTGATATGAAGAATGAAATAACTTGGAAGGTACTCGAAAACGAACTTAAAAATTCGTTTTTATAGTCGACTGATTCTGCAATAACGTACCAAGACGAAATTTTTAAATCGACTGACAATTAATTTCGTTTTGTCATAATGCGCATAACTATAAATGCGACGAAAACAAAACGATAGCGACAACGGAAGTGCTTTCTATTAGCCAGCGAGTTAAATATTTTTCGTTTCTGGAGGAGTTTATTTTACAATATTTTACTGCAAAATTTGTATTTATTATTTATTTAAACTAAGGTAACCATAAAGGTATATTCTTTGTGAGAGAAAATAGAAAATGTTGCTGTTCCTGATGCTATATGAAAGAAAATCTCTTTTGATGTAAATTTAGAATCAGAAAATGATACCTATAACATCAATTTTGTATCATTTTATCCAAATTTCACCTTAAAAATTATTTAAAAAATGTCATACATGCAAACCTTATGGTTAGCCGGCGTACCAGTGTATAATATTATAAACTAATAAATGAATATAAATATACAATAATGATATACACATACATAAATATTTATTACTGCAATTCATATAAAGTAATACACATCACAAAAAGTAAAGCAAATGGGGAAATTATGATAACAAATACAATGCAATGTATAAAAAAAAAAACAATAATAATACATTCGTAGAATAAGGCAATCAAATTATAAATGTTAAATCACTAGTGTTGAATTTAACTTTTTAAAAACAATTTATTTTTGATTTGAGACCGAACAAGAATTTTATGGTTGTGAGTATAACAATAATACTGTACTAAAATCATACTGCCCATGCGGCGGCTCTGCTGCGACTTTATAAGTTCTATTATGCTGACTGAATTAAAAGTAATATCAAATATAAGTTGCAAAAAATTAATTTAAAGAAATAACGTTATAAAGTTTCAGCAAGTCATCATAACGTGAGTTGGTTACAATTTAGTTTTTATGATAAGACACATGGCAGGATCAAATTATATCTAGACTTCAGATAACATACAGGGTTTCATGTTATCTGATAATAAAAGTTATAATACAAGTGCAAAAGCTACTTTGAATAATAAATGGAATACAATATATTTTATACGAGTAAAAAAAGTTGGTGTTATACAGCAACTTTTCTAAAATAAGTAAAATTGAAATTAATAATTATGAATTTTATGATTATTGAAGTTGTATAATAATAACGAAATTAAATGGGGATATAACGCATTAAATTAAGTTTAAATTGTACAATTAATATTTTTAAATATAAAAATTTACAAAATTAAAGTTCATAGAGTTTTGAAACCGATTTTATAACTGAAATACATTAGTTCAGTTCGATTTTTTCCTCTGGGATTACATCTTTGGGTCTAATCGATGGTCTTTTTCTGGGTAGGATGCTCCTGAAGGATTCTCTCAAGCGTTTAGTAGGTCCAGGTGGAGGTGGTAGCGAATTTGTTGTAAGAACGATTGCTAATCTGTTTTTCTTTCGGCATTTACAGAAAATATATAATAAAATAAGGCTAACTATTAGTGCAATGATGAAATAGGTGAACCAAGAGATGTGTTTGGTGACAAATGGTTCTTCCAGATTTAAATTATTTAATTTTAATGGTTGCAATTTTGGAATTTGGATGTCATCGGGGATTCCTTGACAACAATTAAAAGGAATTCAAATAGGGTGATCACTAACACTGGTTTGGGAAAAGTTTTTAGAGTCCGCTTGAATTTTCGTTACTCCTACGAAAGCCTCTACAAACTACAAAAAAAGAACTACATTCAGGTTGTAGTTTAAGAATGGAATTTTTATAAATGATCTCTGTCCTGGTGTTTCCTTGTTTGCAATTCACAGTAATTTGAAATGGCTCTGAAATAATTATTAACCATGATGAATCCGTTAGTTGTTGGACATTGTAGCCTTTTGCAAATATTATTTTTGGCAGCTTTCAGGTAAGGTTTTCAAGATTTGGGCTTCACATATAGCATTGTCGTCGATGGGGTATGCAAATAGATTAGAACATATCTTTGTGTCAAAGAAAAGTGGTTTACAGTCTTTCAGGAGTTTGATGGGTATGTACATCAAAGAATCGACGTCACGCGCTAAGTATTTTTATGATGATGATACAACATGATATAGACCAGTTCTATTATTTGGGATATTAATTGTATATAATCTAAAAAGGGTATACCGTTGTTGGTATATTAAAGGGATTTTTAATGCAAATACCAAGTCTGAATCAGTTTGGTATGCTTCTAATTTCATAATATCTAAATATTTGGAAATATTGGAAGATTTTATAATGAGTGATAAATTATGCTGGTGTATGTAAATTTTGTGAAATTTCCTGAAACGAGGTTATCAAATTTTCAGGATTCATTATAGACGTGTGAATAATTTTTAATCGCGCGACAGTTATTGAATTTAGAATGACACTTAATTGATTCTCGATATACAGGTAGTTTTCCGTGAGAAGTTCACATTTTTCTAAAAATCTAAATTTTGCTTCTATGTATTACTTTGATCTTATCTGCTGTCTTATAAATTGTGTCTGAGATTATTTTTATATCTCTATTGAAGGTAGCTTCATCAATTTGCAATTATTGTATGGTAGCGTTAAAATTCTTTTTTTCATTAAATTTTCTAGTTGGTGTTCGTTATTAGTTAATTTATTGATGCAATTCATGTAGTAGTCGCCATCTTCGGAATCTACATTTCCTGTAATTAACTTAAATATTGTACCAATGCCATTGAGAATTCCACGTTTGTAACGTTTAGTGTCAAAATAAATTTCGCTAATTTTTCTTGAATCGAATTTGAAATTTGGGTTAATAAGCTGATGTATGTTTTTACTTCACCTCGAAAGATGTTTTCAAATATAGAATTAATAGCTTGTAAGAGAATTTCGAGCATTTTTTCATCGTGGTCAGAAGTGTTTTTTATGGATGAAAAATTTTTGTGAACCAGAGTTCATTGTTTATTTGTTACAACGATTTCGCTGTCTCGATGATAATATATTTTATTTTAATTTGTTTTATAATATTTTATTTTGTTTATTGGGGTAATGGTGTATTGGGATACTGCTGCTCCAATCAGCAGGAGAAACCTGAAAATAATTTAATTCTCAAAATATGGTTTTATTCTGTCGAAATTGACTTTTGTTGTTTGTGACGTTTCGAGATTTAATGAAATTGCAGAATTTTGAAAGATTTTTGCTATTTTGAAAGGACCGTTAAATTTATTATGTAATTTATCTTTAATTTGAGACTTTATCGCCTATTTTGTATCGTGTGGGATGTTCTGGAACATTTTTATCGAATCTTATTTTAGCATTTCCTTTTTGAACCTCAGTTTTTGTACGTGCGATTTTATAATAGTACGAGATTCTATTATTTAAATCTTGCATATATTTCGAAATTAACTCTTTTTGATTATATAAGGTTTCAGGTGGGCGACTGGACGTATGTCCAAATACTAATTCGTATGGAGAGAAACCGTGTGTTTCATTTGTTGAGTTATTGTAACAAATAACAGCGTAAGGAATTACGTTTAGTGGATGTTCCTTAGGGTTTTCAGCCTGATTAGTACGAATCATCTCTAAAAGTGTTTAGTGAAATCTTTCCACAGATCCGTTGGATTGAGGGTGGCTACGCTAGAAAATGTTAGTTTTGTTTCATATAAGGTACATAGTTTGAGTAGTACATTGTCGAATTCTTTACCGTAATCTGAATGAATACGAAGTGGAGTACCAAAGTGTTGGAAATATAAGAGTAATGTGTTCACTGTCGACTTAGCGGATTTATCCTCTAATGGGTACGCTTGTGTAAATTTAATCAATTCATCTCTAATGGTTAAAACATAATTTTGTTTAGGAATTTCTAATATGTCGATGTTTATTCTCTAAAATGGTGTTTTTGGTGTTTCCGTTATCACCAAGGGATTATTTAATTTTTTTCGTAAAGTTTTTGTTTTCTGACATATCTCGCAATTTTGAATAAATTTAGTTACATCTTTAGTTAGACCGGGCGAATTTTATTTATTCCTTGTTCTCAATTGTGTTATTCGGAATGGTTTCATTTATTCCGCGGTGCAAGTTTGCTTTTCCGGTGTGGTTTTGGTCTAATATTATCGGAATTTGATCTTCGTCATGCGTTTTAGTTATGTTTTGGCAACTAACTAAGTTTAAGTCCTTTTCAGTGAAAATAAATGATAACATTTCGAGTATTGGCAGTTTTAAATTATTTTCAACAAAATACGTTTTTGAACATTCAAAAATGTCTTTGTCTTTATAGAGAGCAATGAACATTGTTTCAATTATCTCTTCTATGTCGAAGGGTAATAAAACAATATAATATTTTTGGTATTTCACTGTTTTACTCGTGACTATATTAATTTCGTTGTGGGTAAAATTTGGGTTTTCCTCGAAAATATCTTATTATTTTATATTATCGAAATTATTTTATAATGTAAGTCTTCGAGTTTGTCTTTTTGAAAACATGTTATTATGTCTTTATGTCCTTTATCTAATAATTGATTGTTTGTAATTTTGATTTGAGAATAGTCTATTAATGACTGGGTTTTATGTAAGTGAACAAATGTATTTAATTCTTGTAAATTGATTCTGGTGATATTTCAGTATCTTCCAAACTAATAGATTCGTCGTCTGTGTTTGATGTTAGAATTTTGTTTTCTAAATTTACGCATTTTTGAAAATAGTTAATTTTGATACGGAACAAAGCGTCCGCATTTTTATTTATTTTGCCAGGTTTGTATTCAATTTGGTAGTCATACTCTTCAAGAGAAAAGCCAGGTGTAAGAGGTCTGTGATCTGTTACCAATTTGAACTTTCTTCCAAAAATATATGGGCGAAAATGTTTTACAGCACAAACAATAGCCAGGAGTTCTCGTTCTATTGTTGAGTATTTTGTTTCCACGCTACAGAGAGTTCTGGATGCGAAAGCTATGGGTAGATACCTATAGGACCTTGCGAAAGTACAGCGCCGATCGCAAAAGCGCTCGCATCTGTTGTGAGTAGGAATGGCTCGTCAAAATTTGGATGCGATAGTATGGGACTTGAAATAAGGGTTTGTTTTAAATCTTCGAAAGATTCTAAACATTCTGAATCGAAAATGAAAGGGGTGTCTTTTTACAGTAATTTAGTGAGAGGTTTGGAAATTTTGGCGAAATTATCAATGAATCGTCGGTAATAACCGGTGAGGCCAAGAAATGATTTAATCTCGTTCTGGTTAGTTGGTTGGGGAAAATTTTTAATGCATTCTATCTTAATGAGGTTTGGCTGATACCTTTGGTGACGAGGTTGCCTAAATATGCAACTTTCTTACGAAGGAATTCACATTTGTCCGGTTGAATTTTCAAATTAGCTTCTTGTAGACGTTTGAATACTTCAGTAAGTCGTGAAACATAATCCTGGATGATCGGGGAATAGATGATTATGTCGTCCATGTACAGAGTGAGCGAAACTCGATGTCTCGGCTCTATTATAAGAAAAGGAAAAACAATAGAAAAAATCTAAAAAGAGGTTCTTAAATGGGATTGAGCAAGGTCCATTTTAAGCCGAATCTGCATACTTTTCCATATTTGGAAACTGAAGTAATGACGTCATACAAATTTTTTTCTCAGAAATATATCTATATTTTGGCATATTTAAAATGAGCTAATTTTTGTGAACAAATTTTGTAAAGAAATAAATTTGCTATCTTTTTCGGTTAAACAATTATAAGCAAATTTGTGAAAAAAAGATTATCAAAAATTCGCAATCGTCACGATGTAAACAAGTAGCCTTTGGAAACAAATGGGAATGTCGTATTTGTCAATAATTAATCTAGTGGTTAACAAATATTGTTTTGTTGTCATTTGACTTTGAAAAATGTTCATGCACAACGAAAAGATATGTTATTAATTTACGGGGAATCTCAAAAGAACCCTAGAAGAGCAGTTCAGTTATACGCCCAGAGATACCCTGAGCGTGTTATTCCAAACTTAAAAATATTTGCAAGATTGGAATGCAATTTACGTGCAAATAACGAGGCATTTTCTTCTCGAAGGGGAAGAAAAATTGTAAAAATGGTCAATTCTGACAACTGTTGCCACTGTTTTGCAGTATTTTGAAGACCATCCAAGGAATTCGATTCGACAAGTCTGTCGTAGGTTGAATTTGAGTTGGCGGTTTCTTCAGCATGTGTTGTGGATACACGAAAACCGTTTTGTTAGTAACGGTAAGCCCAATAAAAAAAAATGAACAATTTTGGGCTACTGAAATTCCACATTTTGTCAATCCGATTGAAAACCAAGGACACTTCTGAATTAACGTTTGGCGTGGTATTATTAACGGGAATTTGATTGGCCCATATTTTTACGAAGGAATTTTAAATAGTGAGCGATTTTGCAATTTCTTCAAGAACAACTTTCTGTGCTTCTCTAAAATATGCCATTACAGCTGCGAGCAAACATGTGTTTCCAGCATGACGGAGCTCCACCGCATAAAGCAAGAATTATTGTCCAACAATATTTAAATGAAACTTACGGAGAAAATTAGATAGATATAAATGGACCGATACCAGTAGGCGTCTAAATCACCGGACTTGACCTCATTAAACTTCTTATGGGGAACTTTCTGTAAATCTGTTAACAACAACTCTGTTAGAACACCATCTGTTAACTTGGAACATTTAAAAGAAAAAATCAGAAATGCTTGCGATGAACTATCTAGAGAAATGTTCCGTAAGGCTTCAGTGAATGAAGTAAGGCGGAGATTGGATAAGTGTTTAGAAGTAGAAGGTGGTCACATTGAAAATTTGTTGTAGTGACTGCCTACTTACTTTGTTTCTTTCTGTGGTAAGTAAAAGTTGTAACATATTATGTGTCTTGTAATGTTAAATTAATACTGCCCTAAATAATACTAATCAATAATGTTTAATTATTGACAGATGCGACTTTGCTATTTGTTTCCAAAAGCTACTTGTTTTAATCGTGACGATTGCGAATTTTTGTTAATACTTTTTTTTCACAAATTTGTTTATAATTCTTTAACGGAAAAGATAGCAAATTCCTTTCTTTACGTAATTTGTTCATAAAAATTAGCTCTTTTTAAATATGCCAAAATATAGGTATGTTTCTGAGAAAAAATAATTCGATGACGTCATTACTTCAGTTTACAAATATGGAAAAATATGTAAATTTGGCTTAAAATGGACCTCACTCAATCCCATTTAATATACCTCTTTT
The DNA here is from genome assembly GCA_037954035.1 of Rosalia funebris. Classification (NCBI taxonomy): domain Eukaryota; kingdom Metazoa; phylum Arthropoda; class Insecta; order Coleoptera; family Cerambycidae; genus Rosalia; species Rosalia funebris. Next base: position 11,377,741 of record JAZFAV010000017.1, on the reverse strand, counting down.
CAGATTTTTTCTATCGTTTTTCCTTTTATTATAATAGAGCTGAGACATCGAGTTTCGCTCACTCTGTACACGATGCATCTCTGTACACGAGGCCAAATCAAGGGTGGTGAAATATTGCCAAGTTGGTCCAAATGATCAGAAATATTTGGTAAAGGGTATTTATCTCCTACAGTTACCTCATTGAGTTTCCTGTAGTCAACTACGACTCGCTATTTTTGTTTACCTGACGCATCAAGTTTCTTGGGGACAACCCAAGTCGGTGACGACCAAGGGGAATTTGAATGTCTAATAATACCTTGTTCTAACATTTTCAATACCTGTTTTTTTCACATCCTCTTTGTGAACTTGAGGATAGCGATATGATTTTGTAAAGGTAGGTTTAGCATTGTTAGTGTCTATTGTGTGTTTAATCTCATTAGTAAATATCAGAATATCTCCTTCGAGATAGAAAATATCTGAAAAGTCTAGGCAAAGTTGAGTAATTATTTCCTTCTCTTCCTTATTTAGATGGTCAAGACGAAGTTGTTGTTATATTTCTCCGCGTCTATCTGTATAAATTTACGAGTTATATTCATTTAAATTATTTTAAGAAAAATTGTGAATTGGTTCTAATTTAATTTCGGAAAAATCTATTGTTTTTGGGAAAAAGGCGAAAAATTCTCCTTTCTGTTAATTTTGACTAGTGCATTAGGAAGTCGTACTTTATCTATTTCCATAGCTGTTAGTATGGCTTCGGTATTTACAAGGTTCCATCGAAATTTAGAAATTTGTTCTGTACGAGGGTTAATAGAAATTCTGTTGAGAAATTGATTATCTTGAACATTTTGTTCTTTATTATTTCGTACATTAGTGGAATTTTCTGTGGCTTTCAGTAAAGGTACAGTTTTAAAATTAGTAATTAGTTGTTTGTTTTTTATGTCTATTATACAGTTATAATATTCTAGAAAATCGGATCCTAGTAATCCATCGAATTCAATGTCGATATTGTGAATGTAAACTTTGTAAGGATCGTCAAGAGTAAATGGAACGAGTGTGGATTCGTTAATTAAAATTTTTTGATCCATAATACCTTGTATGATAACGTTTTCGGGAAAACGTTTAGAAAATTTTTCACAAGTTTTTGGTTTAAAAATTGAGAGTCCGGCACCTGTATCTATTAATATTTTAAATTTTTTAGTAGCGTCTTCAATGTAATATAAATTTTTCGTATTTACTGTCAAGAGAGCACTTGATATTTCCCTATTTATAGAAACATTTGTTCATCTGACTGTTGATTGGTGTTCAAATTCAATACTTGAATTTGGTTTTCTAACTCCGTTACATTGCATTGATCTGGTGGATGATCTTGGGGTTGAGTAGTTGACCGAAAATCCTGATCAGTATTAGAATAATTGTATTAGTCTGTTGAAAAATTATAATTTTGTGGTTCCGAATACGAATCTTGATATTGTTCATAATTTTTATCACAATTGTAATTATATTGATGAGCGGTATCATCAGTATATTGTGATTTCCCGTAACAGTTTCTCGATTTCCGACGTATATGTTACTGATCAAAACTTTGGTTCATCTGAGTATTTATGTGGTGAGCTCTTTGTTGGTTATAATTCGGTTTTGGTCGAATTATTGGTGGTCTTGACTGATTTGCATAATTCGGATTGGGTTTGATGGCTGAAGGCCTGTTTGGTTGAAAACTGTTTTGTTGGTAATTATCTTGTTGGAAAATAGGCCTGGAGAAATTTTTGAATGGTGCTGAAGAACTTTGTTGTTTTGTTCAGAACTCATTTGCCTTGTGACCATTTCGTTTGCAAAATGTACATATTTTCCTAACATTTGATAAATTCTGTTGTAAAGGTTTATTTGTTTTTTAATATTTCTGAGACTCAAAGTACGAAAGTTGAAGTTCTCGTTTAATCCCTGGATATTGCTGGGAACATACCTATAGGATTACTTGCCCTTATTATAGATCCCAGTTTTGGATCTAATCCTTTCAATTGAGTATTAAGAGTCATTGTTTCAATTAGATTTGATTGTGCGGTTTTTGGTTCCGCAGTTGTTGAATTGCTGCATGCATTTTTGCATTATGCGTTTGCAAGCGAGACACAAAATTTAAAGCAGATTCGTTTGATTTTGACTAATTCTTTGAAGATCTTGAATGAGAGACGTAAGGTCTCTAGAGTCTCCAAAGTGAGCCTCTAATAAATATTTTATTTGTTAGAGGCTCACTTAAAAAATATCCCCTTGAATAAGAAAAAAACTAAAGAAAATTTTCGAAGATGCCTCCGTCTTGCGCCAAACAATAACCCAACCTGTCGTAAAATTCTGAACGAATGTTGGTCAGCATATGAGGGCTAATAGTTTGAAATAAATTTTCAATATTAGTCCTCAGTTGATTTAAATTATTAGCTCTTTCATGAGGATGCCCGTATAACTTTGATTTAATATACCCCCATAAGATAAAATCATTAGGGGCCAAGTCTGGCGATCTTGGTGGCCATTGAATTACGCCTCTCCTAGATATAATTCTTTAGGAGAATATCGTATTCAAATAGTCAATGACTATTCTTGAGTTATGGGCCGGACACCCATCGTGCTGGAACCAAACGTTGTCAAAATTGGGGTTAATGTTTGCCAATGTAGGAACAATTTGGTTTTGAAGAAGATTCAAATAAGTCTCCCCATTTAAATTTCCATCAATAAAGAATGGTCCAATAATATCTTTCCCATAAATACCAGCCCAAACATTCAATATTTCGGGATATTGTGTCCTTGTATTTAACAGGCGATACTGATTTTCAATAGCCCAATACCGTAGAATTGATGGATTGTGCCTACCATGTAATGGAAACGTGGATTCAGCGGTGAACACGATGTTATAAATAAAATTGTCATCCGCATTTGCACGTTCCATTACCATGTTACAAAATTCCATTCTACGGTACTGGTCTTCATCGAAAATTTCTTGATGGGCTTCGTATTTATAGGAATGATATTTATTTTTCTTTAAAATTTTGTGAATTTTACCCACACTAAAACCAGTCTCCTCGGAAATTTTTGGGATAGAAATATTTCAATCTTCTTCTACCATTGCACACACCATTAATTCCTGCATTTCAGCATCCTCGTTAATTCTAGGTGTCTTGTGGCATTTACAACCTGAAATGCATCCCGTTGACTTAAACTTTTCGACTACTGTCGATATTGTGTTCAAGACAGGGATCGGACGATTTACATACTTGACTGAGAAAAGGTCCCTTATTGCACGTAATGAATGTCCTTGAAGAGACCATGATATCAAATCAATTTTTTCCTCAAGTGAGTACGTCATGATTACTAAATTTTGAATTAAAAGAATCTATTTAAAATTACACGTATTACTACCAAGTTCACTCGTCTAAATGCCAAACACGTATGCGACGGTAAATGTGAAATCTAAGTGTCGATCATCACGGCGTACGGCCGGACTCCCCACCTGAGCGGTGGCTAATTTTCCGAGAAGGACCGAACGGTGGAACCTATGTACAGTTTTAAAATGAAAGCACGGTATATATATATATATATATATATATATATATATATATATATATATATATATATATATATATATATATATATATATATATATATATATATATATATATATATATGTGGATGGAAAGGAGATTAGAATTTTTGGTCTATACCCTGTATAAGTTCTTAAAATTATAGATAATGTTTGCAAGGTAACGTAACGTGTCAATTCTTTGACTTACCAGATTTTTTCCATTCGTCTTCTGGCCAGAGTCCATAACCAGTGAGGCTATTCCGTGTTCTGGAAGTGAGGTGTCTTGGGGAAGGATGGATTTGCAGAGGAGTATCACAAACAGTGAGGGCGGTTCCGTGTTCTATCTGCGATTTCCTCTGTTGTTTTCTTTCTGGTTTTCTTTGTTGATTTGTTTCTTTGTAGTTTCTTCTTTGAAGTCTTCTTGAGCTTGTTCTTTGATTTCACTTTCGGAATTGGAATTCCACGTTACTAGTGAGGCAAATCCATGTTCTAAAAACGCGTGAAATCCTACAACAACTGCGCCAAATTTGTTAAATCACTAATGTTGAATTTAACTTTTTAAAAACAATTTATTTTTGATTTGACCCCGAACAAGAATTTTATGGTTGTGAGTATAACAGTAATACTGTACTAAAATTATACTGTCCATGCGGCGGCTCTGCTGATACTTTATCTATGAAGTTCTATTATGCTGACTGAATTAAAAGTAATATCAAATATAAGTTGCAAAATATTAATTTAAAGAAATAACGTTATAAAGTTTCAGCAAGTCATCATATGGCAAAGACACATGGCAAAATCAAATTATATTTAGACTTCAGATAACATACTGAGGGTTTCATGTTACCTGATAATAAGAGTTATACAAGTGCAAAAGCTACTTTGAATAATAAATGGAATACAATATATTTTATATAACATAAATATAATAAGAATAAATTTAAACAGAACATAAACACAGTAACAGGAAAGTGTGGTTTCGCATAGTCATAATAGACGTTATACAATAAATGATGAAATAAAAATGATTATGCAGTACAGACTGGTTTGGACTGGATTAAAGCATATTAAATAGTAAACAAATCTATTCGTCTGAATCCTATTCTTCCAATGGATATATGTTTTCCATTCCATATCACTGTCACTGCTGCCAGTATCTACATGTTCGTATGATGATCCTGTATTTATTGTAATTGGAGCAAATTGTTATTGGTCCCATTTATTAAATGCTGTTTCATTTTTTCTGCAATGATCACATATTTTTTCCATTCTTCAGGAGGACCAATTGCAGCAAATTTTTCTCGTGCTAGCTAATTTTTCCACGTTATATAACTGGAAAGTAGTATCAATTCTGAGTGATATGGAGGTAAACAGTACAGAATAACCATAGTGTTCCAGTAGTTCATTAAGTAACGTGTGTTTTGTGTTTTGTTTTGCTTAGTTAGCTCATAATTTAGGCTTTTTCATTGTCGGCTTACATAAAATGGTACGCTCTTGTAGCTATTTCACCATATCTCCCTTTTTTGTTCCTGTTGTTGGTTGCTTTTCAATGGCGTTGTTGTGGTAGGATGCATTATCAACAGTCAAAACAGATCGTGATGACAAATTTGGGATTACTTGACATTCAAGCAATTTTTTAAAGTTTTCAGTTTTCATATCGCCATGATAATCACATTTCACATAATTTACCTGATTGAATATAATGACATCATACCTGATTTGAATATTAATAAGTAATTTTCCACAAAACCATTTTGAATGCTCGCGTGAACAATAATCAACCACTTTCCCTTTGATATGGGTTTCTTTAAACTTGAAGAACTACCATCTGTCCATTCCTTTCATACTATGTGCAAACTGTGAAGATAGGATTCATCAATTTTAAATACTTGATTCTTCTCAGTCATATGTCATAAGATTCCATAAGAGCTTTTCTATTATCAGTAGCTATTTTTCACCTTTAAGGTAGAGATTCAAACAATCTATTTTCATACACAGATCTTTCAAATGTTCTTGCTGGTAGTATATTATTTTGCAACTACTCTGTACTTACTAGGTTAATGACACTTTTACATAGCAGAAGCATATTAGCAAAATAATGTTACCTATTGACAATAATATATTCTTCATAAAGAAAGTACTTATATACTACAAAGCATCTTATAAAAGTTGTTTACTTGATCGACTTCTCTTTGTGTAGCTTTTATATAACTTAAAGCGTATAAAACAACTAGTAGGTAATTGAAATCCTCCTTAATTATAAATATAAATAATAATACAAATAAATTGAAGCATGAGTTACCTCAAGTCCATTTTTCTAAGGACTCACAAGGAACTAATTTGACCATCGAAAGCTTTGTTTCTCATTTTAAGTTGTCCAGTGTTTCTCATTTTAAGTACATCTGTAAACAAATCAAGGAGATAATAAAAATCTCTCAGGAAATATTTTGCAGTTCATACAAACCTTTCACTGTATGTATGACACTTTTTGTGATTAGTTTACTCCTTTTATTCTTTGAGGAAGAAAAGGAGATTCATGTATCTATTACATCAGCTTCTTTGAGTACCTGTTGATATATATTTTTTTGAAATTTCTGCTGCAGCTAACATACGTTCTCGATATAATATATCCTTTGTGCACATAACTCCTCCCTCCTTAAGAGATGGCTTCGGAGTTGAACAGCACTGAAGACGGTTTTTCTTGGTTACCCTCCTCCATTTTGTTTGTGACTTTGAACTTTTTTATATTTTTTCTTTTCCATATTGTAAATAAACTAAAATAAATTAATAAAATAATGATTATAATTAATAAGAGCCAGAATAGCCAATTTGTTGATGTGTTGTTTTCTTCCAAATCTTCTATTGTTAGGGGCCTAATGGCTTGGACTTGTTCCTAAAGTTTTTCTATGCGGCTAAGGAATGCATTTTCTGTTTGCAGAGGTTGGTATTTCCATGTTGCGGAAGTTTCCTTGAATATTTCGCTGGATGAATGGATGTCCTTGAACTGGGGATTCTTCATTAAATATTTCGAGATTATCGGAGTTTAACTTGCAATTTTTTGGAAGGAAAAGTAGTTTATTTCCTTTTAGCGTAATAGGTTGTGATTCTTGACATTTTATTTCAATGTGTCTTTCTTTCCTGGATACAAATAGGATGTAATTAGTGTTGATTTTGGCGACCATAAAATTTATAGGTTTTGTATTTTTTATATTTTATAGGTTTTGTGTTTTTGTACACTATTTGGCATACAGGGTGTTTGCCTTGTATTAATTTGGTTACATAGTCATCTCCATTTAAATGTAAATTTTCCTGTCTACACAAATAACTTTCTTCTATATGTAAACATTCTTTCTTCATATACTGATAAGAATTTTCTTCTAGAGCCACGTAGGGTTTGGTAGGTATAATTAAGGTATTATTGGAAGTTGGTACAGGATGTAAGTGATAGTATTCATATTGTATGGCTTTGATAATTGGAAAGTCTATTGCAAAACAATTGATTTATCAGTAAAATAACAATTAACATGTAAAATTGAATACCAAGTTATAAATTTAAAATTTCTAGAGGGTCATATAAATTTTTTAAATTATCTAGCAATTTTTGCAGTTCTTTGACTATTTACATGTATTGTATGTAATTTAGCGAATGTTATAGAATTTTCAAGATTATCTAGGAAGGTAAGGATTCTAGTATTGTAGAATTAATTATAATTTGATCAATAAGATTTAGAAATTTTCCAAGAATATTCACTTGTTCCACATCTTTTATTAAATTATTAATATGGTTTTGAATTTGTTCTTGATTAGAGGTTAAGGTTTTGATTGTAGATATATATATATATATATATATATATATATATATATATATATATATATATATATATATATATATATATATTATTTCGTTTAATTCTTTAGCCAATTATAATGTTGATTTACAGCTGATAACATTTATTTTGATTCTTTGATAATGTATTTATTACGTGATCATAGCGTTCACCATCTGATGCATCCAGGACGCCAGTCAGCTATTTGTTAGCTGAGTCAATAAAATTGAAAAGTTATCTTTTTTCTCTTTTGTGTTCTTTAAAAGATAATATATTTTGAGTTTTTATTTGAATTTCTTTTATAAGAATTTTTAGGTGATAGTAATTTTGATTAAAATCAGATTTGTGTAAATCACTAGGTCTTCCATGATTTTTTATATGTAATGATTCATTCAATAAAAGGTGGGTGTTTGTTAATGTTTTGTTTATTAACTTCTTTATTTTCTTTATTGCTTATTCGTGTTTATTAACTTCTAATTCTATAGTATCTAAATTTATTTTATATAGAAATGTATGACGGGACGTCGTCAAGTGAGTTTTCCCTAATCTAAATGATAAAATTCCAGGGGAATCATTTAGATCGATTATTTTTGGTATTTCCTGAGCGTTGATCTGAATCAGGGTCAATGTCAGGAGGATCCTTTTCTTCATCATTTTGACCTGAAACTACAGGAGGTCGTTTCAGTTCTTTTATATATATAATTTCAGATTTTTTATTTTTTGAATTTTTACTTTGTTTGGTTTTCAATACAACAAGGACCTATAAATTTATTCTGTTTCTTACTTCTATCATATGGATTTTTCTTATGAACCTTTTGATTAATTTTGAACTGAGTTTGTTCGTTACCTTCAGTATTGCGTTTATTTAACACTTGCGTTTTTTCTTTTACAGTTCGGTATATGTTTTCCAATTTCTTTCGATGTTCATCTACATATTCCGAGTATTGTATTTCGGGATCTTGTTTTATCAAGGGGCCATTACTTTCAGTATGTCCAAAAATAATTTCAATTGGGGTTAATTTTGTTACCGAATGAATTCAGCTGTTATAGGCTATTATTGCGTAAGGCATTAGTTCATTAATATTTTCACGGGGGTAGCTTTCTGTTAATAATCTAATTTGTTCGATAAGTGTTGAATGTAGTCTTTCGATGATTCCATTTGATTCATGGTAATTTTTTGTGATAAAATGGGTATATTAATTTTGTGATGTTTTAATATATTGTGATGTGAATTTTAATATATCTTGAATTACATTATTTTTGAATTCTGATCCATTATCGACTATTATATTTTTGGGTGTACCAAACTGGGAAAAATATTAAATAAGGCTTTTAGCTATTGGTATGCTTACTCGACCTATTATAGGCATTGCTTGGGCGAATTTTGCGAAACTGTCAATAAGGGTAAGATATGAACGTTTGTTCATATCTTACATATCTTACATGGATATAGTAAAATATATCCATGTATCCACATGGATATATTTTTCGATATATATTTTTCGTTCATCTCGAACGGTTTATCTGCGGTTGGGGTACGAATTAATGGTACATAAGGATTATGTCTAGCATATTTACATTTTTGACAAATAACGCAATCATTAATAAATTTTGAAGTTGATTCCTTCATGTTTTTCCACCAATAATTTTCAATTGGTTAAGGGTTTCATCTACACCGCCAACCATCGCGGTGTAGATTTCTTCTTCATTATATATAGAATTTACTAAAATAGTACACTGAATTTATTTAGGACCTTGGACCAAGGATTTTGAATACATTTGATTAAATATGACTACGAATTTTTGATCGTTATAATATATAGTAAGTAGTTTTTGGTTTTAAATATTCTTTTAAGAATTGTTTTATGTATGTTACACTATTTTCTTGTGGTATTTTTACTTTATAAAGGTTCTCACCGGGTTTACATATGAAATCTGCACTAGCATCTTTGTTGACATTGGGGCCTTTATTATGTTGCTAGTTGTTGGAAATAATTTTGGGCCAATTATCAAACACCTAGCTTTATTCGTTTTTTGGAAAATAGGGGGGTTGAAACTCCTAACTTCAAAATCGTTTTTTTACGAAACTATGATAGATTTTTTAATGAAACCAAAGCGACATGGAAGCTACTAATTAGAATTACATTACATATTTTTTTTCATAATTTTTCAACCAACAAGAAAAAGGCAGCAAGCAAAAATTGAAAAAATTAGAGGTGGTTTTCCATGGCTATTTCTCGAGGTACACTGACCAAAAAAATAACGTATAATCAGTAAGTATTCACCTGTAATGCGTAGCAATGACATAGATGTGCGATGGGTGGAACATATTTGAAATAATAAAAATTCTATGCAGGTAGGCACATAGGCTAGGGGTTTGATAATTGGCCCAACATTATTGTCAACAACTAGCAACATAATAAAGGCCCCAATGTCAACAAAGACGCTAGTGCAGATTTCATATGGAAACCCGGTGAGACTCTTTTCTGATTTTCATGGGTTTCTTTCTATTTGAACGGCTAATTTCTTATCATTATTTTTGAAAACACGAATTTCATTAATTTTGTTATTGATATTTTTCTGGTAAAATGGGAATTCCGTTATTATTTGTTCCCACGGATAGCAAATCAGGTTTTCGTCTGATTGTTTCTCTTGTTTTGAAGGTCTCAGTATGATGCCCGAATGTATTTTTTTTTTCCTTTACTTTTTTCAACGTTTTCTAGTTTTCTTTCTGCTGATTTTCCAGAAAGGTTTTCTATAACTGGCCCTTTTATAGGATTATCATTGGGCTTCTCGAGTGGTGGTATCATTTCTGCTAGTTCTTGTAACATCTTTAATGTTTCTTGAATGTCACCTGGGTTATTGTCCATTGATTCTGTTTGATAGATGTTAAGTGGGATTCTTGAAAGGGCGTCTGCATTGGAGTTTAATTTACCTTTCTTGTATATAACCTTATAGTCATACTCTTCCAATTTTAATCTCCAACGTACCAGTTTTGAGCCTTTAAATTAAATTACCATGTTAGGAGTCTATGATCCGTGACAATTGTAAATTGTCCACCATATAGATAAGGGCGAAAATGTTTACAAGCCCATACGATAGCCAATAGTTCTTTTTCGATTGTTGAATATTTTTGTTCGGTTTCATTTAGGGTGCCTGACGCGAATGCCACTGGTTTATGGGTACCAATAGTTCCTTGCGATAGAACAGCACCTAGGGCTACATTAGACGCATCTGTAGTTAAGATAAATTCTTTTTCAAAATTTGGATACTGTGATATTGGGTCATTGCACAAAATATTTTTACAAGTATTAAAGCTATATATAAAACTGATATTATATTTTACTTTAGAATTCTTTTTCAAGCATATGGTCATAGGTTTTGTTAATTTTGCAAAGTCTTTAATAAAGCGTCTATAATATCCGATTAATCCTAGAAACGATTTTATTTCTTTCTGCGTTTTGGGGATAGGGTATTGTTGAATTGCGCGAATTTTTCCGGATTAGGTTTTACTCCTTCGGGTGTGATAACATGACCTAAATATGCAACTGATTTTTGTAAAAAGTGAGATTTATCTAATTGAACCTTAAGATTTGACATTCTTAATCTATCGAAAACATTTTTAACCGAGTTATATGTTCCTGTAACGATGAACTAAAAATTACAATATTGTCAAGATATACTAAGCAAATTTCGTTCTTTAGTCCTCGCAAAATGTTATCCGTTACTCTCTGGAATGTAGATGGAGCATTCTTGAGTCCGAAAGCTTTCTAAGTTCCTGACAACGTTATTAAATGCCGTCGCCAGTGTGCCCCAGAAGCCAAGGAAATACTTTAAGCCAGTAATTGTAAATGGCCCGATGACTTTCAATTTGGCAGGTCAATAACTGCTTTCTTAATGATGTCTTCTGTTAAGAAGTACGACACAATAGAAAAAAGAAATCAATTTAATTTTAAATTGATTTAAAGTTAAAAACTAAATGGATGTCCTATAAGTATTCTTGTTTTGTTTCAGGCACTAGAAAGAAATATGTCACTATCAAGCCAGTATTTAGAAGAATTAAGTAAACGATACAAAAAACAAGTTGAGGAAATTCAAGGCCTACTAGAAAAAACTGTTATATCTCTACAAGAAGAGGGTTTTAAAACAGATTTAAGAAATAAGCAGTTAGAAGATCGATTAGATAATATAACAGCAATTATAGAATCCCTAGTAATTGAGAGGCATAATTGGTTTCTGACAATGTACTGGTCTATATTTTCTGTTCTATTTATTTTAATTATTTACTTTTTTTGTGGAAAGTATTCTTTTATTAAATCTTCACCAGGCAATAAAGAAGCTACTGAAATTTTTTGTGGCAAACATACTAATCCTTTAATACAATCCTTTTTGAGAAAAAAAGATAGAAGGCCAAGCGACCAGGCTTTGAAAATATTACACTACTCAGCAGTTAAGAGTACTGGTGAAAATATGTTCAACCAAAGACAGAAGAAGCGGAAAAAGAAACACACTTTGAAAAAGTCTAATTCAATTGGTAATATAAAAGATAAAAAATGTTCTGCCCACTTGGAATCAAAAATGAAGAGTGGTCGTGATTGGATAGAGGAAAATCACCAGATCATTGAAGCTACACCTTATGTTCTCGATGAAAGTGAACACTCTGCTTTGGAGACAAATTCTCTAGCAAATGAATTGGTGAACGCTGAATCAATTGATCATATGTCTTCAGTTTGTAATATCAAAATGAGTGCTAGTCATCCTTATGAATATGAGACTACAGAAAATTTAAGTGTAAATGAGTGTTTACCTAATAAAACACAATCTAAAAGTAATATAGACTTTACAAAAAAAGAAAAAAGGAGTTTTAAAAAACTTCTAAAAAAAGTTTTCTAATTATTTTATTATATATAATCATGTAAATAATAGACATAATTCTTTAATGCATATTTGCCTTGATCCTTGATTGACGTTCATTTTATGAAACCATGTATAGTTTTTAGAAACTATCAACTTTTATAAAACTTTAGGCATCTATAGTTTTGAGAGACTGTTAATGGTGACTGTTAATACATTGTTTAAGATAAAAACTTCAAGTTGTACTTTATTTCTAAGTACTGTGATTTGTTTGTAATAAATATTTTAGATATGCAGGTTTAGAAAAATATTAATTATTCATAAAGAAATCTTTTAAGGGTGTGACAAGGTGGTGGAATTTTCGTCACCTTGCTGGTTTCAGATTGTCTCTGCCTTGGGATTTAACTTGAACCGCAGTTTTCACCATGGATGGTCTTTGATTTTACTCCGATCGTGGGGTTTTCCGTTAGTTTTGTCGGAGTTGGTAGTGTAGTATCCATTCTCTCTTCAGCTGCATCCCCATAGATAACATACCTAATATAAATAGGCAACTCATATAACGTCAAAGTACATGCATTGAGGCCTCCACTGGTGATTAGAGTTATGAATGAGTCACAGGCGTGACAGGCGAATGAGTTATTTATTTGAATTTATTCAAGCGTCTATTTTTCGTGTTGCTTTTGTATTTATCATAATATGATCTACTTTAAAACTGAAAATTATACTTTCTTTTTCGTTATAAGTAGAACCAGGGGCGGCTGGTGTATAGGTGCTGCAGAGCTGCAGAACTGCCAAAAAAATTAGATATTTGTATATTTTCGCGACGTAATAATTACTAAAATTTATTAATAAAATAATTTGGTTAGTTGGTGCAGCTAAACCGCACGTGATTGCGTTAAAGTTGCATTCTGCCCGCCGTCCTCTATTGAGTAGTAGACCAGATTAATTATCTGGGTCTCTACGCGAGCGGGTCGCGGTACATTGAACTGGGCCACACGAGGTAGTTCTCAGCACAGTTCGGCACACCCGTCCTCCCCTTCAACTCCTGCGACAATCCACACTTGGCGCTCGCAAATGCACGAATTTACACAGTCAGTGAGCTGTATTTTTTCCAGCTAAGGTAACATCAGTGAATGTTTACTCCTTCCTACTCTTCGTACAGTTGGCGGGCGTAAATCGTACCTATTTCGTATTTCGTGTTAATTTGAGATTTTAAATACTGTTTTGTGAATTTGTGTAGTGATTTATTGTACTAGTTATTAATATTGATATACTGTGATAGTGACAATGGATTTAGTTTATAATTTAGTTCATGTGAAGCGATTTTTTAAACACTCTTATGAAGAAAAAATTCATTTAAAAAACAATAGTAGGCCATTGCCCGATATTGTTATTGATACTGCAGGTGTTAGCCGCGGAAAAGCATATAAACGTCAATTTAATAGAGACATTTATTCGAAGAACAATTCGATTTGTGGGTGCAATAAAAAAATGCGTTATTCTGTTTTCCTTGTTTACTTTTTGGCGGTGATAAAGCATGGACGGATGTAGGGGTGACAGATTTGGTGCACTGAACTGAAAAAATATAAAACACGACAACTGCAAAAGCCATCTACATAATACAATGAAATTAGCTTTATTAGGGACAACTAATATTAAAGCGCAGCTAGATTCAGCTTATTGGATAAATGTGCATAATGATAATGTGACAAAAAAGAGATACGTTTTGTCAAAAATTATAAATTGCATAAAGTTTTGTGAGGCCTTTGAACTGGCGCTGCGAGGACATGACGAAGCTGAAACCTCTCAAAACCCGGGGATTTTTCGTGGTTTGATAAATTTTTCTGCTGAGCTTGATGTAACTTTAAGCGAGCACCTACAAAATGCTTCAGTATTTAAAGGGACCTCTAAAGAAATACAAAATGATCTTTTAGACTGTATATTAAAAGTATGTCATGAAGAAATAATTAAAGAAATTAACAAATCTTCATTTTTGGCAGTTATGGCAGACGAAACAACTGATGTATCTGCAAAAACTCAGTTAGTGGTAGTTTTAAGATATATTCTCGATGGTGAACTAATTGAACGTTTTTGGACATACCTGAAACCTACAAAATGTGACGCTGAAACTCTTTCGGAAAATATTTTAATTGTTCTAATTTTCCCTCTAGTGGAAAATTCACCTTACAAGGTAATTTCGCAAAGTTACGACGGAGCAGCGGTAACGAGTGGCCAACACGCAGGAGTTCAAGCAAAAATTAGACAAAAATATCCTTGTGGTTATTTTGTACGCTGTTACGCACACCAATTAAACCTAATTATGTCTAAAGCCGCTTCCATAAATTCTCAAGTGCGTGTGTTTTTTGGAAATCTGAAAGACATTCCGGCATTTTTCAATAACTCACCGCAGCGAGTAGAAGTACTAAATACAATAGTGGGGAGAAAAATTCCCCAAGGTGCTACGACTCGATGGAATTTTAATATACGGACTGTTAATGTTGTATTTGAAAATAGAGAATCGCTTATTGAATGTATGGAAGAAATAGAAGAAGAATCCCATAATGAAACCGTGTGCAATGCAGCTTTTTCTATTCGGCGAATGTTAGAAGATTCTGTTTTTGTTTTTTGGTTAACTTTCTTTCATCACGTAATGCCTCACGTCGACATTTTGTTTAATCAGTTGCAGAAGAGAAAAATCGATCCAACCCAAGTAAGAAACGCTATCGACAATTTCGAAAAAAGCATCACCGGTATTCGGAATAATATTGATGACATCATTACTGAAGCCTCATCACATGTCTGCACGGAGCCTCAAGGAAAAAAAAAAAAAGAAAACGCCCTCATAACAGCAAATTTGATCACCGTATTGCCGCCTTAGAAGTTTGTGATCTTATTACGAATTCTGCAAATGTCAGATTTATGTTTAAAGATCATCTAGTAGCAGCATCCCTTTTTTTTTCTGAGCATTTTGCAGAGTATTGTGTTAAGTTTCCCGAAGACAAGTTGACAACTACTTGCCTAGCTTATCCCGCACTTGAAAAGGAGCGACTCAAAACAGAACTATCTGTTATATATTTAAGAAACGACTGTAGAAATTTAAATGGTGCATTACCCCTTTTGAAACTTTTAACACAAAATAATTTAGACGAAACATTTCGGGAAACAAAAAAATTATTAGAAATTGTTGCAACAACACCCATGTCAACATCAGAATCTGAAAGATGCTTTTCAACTTTAAAAAGAATCAAGACTTCCTTCGAAATTCAATGTCCCAGGATCGTTTGACAGCTCTATCGATGCTTTCCATTGAAAAAATATTTATTTCACAAATTGATGGCTTCAACGAGAAGGTTATAGACAAGTTTGCTTCTATGAAGGATCGCAGGATTGAATTGACTTTCAAAAAATAGGTGAATAAATATTTGCAGAACCAGGGCCGATCCTAGCGGGGGTGCAGCGCGTGCCCCGCACGCGGGCGGCCAAATCAAGGGGCAGCCGACCGGCCGTGGTGCAACATCTATCATTGAATAGCAAATTGCCCAGTCGATGAAATTCCGCGCGCCATCTATCAACACGTCGTATAAATCAACGGTTTATACCGTACATTTTAGTAACTACTAACATGAATAGTACATTCGAATGAGAGCTGGCGGCGGCACCGTCAGTGTGACTGTGACAACCATCATGCATACTGTACATGTTACTTTATTTTGCTATTACCTATTGCCAAAATACTAAAAGCGTGCCCCATATACATATATTTTCTATCTATTTTTTATTTTTTCTCTTAACCAAAGAATATGACGGCAAACATGAATGTTCTTCGAAAAGGTATTAAATTCCAAAAATTTTTCTTGTGAAAGTCTATATTTTTGGTCACAACAGATAGTTCTGTTTTGAGTCGCTCCTTTTCAAGTGTGGGATAAGCTAGGCAAGTAGTTGTCAACTTGTCTTCGGGAAACTTAACACAATACTCTGCAAAATGCTCAGAAAAAAAAAAGGGATGCTGCTACTAGATGATCTTTAACATAAATCTGACATTTGCAGAATTCGTAATAAGATCACAAACTTCTAAGGCGGCAATACGGTGATCAAATTTGCTGTTATGAGGGCGTTTTCTTTTTTTTTTTTTTTTTCTTGAGGCTCCGTGTAGACATGTGATGAGGCTTCAGTAATGATGTCATCAACATTATTCCGAATACCGGTGATGCTGTTTTCGAAATTGTCGATAGCGTTTCTTACTTGGGTTGGATCGGTTTTTCTCTTCTGCAACTGATTAAACAAAATGTCGACGTGAGGCATTACGTGATGAAAGAAAGTTAACCAAAAAACAAAAACAGAATCTTCTAACATTCGCCGAATAGAAAAATCTGCATTGAACACGGTTTCATTATGGGATTCTTCTTCTATTTCTTCCATACATTCAATAAGCGATTCTCTATTTTCAAATACAACATTAACAGTCCGTATATTAAAATTTCATCGAGTCGCAGCACCTTGGGGAATTTTTCTCCTCACTATTGTATTTAGTACTTCTACTCGCTGCGGTGAGTTATTGAAAAATGCCGGAATGTCTTTCAGATTTCCAAAAAACACACGCACTTGAGAATTTATGGAAGCGGCTTTAGACATAATTAGGTTTAATTGGTGTGCGTAACAGCGTACAAAATAACCACAAGGATATTTTTGTCTAATTTTTGCTTGAACTCCTGTGTGTTGTCGTTACCGCTGCTCCGTCGTAACTTTGCGAAATTAGCTTGTAAGGTGAATTTTCCACTAGAGGGTCTATAACACTTAAAATATTTTCCGAAAAAGTTTCAGCGTCACATTTTGTAGGTTTCAGGTATGTCCAAAAACGTTCAATCAGTTCACCATCGAGAATATATCTTAAAACTACCACTAACTGAGTTTTTGCAGATACATCAGTTGTTTCGTCTGTCATAACTGCAAAAAATGAAGATTTGTTAATTTCTTTAATTATTTCTTCATGACATACTTTTAATATACAGTCTAAAAGATCATTTTCTTGTGAAAGTCTATATTTTTGTATAAACGAATTTTACATAAAAATTCTGAAGTATTAGGAAAACGCTTGACCTTGAAAATTTTCAAAATTTTCGCTTGCGGCGCAATTTTCTTATGGCGCCTAAGGCGCCAGTAGTTTGGATACATTTGCAATTTGCACGCAGACAGCCAATACCCTAGGATCGGCCCTGTGCAGAACACCCGTTTCATTTCATCACGAGCCGCCACTGAGTAGAACTGTATAATTGGTGCCGCGTACATGTGGCTTGCGTATGGGAAGGTGTAGCGGGGGCCTCGAGCACGTGACGCGGAGTTCAATTCACGCTGTAAATAAACTAGGTATCACAAAACACTCGATTTGTGCTGGGTATCCAGTTACTGTTTAACATTGGGACCGTGTGCGTCTGCCCCGCGAAGGAACTAAATCACATTGTGATCGTAATTACATACATAATTTGTACAAAGTGCGTGCGTTACAAAAAAATTTCCACAGTGCCACAGGCGAAAAAACGGCCGTTTTCCGACAATGTGAATAAGTTTATTCGGGACTTTCCAGATTTGATGTACGATGGGGCGAAAATAGTGTGTAAAGTTTGTGAAAAAGATTTATTGTGTTGGGATAAGAGATATTGCAAAATACATAAATAGTACGGAACATATTAATATGAAAAAAGGCCTGCCACGGAAAACGGAGTTTATTTTTGATCTACCTCTCATTATTAATTACTTGTCATTTACCACTTACATTACTTGACACAGCAGCATTTAAGGACTTTTGGAAGAAATACAATCCTAAGTACCCATTACCGACTAGGGCCACATTGCGCAGCTATGTACCATCTGCACGTGAAAAAGTGAAAAGTTAAATCAGCGTGAATTGAACTCCGCGTCACGTGCTCTAGGCCCCCACTGCACCTTCCCAAACGCAAACCACATGTACGCGGCACTGATTATACAGCTCTAGTTATAAGTAGAGTTGCTTATTTCGTTATCATACCAAAGACGTTAACTTCGCGGTTTTGTAATAAAATATTTCAAGTTTAAATGAGTAAGCCTAAGTAATAAAATCATACTAAGCACAGATTATAATTTATACAACACTAAAACACTTACTCTCCTAAACAGCATTTTTAACCGGATTAGCTCAACAGTTCTACAGTAGTTTCAGCGAGCGTTGTTTACCGTGGAAAAAAATTCTTATATGAAAAGAATGACTTCCACATCTAATCATGTAATTTTGGTATAGTTAAAACAGTTGTTTTAATTATGTCAATTATTTAATGTATCTGTAGACGAAATTTGTGTTATTTTTAAAACTGTCAAAACTCTACTATAACACTTTTATTCTTTGTGTCCCTTAAACTATGTATTTGCGTGTGCATAGCATCCACTATCGTAAATTGTGTATTGCAGTGACTCCATTAATGACATGGAAGGATTTTTTATTTTTTCTATTGCCTCCATTAGCCATTTTATAACAACAGTAATTGTTACTATTGTAGAAATTGTTATAAATAGTTTGTAAATCTGCTTCAACCTAAAGATCTTGAAATATCGCTCGACTTTTCTTGATAGCAGCTATATCCCTCTTTAGGATTAAATTTTAACACTAGAGACTTTTATTTTGTGGAAATTCTCAAAATAATAAAATGCTGCCCATAATTACATTCCCCAGCATATAAGAATCGGCTATTGTGGTTCAGAGATATCGGGACATTGTCTATGAAATTCTCGAATATGTTTAAGAGATTTCAAAAACAGCTTTTGTAGATGATACTAATCCATTTACACTTGAATAACAGCTTTGAATTTCTTCAACCACAGGTGTAAGGCATGAAGTGTACACCTAATGTATATGTTTGTTGTTTGTTTACAACACCCACACCTTGTTTAAAACAACGGTTTACAAACGCATGGATGCGTTTGTGGAAACGCGGCACCACCAGTCATGAACATGAACACTTGGTTTCTTGAAAATTAAAATTTTTCTAATGAATTTAGCACCATCCTCATAATTGCTTTAGCAGTACATTTTTGCAATTGTTTACTAGCCAGTAAGAATGAATGCAATGATTTAAAAGGTTCCAGTGTATATACTACAACATTAATAGATATTTTTACGGTCCCTCATTTCGTCTACATAACCACACAGTTTTTTATTGTGTAATTCAGATTTCGTATTATTTTCGATTTGTTCCCACACAGATGGTACATATGTACATACATATGCAATAATTTTTGGCCTGGTGACTTCATGGTGGGATTATATTTATTCTAGAAGTATTGAAATACTTGTTGGTCAAGAAAAATATATAAATTTACTTTTACGTCAACATAAAAATTCATACAAATTGAGTCCTTAATTTTTGACAATTTTTTTTTTAAATATTTATGTTGTACACTGTTTACATGTTCCTACAGTCCGCTTTATCCCAGAACAACAAAGGTTTATCATAGACTAAATATAATTTTTGCGCCATTATATGTGAAATCTGTACACAGTTCTACAATAATACACTTACTACACATTACTATAGATATTATTATTATTGTATGCTATAAAATAGTTATTTATGTGCCAAGTCAGTAAAGTGAGTCTTCATCGAACGAGTCTGAGATTATGAGTTGAGCGAGCGAGGTGAGTAACAGTGAGTTCGATAAAGACACTTTACTGACATGGTGCATACAAAATTATATCGCCAACCGTAAAAATTTATAATTTTAAAAAATGGAGATATAACTTATCACATTTTATTATGATAAAGTAAACAGCAAATACAAAGCAAATCTATTTATTATTATATTAAACGTGAACGTACACCCTGATGTATTATAAAAATTAATTCCTGAAGTCGAAGGAGTTTCAATTGAAAATGTTCGAGGATTATTATCTATGTTAACAATGTGTAAATATTCTGTATAGTAGAATTACCATTGGTAACAACTATGTTGTCAGTTTGAATGTCCCCTAAAATCGTTTTTGCGATTTTCATTTTATTGAGCACAGATTTTTCAATATAGGACTCTGAATATATTTGAAGTGGGGGCTTCTGCTCGTACAGCGCCTTCCAAAAGCTTTCCACCTGATCTACAGTATGCGGATTTTCGACAATAGGTTGAGGCGGTTCGAATAGGCGCGAGGATTTTTGGCGGAACAAATTATTTTCCGTCAGCCTTCGCGCCCGCCTCACTAGTGATTTTTTGCACGTCACTAGCATCCGTATCCCATCAAGGCAGTGCTGTTTGGTGGTACGCAACACTACCTCATTGAGTGTGTGATGGACGCGTCTTAAATTGGTGGCCATTCGCCGTAATTTTTGCGTAAAGGGCCTATTGGCCGCCATATAGTCCATCACACATTGAATACGGGATACCTGTTGTCTTGCCCACTGGATATTGGCCTCCATCTTCCGTAGACGCCGCTCCGCTTTCTCTCGCGAAGAGGAGTTGTTCGCCCTCTCCATATGAGAGAAGCTTTCGGCGGCAGTGTACACGGCACAATTTATGTGCCAGATGTCGGCCCCTTTCGGAAGCGATGCTTGAACTTCAGCATTCACTCTGGCCAGGTCTTGTGGCTCAGGGGGTCTTATTGCGATGTAACCCCCTTCTGGTATTGAGGCCCTCTACTATTGGTGGAGCGGTGAAGACCGCATCCTCAACTGGTTCATTAGGCAGCCTTTCAGCTACCTCATTCGCCAATCGGGGCGCACTCCTCACATAGCCCTTTCTACGAAGATAGGATACATAATTACGCAGATTCTGCGGCGTGAAGGCATTATGCTCTGTGTGTAATTCGCACCACAAGACATGCATACGTGCTATGTATCCCCTCCCCTCCGTATGGGCTCACTGCCTCCTTAGCATTGCAGTAGGTCATCCCTCGATTCATCACCCTCAGCGTCCATGTTCATTGCGTATGTCGTCCTCAGGCAATCCGTCCAATAGGGCCCCACCACCTTGCCTATGACCCCTATCCGAACGGAGTCGATCGTGGGGGGCTTCTTCTTCTGTTATTTGGAACCAGAAGTTCGGGCTTACCGGGGAGTTAGCCCAGTAATCTGTTATCCCCTCCCGGGTGCGCTAGTGCTGCCGGTCTGGTTTTGCACCCCAGCTAGAGTAAGTGGTGTCGCTACTTACCAAAAATCAGATCGATGTTGTGCGGCCCCTCCTGCTTCATATATATACATACATACATACATACATATATATATATATATATATATATATATATATATATATATATATATATATATATATATATATATATATATATATATATATTAAATTCCTATTCCGGACAGTTCTCCTACGGCTCCGAAACTCGTAAGAAAAGCGCCGGTGTATTATCCACAATAGCTCCCCACTAGCCTGTGAAGTTAGTTACCGTGCATCCATAACCATGTGCCCTAAGTAAACGCAGAGAACCCAAAATGACCGCCTTCTGCATTTGACCTGCCAACCACTCTACCGACTTTTGGCAAGCCGGAATAATTTTTAGTTCTGACAGCACCGTAGGCTTCATCCCTCCGAGAACACCGATAACCAGAACCACCATCTTGACAGAATAACGTGGGTACAGCGTCCGCAACTCACCCCGGAGATCTACGTATTTGGTCCGTTTCGCCTCCTCCTTCAAGGTAATGTTTTTCTCGGCAGGAGCCGAGAACTCGATGACATACATCACCTTGGTTTGATAGTCCAGGAGGACCACGTCAGGCTTATTAGCTTGTATTCGCCTGACGGTCGGGAACGAGTAGTTCCAATATATGCGGCACTTCTCATTCCCGACAACGCACTCAATATCTCCGGGAGCGTAAGGCAGCACCGGTGTTTTGTCCACCCCATACGCGTGCCTTAGGTAGTAATATAGCACACGTAATGCAGCGTTATGCCGATGGATGTAGGCCGAAGTCGCATATACAGGGCACGCTGATAGCAGGTGCATCAGCGATTCCGGTGCCTGGTGGCAAGCCCTGCAGTTGATATCAGGGAGATACCTCCACGCCCATCACTTGGCTTTGGTAGACCAAGGTGTTTATAACACCATCCTGGCAGGCCGCTATAAAACCTTTGGTCTCAGATCTGAGCTCGGCTGACCTCGAATAAGCGAAGGTCATCGCCGTCGATAAATTTTGTGCTTCAATGTTGTTATAGAAAACTCCATGTAGGGCCTTATCGACATGCTCCCTAAACAGATTTCTCTGTTCGGCAGCTTTGATTTGGGTTCAGACAATTCGGCTCTAGTTCAGTGATTGACTGTATGTCATCAATTTGCCTGCCTCTTCCTCTATGGTCGAATCTGAGACCGAATAGTTCTTCGGCGTTTTGTGCTGCCTTAAATAGACCCGCTCCCACCTCCGCGACTTCATGATGTCTCACTAGCCGCATAAGTGGATCCGAACTACGGACGACGTTACATGCTATACTCAGGACTAATCTGTAATGCGATCTTGGATGAATGCTTCTATGTATGTGCATCATCTTCCGGGTTTCCCTGTCCAACCTACGTAGGTCATCGGCAGTCCACTACACCGAAGGAGTAAAGCAGTACCGGAATGGCGAGAATATTCGTTGCACACACCTTGTTTTCCCCCGATAGGTCTGATAACCATATCTTTTGGAGTCAATGCCACGGAGAGCGTTCTTTACGCACTGCGTATCCTGAATATAGAACTGATCTTCAGGGATCCCCGTAGATCGCCCTCTCTTGAGATGGAAGACTGCACACTTGTCCAATCCAAATTCCATGCCAATTGCCCACGTGTACTCTTGCACCACACTGAGGGCTTTTTGCAAGCCTTGCTCTCCAGAGGCATAGATCTTGAGGTCATCCATGTAAAACAAATGGGTGACCTTATGCCTCCGATTATTAGGTGGTCCGGAATTATACCCGCGAGTTTGGCTAAGTTCAAGTGACAGGGGTAATAGCGAGATACAAGATAGGAGAGGGCTTAGGGAATCCCCCTGAAACACTTCTCTCCTAAACACTACCGTCTCCGTGGTTACCCGCCGTTCACCGGATGTTATGGGAAGCGGGTTTTCCAGAGCGGTAGTAGCTGTTGTATGCATCTCACTATTGGTGCTGGTACCGCAAGACATCCGAGCAAGCGAATCAACAGCTCGTGGGATGTTGAATCAAATGCCTTGCGGTAGTCTATCCAGGCCATCGATAGATTCCGCTTGTATTGTACAGAGTCCTGCGGTCTATCAACAGGTTTTCTTTGCAACCTGCCTGGCCCTTTTTTGCACCGCGTTTCTCCCCTATCTCTTGAAGGACCGGTTTTACGTGCTCCAACATCCTAACATACAATATGCGTGTAAACAACTTGTAGCAGTTGAGGCACGTAATCGGCATATAATTTTTCGGATCGGACAAATTCCCTTTCTTGGGGACAAGTACAGTTCTTCCCTCGACAAACCAATTCTTAATCTGCTGCCCCTCGTTCAACTACGAGTTGAAAACTCGGGCCAGACGGCGGTGGATCGACGGAAACCGTTTCTACCACCATATATATATATATATATATATATATATATATATATATATATATATATATATATATATATATATATATATATATATATATATATATATATATATATATATATATATATATATATATATATATATATATATATATATATATATATATATATATATATATATATATATATATATATATATATATATATATATATATATATATATATATATATATATATATATATATATGTCGGCGGCTGCAACAAAAAAAATTCCACCTGCCTATGAATCCCTTCGTGGGAACCTAAAATGCAGCAGTGATATTTGTCACCACTAAAATTACCATGTTCATTTGTATTTATTTGTTTATTCGTTAACCCCAAGTCATTATGAAGGTGATTTGTAGTTGTTTGGGCATATTGAATTTGTAGATATGCTTGATACATATTTTTGTTTATGTTAAGAATGTTTAAGATAGTCTTTAGCCAATAGGCGTTTAGGGTAAAACACATTTCCTTATATGGGCAAAGTAACACGCTTATGGGGAACGAACGAAACAAACCTGCTAGCCCGTGACACGGGATAAGGGGAGTTGAATTTGAGCTTTGAAAAAGAAAGCAGCACGCGTACGGGCTAACGGGGGCGGATCGTTAGTTACTTACCTTATTGTTTCTTTTGCATTTTATTCGGTAGATAATTACTTGGTTATTACTAACATTCATTTTAAAAACTGTGTATTGTAAACTGACGTGTGTTCTCATATTACCTGTGTTAAATTAATAAAAGTGTCATAGTGTTTAAATAATAAGTATGTTTAAGACATTAAGTGTTTAAATAATATGTCCATGCGGTCGAAACCCAGAAGTGCCCCTTACGGCTCCGACATCAGAAGTGGGATCAAGACTGCAAAAAGGACATTCCGACACCGAAGACGAAATGCCATTGCAGGTGCGTGTAACTGCGAGACGTAATAATGAAACTCAGGAGAGACTTAAGTACTTAGAACGTTTAGTGTCAGTGACATCACGGTTGCCATCTCCAGTGACAGCATGTCCATCTACTTCAACTTTCGGGAATATGAAGTTACCAGCTTTTGATCCAACATCAAAATTTGCAGACGCCGAAGGCTGGTGTGCAATTGTCGACCTATGGGTGAGCAAACGCAACCCTGATGAAATGACCTTAACAATGACATTAACACAAGCTATGAAAGGCGAGCCAGCAAGTTGGTTTATATCTGCCAAACCAACTGAAAAGGATTGGCCTACTCTAAAAGCCGAATTTTTAGCTGTATTTGCCAAACCAGCGGACCCCATCGAGCAGTTTTCATAAGCTATAAATGGAAGAAGCGGCACTTCTGAACAGACTACTCTCATTGAAGAAATGCTACATTCGATGAGGACTGTTATTTCCCTTCTAAATAACAGAAAAATCGACGAAAGCTTTGCTGTTCTCGTTGCTTGCTATTTTGGCTCTACTCGCAATGAATTTGTGAGGCGAAGATACCAAACGGACCGACCAAAGGATGCCAAAAGTATGTGTGCCATGTTACAAGGAAGACTTGGTAAACGTCCGGCGCTATTTCCCTCCGGTCACCACACTGGATCGAAGCGTCGAGCCTTATCACCTTCCAGACCTGATGAGGACACGTACTTTCGAGGAAGATGCAACACATGTGGACGAAGAGGTCATCGTGCAAATCGATGTAGGAGGCCCAGACGATTTCCACCTAGGACGCCGAAACCAGTTTAAGGGTATTCCAGGAGTTGCTATACCTGTGGCAAGCCAGGCCATATTTCACCACAGTGTCCTAATGGTAATCGAAAGTCTGACGAAAAGAGGGTCAACGTGTGCGAAGCGGAAGTACTACCTGTTGGACAATTAAAACTAAGATCTAGTGAGACCTTTCCTTTTTTGTTCGACACGGGCTCAGATTGTTCTCTTTTAAAAGAAAATATCGCTACCCATTTCAGTGGGAAATGATTTAGTAATTTAGTCAGTTTAAAAGGCATTGGTAGTGAATCTTTCATTTGTAATTGTCAAATTCTAGCAGTAGTTGAAGTTCAAGGGCTTTTAATTGAACTTGTTATTTTTTGTGGTGCCAAGCGAATTTATGTCGGCCCAGATTATTATTGGAAAAGATTTAATAGCGCAAAATATTAATGTTCAGTTAAATACAGACGGTTTATTTATTTCTCGAGAGCTTAAAGTTCATGTTTGTGAGCGTGATATTGTAAGTTTGGATATGATTGACACAGATTTAACTGGCGATGATAAGTACACCTTAAATAAGTTATTGTCTAGTTATCAAGATCACTTTGTCATGGGTGTACCTTCGGGAAGGGTAAACACAGGCCAGTTGGAAATTCGTTTAAAAGATTCAAGCAAATTTGTTCAAAGAAGGCCGTATCGAGTGGCTCCCACTGAGCGCGAAATTATTAGGACTAAAATTGAAGAATTACTTCAAGCTAATATTATTAGACCTAGCTGTTCTCCTTTTTCAAGCCCTGTGGTTTTAGTTAAAAAGAAAGATGGGTCCGATCGTCTCTGTGTAAATTATCGCGAACTTAACGCGAATACAATACCCGACAAGTATCCTTTACCACTTATCAGTGACCAAATTAATCGATTGCACAACTCATATTATTTTTCATCTCTTGATATGGCATCAGGTTTTCACCAAATTCCTGTTCAACCTGACTCGATAGAAAGAACAGCATTTGTCACACCTTATGGGCAGTATGAATACTTAACTATGCCTTTTGATCTCACGAACGCTCCCTCTGTATACCAACGTGCTATTGACAAGGCTCTAGGAGATTTACGTAATAAATTTGCAGTGGTTTATATTGACGATGTCTTAATACCATCATCTTCAGTATCTGAAGGAATAGAACGCCTCGAAATTGTCATGAGCGCACTTGTCAAGGCTGGTTTTTCATTTAATATGAAAAAGTATAAATTTCTTAAATTGGAAGTAGAGTACCTAGGTTTCTTAGTACGAGCTGGGGAATTGCGCCCCAACCCACGTAAGACATCAGCCCTGTCAAATTCACCGATTCCCAAAATTCCGACTCAATTTCGTCAATTCTTGGGCCTTGCATCTTACTTCCGTCAATTTATCCCGAATTTTTCAGGCATAGCTGCGCCCTTGTACCAATTAACAACGAAATCATGCAAAAGAATTGAATGGCTCCCTAAACATGATAATGGGCGAAATTAACTTATTCGTTCTTTGACGTTTGAACCTATTCTCATGATATTTGACCCTGATTTCTGAGGCATATGGTGCGATTTTATTTCAAAAGAAAAATACTAAACTTCACCCGGTTGCTTATTTTAGTAAGCGTACCACTGGTCCCGAGTCTCGTTATCATTCATATGAACTTGAAACTCTCGCGGTAGTAAAAGCAATAAAACATTTTTGTCACTTTTTTTGTGGACGATTTTTTACAGTTTTTACAGATTGTAATTCTCTTAAATCTTCGCGCACGAAACTCGACTTAACCCCGCGCGTACACCGCTGGTGGGCATTCTTACAAGCCTTTAACTTCGACATAGTTTATCGAGAGGGTAAACGCATGAAGCATGCCGACTTCTTTTCTCGGAATCCGTCTACCTTCATTGATGAGGGGACCACTTACAAAGACGACAACCCTAAATATCATAATTCAGCCAAAATAGTTCAGGTTATTGACCTACATTCAGACTGGCTTACCGTAGCCCAACAACGTGATGATGGAGTGGTAAAATTAATTGCCGCCCTTCGAGCAAACGAACTAGACCCAGATCTCGCAAAGACATGATATTCGGAATAATATTTTGTTCTGTAAAATTGAAAGGAACAGTCGTTCCCATTATCTGCCAGTAGTGCCAAGGCCCATGATTTGATCGGTAATAAATCATGTACATACTAACATAAAACATTTAGGGTGGGAAAAGACGTTAGATAAAATTTATGAACTATACTGGTTTCCTAAAATGTCGCGTACTGTAAGAAAATTTCGATAATTGTCTAATTTGCAAAACTTCGAAAAGTAAATCGGGAAAAGCCCAGGTTAAAATGTATCCAATTAATAAAAATCCACAACCGTGGCATACTATACACGTAGATATATCTGGAAAGCTGTCTGGTAAAAGTGATAATAAAGAATATGTACTGGTAATTATCGACGCTTTTTCTAAATTTGTAATACTGTACCGTATCCGTTCTTTAACTGCCGAAACTGCTGTTAATTGCTTAAAAGAATTCACGTACTTGTTTGGTGCACCATCCCGTATCATTTGTGATCAAGGCAAATGTTTCGCTAGCAGTGAGTTTAAAAGTTTTTGCTCCAATTCTAATATTGACTTGCACTTCATCGCTCAAGGTACAAGTAGGGCAAATGGACAGGTAGAACGAGTGATGCAAACATTAAAAAATACACTGACGATAGTTGAAGCTGAAAACGATCGCAAGTGGCAGGATAATTTAGGCGAAGTTCAGTTAGCTTTAAATAGCACTAAACATAGAGTTACAGGCTTCAGCCCTGCTGAAATCTTATTCAGATCTTCAATCCGCTCTTTAGAGTTACCAAAAATTTCGTATAATAAGGACGATTGCTTCGAAAAACACATTTCGTTAGTGGATATTCGTACAGCAGTCACAAAGAATATCGTAAATTCTTCTAAGTATGATGAAGATAGAAAAAATGTTGGAAAAGCTATCATCAAGCCCTTCTTAGTTGGTGATTTTGTTTACAGTAAAAATAATGAAAGAATGATATCTAAACTCGACTGTAAATTTAGAGGTCCTTTTAAAATTACCAAAATTCTGGAGAATGATCGATATGAGGCAATTAAGTCTACCGATAAAGGCAGAGGCCGAATCCTCAAATTTGTACACGATCAGCTTATTAGTGTACCAGAGGGACAAGGTGAAATTGTAACAGATTCAGGGTTTGACGATGAGAACAAGAATGAGCAAGTGTCGGTGGCAAAGTAGTAGCCTATAGTTGTAGAATAAATAAACAACGATTTGATTATGATATTGATATGTCTAGTAAGTCTTATATGTTTTTATATATAGAGTTATTTTGCCAATTCGGATGCGTTCGGATGAGAGGTACTTTTGTCGATCCCGATGCGTTCGGATGTGTTCCCTGTACTGCTGTTTGTGTCAAGCCAATGCGTTCGGGTGAGAGGTATTTTTGTCGATCCCGATGCGTTCGGATGTGTTACCTGTACTGTTGTTTGTGTCAATCCGATGCGTTCGGATGAGAGGTACTTTTGTCGATCCCGATGCGTTCGGATGTTACCTGTACTGCTGTTTATGTCAATCCGATGCGTTCGGACGAGGCACCTGTGTTGCTGCCACATTGTAGTTGGCCATATTATAATAATAATTATTTTTGTTATTTAGTCAGGATAGACGAGCAGTAATGACAAGATCTGTTTCCTTTTTTTTATAGGTGTTATCCCTTAAGGTGAGTACCCGAGGACGTGCACATTGTTAGATGGCCGTGTCGGCGGCTGCAAAAAAAAAAAAATTCCACCCGCCTATGGATCCCTTCGTGGGAACCTAAAATGCAGCAGTGATATTTATGTCACCACTAAAATTACCATGTTCATTTGTATTTATTTGTTTATTCGTTAACCCCAAGTCATTACGAAGGTGATTTGTAGTTGTTTGGGCATATTGAATTTGTAGATATGCTTGATACATATTTTTGTTTATGTTAAGAATGTTTAAGATAGTCTTTAGCCAATAGGCGTTTAGGATAAAACACATTTCCTTATATGGGCAAAGTAACACGCTTATGGGGAGCGAACAAAACAAACCTGCTAGCTCGGGACACGGAATAAGGGGAGTTGAATTTGAGCTTTGAAAAAGAAAGCAGCACGCGTACGGGCTAGCGGGAGCGGATCGTTAGTTACTTACGTTATTGTTTCTTTTGCATTTTATTCGGTAGATAATTACTTGGTTATTACTAACATTCATTTTAAAAACTGTGTATTGTAAACTGACGTGTGTTCTCATATTACCTGTGTTAAATTATTAAAAGTGTCATAGCCGTACATTAAGTGTTTAAATAATATGTCCATGCGGTCGAAACCCAGAAGTGCCCCTTACGGCTCCGACATTTTTTTTTGGTTTCTTTATCTTATCGTATATCTTGTTTATCAAATACATATCTTAACTTAGTCTATATCGCGGGTGGTAAAATGCCGTCTACGCGGCCTTTTAGGTGGGCGGAATGTTCCGTACCGAGCTACCTCCATGTTCCTTCTTATCTCCCATCCCCTTCCCTATGTCCTATCCTACGCCCGTGTGCGAGTGCCCCCTATGTATAGTTTAGTGCGGCCAATCTGGATCGCAGGAGGATAGAATCATATCAACTACAGACAGTAAGATATCGTGTGAGTTCCTGGCAAGCCAACGTATCCTATCAAAGTAAGTCCCGTTATTTACTTATTATCCGTACCAATTATCCCTGCGTCTGCAGGTGGTCTTTCAAGTTCGGTATCGAAAATCATAACTAGCAATTATCACACAATCAGGAACAGCAACATTTTATTATTTTCTCTCACAAAAAAATATACCGTTATGGTTGCCTTGGTTTAAATAATAAATATTGTAAAATAAGTGCCCCTGGATACGGAAAATATTTAATTCGCTACCTAATAGAGGGCACCGCTGTTTGAAGATGTCATTTCGATCATGTTGATAATATCGATATCGCTTTGTTTTAGTCGCATCATGTAATTGCGTAATTAATTCATGAAAAATGTAATTAATTGTCAATTTTCAGTCGATTTGAAAAATTCGCCTTGGTACGTTATTGCAAAATCAGTCGGCTTTAAAGACGATTTTTTGTAGTCTGTTTTGAAGTATTTTCAAAGTTTTATCATTATTTATATTAACAGAGATGCAGTAAATCGATAGTAATATTATAATTTGACTTGAATAGGTAGTAAGGACAATTTATAGTGTAGTAGTAAGTGCGGTTATAAAACGTGAAAATGGCTTATTCAAACCCCGAAATGGTGGATATGCTGTGCTGTTATTTTTTAGCAGGTGAAAGTGCACTCGTAGCAAGAAGATTGTACTCAGAAACATATCCCGCGAGAAATCTACCTAATGAACGCACTTTCGTGAGGATTTTTCAGCGATTGTGAGATTTTGGAAGCTATAAACCTCGTACTCACGACATCGGTAGAGAACAAACAAGAAGAATAAGAAATGTTGTGCCGGCTCTCTTGGATGCAATTGAAGAAGATCGTGGCACCAGTACAAGAAGACTAAGTACCCGATTTGTGTCACAGTCAACGGTTTCACGAATTTTATTTTCGCAAGGGCTACACGTGTATCACGTCAGGAAAGTTCAAGCTTTGCTTCCAGCAGATTTAGCAGGTCGAAGACAATTTTGTGAATGGTTACAACAACAATTTGAACAGGATTCAAATCTTTTAAGATTCGTTTTATGGACAGATGAGGCAGGATTTACCAGAGAAGGGGTTTTTAATATCCACAATACCCATATCTGGGCTGATGAAAATCCTCGAGTTGTACGAGAGACCAGCTTCCAACAACAATTTTTAGTGAATGTTTGGGCAGGAATTATTGACAATATTCTTATTGGACCGTACATTCTACCAAGACGTCTGAATGGAGGAATGTATCTCAATTTTTTGAGTGAATTTTTAGAAGATTATTTGGATGATTTATTGCCTCTAGCAACAAGAAGACAACATGACTATGATTCAACATGATAGTGCTCCCCCACATATTGCTACAAACGACGTTGATTGATTGAATACAAACTATGGTGATAAATGGATAGGACGTCATGGACCGATTCGTTGGCCACCGCGATCGCCTGACTTAAATACATGTGATTTTTTCTTATGGGGCCATATGAAGCAATAGTTTATGCCGTAACCAGTTAATACAATTGAAGAATTGCAAGAACGAATTGAAAACGCAGCTAATATAATAAGAAATCATCCACAGCTGTTTCAGAATATTCGTGAATCGCTGGTGAGAAGAACACGAGGATGTATACAGAATAATGGTGGTCATTTTGAACAGTTTTTGTGATTTTATTATGGTTAAGGAGTATGCTCAGGAAAAAATAATGTTACAAAATGAAGTCATGTGAATAATCTTATTGGATGGGTTGTAAAGTGAGGTGAAGTGACGTGAAATTAAGGGAAGTGGAGTGAAATGTAAAGTGGGTCAATTAGTTCCTGGTCAGGTCAGTGTTTATTAATTTTTATTTCTTGAAAATGTTTTTACTTTTTATTATTAGTATGTTGGCATATCTTTGTAATTACAACTGATTGTTTTTCAAATATCATTTGTTGTTTTCGCATTTATAAAAATTCATGGTGGGGTAACGGCTACAGGCGAACAACCCACTTATCAAAGAAGCAACGCTCCAAAGCAATACCTCAATGGTGGTGTGGAAATTTGTTGATTTTAATTTACCAATTAAAATAGAAGTTTAAAGAAATTAAAAATGTATTTTTGGTATTCTAAAAATACAAATCTGTAAGGTAGATATATCTCTAATTTGTGAGAAATTGGTAACAAGCTGACAACAGCGCATTTCTGATTCAGCGCATTCAATACACCGCTGATGAAAATATATGTACGCCCTGTGTGTGTGTGTGTGTGTGTGTGTGTGGCAAACAGTCAAATTTTCTAAATTCAATTTTGGAGTGAGGATTTTTCTTTAAATTGACTATATGCTCCATTTACATTGCATAGCAACAAACGACGTTGTCTAGTTATTTTTTCTTTTCCGTCTTCATTAATTGTGACACAATCTTTTTTGCCAAGGCAAAACGCTGCTGTTTTCGTCATTGCAGCAGAATTCAATGACCAGTTGTACAGTACTCTCTAATTGTGCAATAAATCTTGTAGGCAATCTTTTGCCTAGACTTAACCATTATTCCTGTTCAATAACTAGCTTCTTGCTTTGTCTGGCCATATGCGGCGTTAAATTCGTTTTAAATTTTTCATGCAGACCATATTATGGGAAGAGTAGTCAAAATATTACTCAGAAATGAAGATTGTTATTCGCATCTTTTCTTTTAATTGTAAAATAGTCGGCATTGCAATACTGCTTGTTTCAGCCTCATCATATGAATATCCTATAGCACCAGCTGCAGTATCTTGTATTTCTTCAAATTTACGTTTTTTGTATTTACCGCTTCTCAGTTTCCTTTTCGCGATGGGTGATTTATTTAATTTTTCTAAACTTTTATTTAGACTTTTAATGGAGCGTTCCCACTCTATCTGTACTTTCGTCACTATATATATATATATATATATATATATATATATATATATATATATATATATATATATATATATATATATATATATTTATATTTATTTATTTATTTATTTATTTATTTACCAGTAAAAATTTACATATAGTTATATAACATAAACAGTAAATTATCGCAGAGATATACACAGTTACCTGTTCGCGACACCAGTTTGCTTAAAATTAATAAAAATAATAATAATCTAAACTAAAACTATGACCCTTATGGTCGCAACATAGACTAAAAATTTTTATTTTTATTTTCCATACAAATTACAATAAACAATTGAAAGATTGAATAAATACTTTTATGCATTACTTTTGATCCATCTTTTCAAAATTGATTTATAATTCTTAGTATTGATAACCTTTAATTCATTTGGAAGATCATTATATACCTTAACTGCTTTAATATAACTATTTTTATTACTTATAGCTTTGTGACTAATCGGTAACTGTATACATTTGTTTCTAGTTTTACTACTTGAGTTAATATATTTATTCTTCAGTAGCTCGTAGTGATAGACAAGGGATTCATATTCAAATAATTGCCTTATATTCATTGGGTTATCATCAGTTATAAATTGATTCTTATTTATAATTTTTAAAATTCTATTTTGTAACGATTGTAGTAAATTCAAAGTATTCGAATATGCACCTCCCCAGGCAGTAATGCCATAACTTATAATACTATGAAAGAGTGTATAATACAACATTCTCAATGTTCTAGTATCCATGTAACTTTTCAATTTTCTTAAAATAAAAATTAAATATTTTGTCTTATTAATTATATATTGTATATGTTGTAACCATGTCATATTATAATCGAAGATAATACCTAAATATTTTGAGTTTTGAACTCTATTTAAATTGTTTCCATTAATACTTATATTTATTTCTTTTGGAACACTGTTACAGTAATTTCCAAAAGTCATGAATACTGTTTTATTAACATTCAAAGATAGTTTATTTAGTGTTAGCCATATATATATTTTGTGCAGGTATTGATTCATTTTGATTATATATATATATATATATATATATATATATATATATATATATATATATATATATATATATATATATATATATATATATATATATATATATATATATATATATACATACATATATATATATATATACATACATATATATATATATATATATATATATATATATATATATATATATATATATATATATATATATAGTGACGAAAGTACAGATAGAGTGGGAACGCTCCATTAAAAGTCTAAATAAAAGTTTAGAAAAATTAAATAAATCACCCATCGCGAAAAGGAAACTGAGAAGCGGTAAATACAAAAAACGTAAATTTGAAGAAATACAAGATACTGCAGCTGGTGCTATAGGATATTCATATGATGAGGCTGAAACAAGCAGTATTGCAATGCCGACTATTTTACAATTAAAAGAAAAGATGCGAATAACAATCTTCATTTCTGAGTAATATTTTGACTACTCTTCCCATAATATGGTTTGCATGAAAAATTCAAAACGAATTTAACGCCGCATATGGCCAGACGAAGCAAGAAGCTAGTTATTGAACAGGAATAATGGTTAAGTCTAGGCAAAAGATTGCCTACAAGATTTATTGCACAATTAGAGAGTACTGTACAACTGGTCATTGAATTCTGCTGCAATGACGAAAACAGCAGCGTTTTGCCTTGGCAAAAAAGATTGTGTCACAATTAATGAAGACGGAAAAGAAAAAATAACTAGACAACGTCGATTGTTGCTATGCAATGTAAATGGAGCATATAGTCAATTTAAAGAAAAATCCTCACTCCAAAATTGAATTTAGAAAATTTGACTGTTTGCCACACACACACACACACAGGGCGTACATATATTTTCATCAGCGGTGTATTCAATGCGCTGAATCAGAAATGCGCTGTTGTCAGCTTGTTACCAATTTCTCACAAATTAGAGATATATCTACCTTACAGATTTGTATTTTTAGAATACCAAAAATACATTTTTAATTTCTTTAAACTTCTATTTTAATTGGTAAATTAAAATCAACAAATTTCCACACCACCATTGAGGTATTGCTTTGGAGCGTTGCTTCTTTGATAAGTGGGTTGTTCGCCTGTAGCCATTACCCCACTATGAATTTTTATAAATGCGAAAACAACAAATGATATTTGAAAAACAATCAGTTGTAATTACAAAGATATGCCAACATACTAATAATAAAAAGTAAAAACATTTTCAAGAAATAAAAATTAATAAACACTGACCTAACCAGGAACTAATTGACCCACTTTACATTTCACTCCACTTCCCTTAATTTCACGTCACTTCACCTCACTGTACAACCCATCCAATAAGATTATTCACATGACTTCATTTTGTAACATTATTTTTTCCTGAGCATACTCCTTAACCATAATAAAATCACAAAAACTGTTCAAAATGACCACCATTATTCTGTATACATCCTCGTGTTCTTCTCACCAGCGATTCACGAATATTCTGAAACAGCTGTGGATGATTTCTTATTATATTAGCTGCGTTTTCAATTCGTTCTTGCAATTCTTCAATTGTATTAACTGGTTACGGCATAAACTATTGCTTCATATGGCCCCATAAGAAAAAATCACATGTATTTAAGTCAGGCGATCGCGGTGGCCAACGAATTGGTCCATGACGTCCTATCCATTTATCACCATAGTTTGTATTCAACCAATCAACGTCGTTTGTAGCAATATGTGGGGGAGCACTATCATGTTGAATCATAGTCATGTTGTCTTCTTGTTGCTAGAGGCAATAAATCATCCAAATAATCTTCTAAAAATTCACTCAAAAAATTGAGATACATTCCTCCATTCAGACGTCTTGGTAGAATGTACGGTCCAGTAAGAATATTGTCAATAATTCCTGCCCAAACATTCACTGAAAATTGTTGTTGGAAGCTGGTCTCTCGTACAACTCGAGGATTTTCATCAGCCCAGATATGGGTATTGTGGATATTAAAAACCCCTTCTCTGGTAAATCCTGCCTCATCTGTCCATAAACGAATCTTAAAAGATGTGAATCCTGTTCAAATTGCTGTTGTAACCATTCACAAAATTGTCTTCGACCTGCTAAATCTGCTGGAAGCAAAGTTTGAACTTTCCTGACGTGATGCACGTGTAGCCCTTGCGAAAATAAAATTCGTGAAACCGTTGACTGTGACACATCAAATCGGGTACTTAGTCTTCTTGTACTGGTGCCACGATCTTCTTCAATTGCATCCAAGAGAGCCGGCACAACATTTCTTATTCTTCTTGTTTGTTCTCTACCGATGTCGTGAGTACGAGGTTTATAGCTTCCAAAATTTCACAATCGCTGAAAAATCCTCACGAAAGTGCGTTCATTAGGTAGATTTCTCGCGGGATATGTTTCTGAGTACAATCTTCTTGCTACGAGTGCACTTTCACCTGCTAAAAAATAACAGCACAGCATATCCACCATTTCGTGGTTTGAATAAGCCATTTTCACGTTTTATAACCGCACTTACTACTACACTATAAATTGTCCTTACTACCTATTCAAGTCAAATTATAATATTACTATCGATTTACTGCATCTCTGTTAATATAAACAATGATAAAACTTTGAAAATACTTCAAAACAGACTACAAAAAATCGTCTTTAAAGCCGACTGATTTTGCAATAACGTACCAAGGCGAATTTTTCAAATCGACTGAAAATTGACAATTAATTACATTTTTCATGAATTAATTACGCAATTACATGATGCGACTAAAACAAAGCGATATCGATATTATCAACATGATCGAAATGACATCTTCAAACAGCGGTGCCCTCTATTAGCCAGCGAATTAAATATTTTCCGTATCCAGGGGCACTTATTTTACAATATTTATTATTTAAACCAAGGCAACCATATCGGTATATTTTTTTGTGAGAGAAAATAATAAAATGTTGCTGTTCCTGATTGTGTGATAATTGCTAGTTATGATTTTCGATACCGAACTTGAAAGACCACCTGCAGACGCAGGGATAATTGGTACGGATAATAAGTAAATAACGGGACTTACTTTGATAGGATACGTTAGCTTGCCAGGAACTCACACGATATCTTACTGTCTGTAGTTGATATGATTCTATCCTCCTGCGATCCAGATTGGCCGCACTAAACTATACATAGGCGGCACTCGCACACGGGCGTAGGATAGGACATAGGGAAGGGGATGGGAGATAAGAAGGAACATGGAGGTAGCTCGGTACGGAACATTCCGCCCACCTAAAAGGCCGCGTAGACGGCATTTTACCACCCGCGATATAGACTAAGTTAAGATATGTATTTGATAAACAAGATATACGATAAGATAAAGAAACCAAAATAAATTCTAAGTACGTCTCGTAAAGTAACGTAAATAAATAAAGATTCATGATAAATTATAAGAAAACAAACAGATAAGATAAAGAAAATGATAAAGTTAAATATGTTTATGGTTGCGGTAGTAAGCACAATCTCGCCACTGGACGTTTAAGCACACCGTGTATAGTTCGAAGGGAGGCAACACGATTTATACCGTCCGAACCGGGAAAGAGTGCAACTATTCTAGCCAGCTTCCACTTCAAATGTGGTAGAAGGTCGTCTTTGATAAGGACAAGTTTTCCTATATCATCAGGTTGCAAAGACTTGGATTTATACCATTTCGACCGCTGGTGCAACATGTGAAG
This sequence comes from Rosalia funebris, assembly GCA_037954035.1. Taxonomy (NCBI): domain Eukaryota; kingdom Metazoa; phylum Arthropoda; class Insecta; order Coleoptera; family Cerambycidae; genus Rosalia; species Rosalia funebris. The sequence goes on along the minus strand of JAZFAV010000017.1, from coordinate 11,339,971 downwards.
ATATTCTTTGTGCCACCGCATCCAGAATTGTTGGTGCATGTGTTGGATTAATTGCCAACGGGACAAACAAGAAATTCCCAAATGGGACAAATCAGGATCGGGGGGAGCGCTGAGTGGCTCCAAAGTAAGGAAGTGCCCCGGAGATAAGGACGGCAAGTCATTGGGGTCCGAGCTCACACTGCATAGTTGCCTAGAATTGAGGACAGCCTCGATCTGAACGACCACAGTGGTAAGTTCCTCAAAGGTCAAGGTTTGTTCACCTATAACACGTAGCAAATAGCGACCATATATTTGATGAGCTCACGATTAGCGCCCACGAAATTGGTCCCACTGTCGCTGAATATCATAGAACATCGCCCTCGCCGGGCGATAAAACGTCGGAAAGCTGCGAGGAAAGCGTCGGTAGACAAATCGGAAACGACTTCGATATGTAGAGCCTTTGTGGTGAAACACACAAAGAGACAAATATAAGCTTTGGTTGTTTTTGCATTCCGAAGCCTGCTGGTTCTTATGACAAAGGGGCCCCCGAAATCAACGCCCACACAGCTGAATGGTTTAACCTGGGAAATGCGATGCACCGGTAGATTGCTCATTGAAGGGACAAGAGTAGGAGGCCTTGTCCGGAAACATCGAAAACATTTAGATAAACAGCTACGGATGGCACGACGTGCCGATAAGATATAAAAGTTTTGTTGCAATAGATACATGGTGGAATTGATTCCGACATGGAGATGGTTCAAATGAGTGCTACGAATGAGCAACTCGGTAAATTTGTGTGATTTAGGAAGCACCGCTGGATGTTTTGAAGAAACTGATAATGAAGAATGTTGGAGCCGCCCACCTACATGGAGCGTGCCGTCCGAATCGATAAGAGGAGCAAGCCTCTAAAAGGCTTTGATACACGGCCTGCCAGCACGAAGGTTTTCGATCTCAGATGCGAAAACCTGAGACTGAACTACCCGAACTATATGCATTAAGGCGACATAAAGTTCAAAACTAGATAACGATCCGACGCACCTGTTAATTGACCGACAGTTGCGCGCAAAACGAATACAATAGGCGATAATTGCCTGTATTTGGTGCAAAGAAGACCTAGCAAGGAGATCATCGATGATCGAAGGGGAAGCGCGCGTAACAAGAGCAACGACACTTCTCTCAGCCTGAGCCTCCTTATCGTTAAGGGCAAAACGATTATCAGGCCACGAACACTCAGAGGAAAGGAGAAACATAGGCCCCGCCCACCAAAGGGAGCATGATAATAGCTCGCCCGGGAGAAGGCCGCGAGATACAGGATCGGCAGGGTTGTCCGAGGATCGGACATGCCTCCAACACTCAGGGCACAGCCTCTCCTGAATGCGTGAAACCCGATTGGCCACGAAAGTGCTCCATCGATATGGAGGGGATTTGATCCAGGTTATAGCAACAGTGGAATCACTCCACGCAAATATGCGATCAAAAGTTAACGTATCGGAAAGGGTACGAATCACGAAAGTGACCAACTCCGCAAGTAATACCGCCGCACAGAGCTCTAGGCGCGGGATCGACACACACCTCAACGGAGCCACCCGTGATTTTGATGTGAGTAATTTCACATGCGGCACACCATCCACAATGTAGCGGATGTAGAGGACAGCAGCATATCCGACCTTGGATGCATCAGCAAAGGCGTGCAGCTGACAACTCTCAAAGCGGGATGGAACTACTTGACGTGAAATGTCAAAAGACGACACATGGTACAGCTCAGAGGTGAACCGCGACCACTGATGTTGAACGTCCTTGGGTGGCAAATCGTCCCAACCTAGGCCCAACGTCCAAATGTGTTGAATGAGGCGCTTGGCGAACAAGGTGATGGGTGAAATGAAACCCAAAGTGTCGTAGATACGCGCCACTTGGGATAAGATAGATCGCTTGGTAGAAGTGCCACTGAGGCAACTGTCCTTAAAAACGGAGAATGAAAAATGATCAAAAGATACATACCACTGTAAGCCCAGGATTTTAATAGGGGAATTTACATCATTATCAAAGTTAGATGGATACGTTTGACAATGCGACACTGGAATGTCATTCAATAGTGTAGGAATATTGGTGGCCCACTTACTTAATTCAAAGCAACCAGATTTGAATAGAGACGTAAGTAGCTGCTTCAGTATTATAGCCTGCTCAAGAGTATACACTCCGCAGAGGATATCATCGACGTACAAGCAAGATTGGATAGTCTTGGAGGCCAGAGGGAACTTGGATGATCCTTGTTTTGCCAAATGCAAGAGAGTTCGCATCGCAAGGTAGGGTGAAGAAGCAACTCCATAGGTAACGGTATTCAATCGATAAGTTTGAATAGGATCGGATAGTGAAAACCTGAAGCGGATAAGTTGGTAGTTGTGATATGAGGGTTCAACCAAAATCTGTCGATACATCTGCCGTATATCACAGACAAATACAACAGACTTGGCTCGGAATCTGAGCAAAATTGAGGTGATATCAGCCTGAAGTTTAGGCCCGACCAGAAGAACATCATTGAGAGATACATTATTCGACGCTTTGGCAGATGCGTCAAATACCACACGGATCTTTTGTTCCTCGCCCTCAGTTTTGATCACACAGTGATGCGGTATAAAATAAGATTCCTCAACTGGGGGGAGTGATGGGAGGTAAGACATATGCCCGGAATCCAAATAGTCCCTCATAAAATCCAGATATAGCCGGTAGAGATTCGATTTAGATAGTAAACGCCGTTCCTGAGACAACCATCGACGATCAGCAATATCTAACATGTCCTCAAAGACCGGAGGTGAGGTTTTGAATGGGAGTTGGACACCAAAGCGACCAGAAGGTTCTTGATAGACGGATGTCAGAAAGATCGATTCCGCCTTCTGGACGTGCGGGTCCTCTGGGCACGATTTAGGAATCTCCTCGATTTCCCAAAAGGATTTAAGGGTTTGATCGAGAGAAGACAACGAACAGATAAGTGCGGATGGTTGTACAGGGATAGATGAGCCTGGTAGTGGACCTGATAATGTCCAGCCAAAGATGGTTTGCAAAGCCACAGGACAATCAGAGCTACCGGTTGTGAGACCTGGCAAAACAACACGGTGATAAAGGTCAGCCCCGATGAGAAGATCTATAGGACGAGATTGCTTCCAGTCAGGATCAGCAAGAGATAATCCTTGAAGATGATCGAGATCGATATATTTGATTGTGGTATTTGGTAAGTTACCACAAATTCGATGTAAAACAATCGCCCGGACTGTCAAAAGAGGATATGATTGACCCACAGGACGAATTCGACAATTCGCAACACCGTGTGCTGGTTGAAAAGAAGTATGGCCAACTCCAAAGATAGGAATGTGTTCATGAGACATAGGTAAATGTAACTTTCGAGCACAGTTGGCGGTGATTAGAGATACCTGGCTGCCGGGATCAAGAAGGGCTCTAACTGGATGTGCATTGTTTGAACTGTCCAACACTTCACAACAGACAGTCGACAGAAGGGCCTGAGACTGAGCGTTACTGAACAGAACACGACTGGTGTATGTAGTGAGCTCAACAGGTGGAATTGGAGCCTCGTCGTTGGAAGATAGAGTCGAGGATTGACCAGGATCAGACTGTCTGGGGTGAGTCGGGTGAGAGGCGACGGAAGCATCAGAAAAATGAAGTAGGGTGTGATGGCGAGATTGACACTCTCTGCAGTTATGAGTGGATTGACACTGGTTGATGGTGTGCGATGGATGTAAGCAATTGATACAGGATTTAATCTTGCGCACAAATAACGAACGCTCTTTAGGTGATTGTTTCAGAAAGGCGTCGCACATACGCAAAACATGTGAACCTTTGCATAGGGGACACGAGAAAGCAGATCGGGTAGATGCAAGATTAGTCACCATGGATTTGTGACCTGTGGCAGCTCTGGAGCGACTTGAGGATGATGAACTACATTGGGAGTTAAATTTGGATACATCTTTAACGTGCACTGGCTCCAGGACTGAAGCACGACCCTCGATAAATTTCAAAAGTTCAGAAAAGTTGGGAAGATAATCGCTTGTTGAATTATCCACGATCTTATCCTCAAAACGTTGGCGAATTTCATCATCCAGTTTTTCCAAAACCCAACTGAACCACAAAAAATCAACCAAAGATTCGATATTAAGGGATTCAAGAGAAGCCTCGCCTTCTCGGAAGGTGCTCGCTAAACGACGAAGAGCCTTAGCGGATTCACTCGAGATTTTAGATACTGAATTGATCTGGGTCCAATAGTGGGAGGCAAGTTTTCTTTTATTTTGATAACGCTTAACCAAGGCATCATACGCCAAAGAATAGTTATCAGGACAAATAGAAAAGGTTTTGATAAGATTCAAAGATTCCCCGGAGAGACAGCTCACTAGGTACTGGAACTTGTCAACGTCGGGCAACGATTCATTGTTATGAATAGCGTGGTTAAATCGCTGGATAAACTGAGACCAATGAGCGAAATCTCCACTAAAATATCCGAGAGCCAATTTCGGAAGGCGTACCTGAGAGTGTGAACTTAATACGCCACTGGCATTAATAGGCAATAAAGTAGAAGGCGCCGGGCTAGGAAACAATTCCCTGTGTATCGCCTCAACAGAAAAAACAGCATTCCGGAACTGCCCCCGCACAGCCTCTTCAACATCCAAATCAGAGTCAGCCTGATTAGATAATATAGTGATAATAGCGTCGTGATATGTTTTAAAATCTCCCGTGATTTCTGGCAAATGCTTAAAACTTAAGTCAAATAAAGTACGCAACGCAGCCTCCCTTCTAGCTGACCTGGCAACATCAAAAAGCTCTGTAATATCAGAGATGCAGCTTTTGCGTTTTGCTCTTAACTCACGTAAACGAGCAGCCATTATTCAGAGTAGCGATAAATCTAAACTGTTTATATCAAGTACGCTACTGGACAAAAAAAACTAACTGATAAAGCTACTGGACAGAATAGTAAAAACTAATGGTAAAGTTAACAAAAAAAAAACTAATTTGATATTTATTTTACGCTCGCTTACGAAGCAATGATTTATGATATGATAGCACTAAGGTAAATTATAAATAAAAAAATACGCTAACTACGATAAAAAAGTAATATAAGTTATAAATTATAAATAAAGAACTAAGCTATGATAAAAAAGATAAAGATAAACGAAAAAAAGAAACCAAAAAGACTATATTCTCCACGAACCGTTCACGATCTAGGCTCGAAAACCAATAAATTATGTGTGATAATTGCTAGTTATGATTTTCGATACCGTACTTGAAGGACCACCGGATAATAAGTAAATAACGGGACTTACTTTGATAGGATACGTTGGCTTGTCCGGAACTCACACGATATCTTACTGCCTGTAGTTGATATGATTCTATCCTCCTGCGATCCAGCTTGGCTGCACTAAACTATACATAGGCGGCACTCACACACGGGCGTAGGATAGGATATAGGGAAGGGGATGGCAGGTAGGAAGGAACATGAAGGTAGTTCGGTACGGAACACTGATACTAGGAAAGAAATGTTCTTTTGATGTAAATTTAGGCTTAGTTAGAAAATGATATCTGTAACTTCTATTCTATATAATTTTATTCAAATTTCACTTTAAAAATAATTTAAAAAATGTCATACATGCCTATGCAAATCCTATGGTTAGTCTGCGTACTAGTGGATAATATTATAACTAATAATAAATGGATACAAGTATACAATAATAATACACATAGATATTTATTAGTGAAATTCATATAATAGTAATACACACCTCAAAAAAAGAAAAATAAAGCAAATGGGCAAATTGTGACAACGAATACAATCCAATATATAAAAAAAAACAATAATAATACATATGCGGAATAAGGCAATCAAATTATAAATGTTAAATCACTATTTTGGATTTTTGGATAACTTTTTAAAAAACAATTTTATTTTATTAAATTGACGAACAAGAATTTTGATGTGTGAGTATAACAGTAATACTAATACTAAAATTATACTAAAGCTATACTGCTCATGAAACGGGTTTGCTGCGACTTTATAAGTTTCGTTATGCTGACATTATTGAAAGTAGTATTAAATACAATTGGCAAAAGATTAATTTAAAGAAAGAACATTATAAGGTTTCAGCAAATCATCATAAACGTTGGTTACAATCTATATAGTAATATGATAAGACACATAACAGTATCGAATTACGTCTGGCTTTCAGATAACATACTGAAGGTTTTATGTGACCTGATAATAAAGTTATACAAGTGTGGAAACTACTTTAAATAATACACAGAATACAATATATTTTATATAACAACTCCCCTTTTTAACAAAAAGTTTGTGTTATACAGCAACTTTTCTAAAATAGGTAAAATTGAAATTAATAATTATGAATTTAACGATTATGGCAGTTATACAATAATGATGAAATTAAATGGGTATATAAAGCTTTAAATTAAGTTTAAATTATACAATTAATATTTTTAAATATAAAAATTTACAAAATTAAAGTTTATAGAGTCTTTGAAACCGATTTATAACTGAAATACATTCAGTTCGATTTCTTTCTCTGGGATTACATCTTTGGGTCTGATCGATGGTTGTCTTCTGGGCAGGATGCTCCTGAAGGATTCTCTAAGCATTTAGAAGGTCCAGATGGAGGTGGTGATGAATTTGTTGTGAGGGCGATCGCTAATCTGGTTCTCTTGGCATTTACAGAAAATATAATAAAATGAAAGTTACTATTGATGCAATGATAAAATACGTGAACCAAGAGATGTGTTTGGTGGCAAATGGTTCGTTGATCATATTGTCTAAGGTTCGAGAATACTCGTCCAATTTGTGTTTGGCAATCTCGAGGTCTTCCAAATTTAAATTATTCAATTTTAATGGTTGTAATTTTGGGATTTGGATGTCATCGGAGATTCCTTGACAATAATTAAAGGGAATTAAAATAGGGTGATCACTAACACTGGTTTGCGAAAAGTTGTTAGAGTCTGCTTGTATTTTTATCATTCCTATAAAAGTACTACATTCGGGTTGTAATTTAAGAATGAAATTTTTACAAATGATCTATATCCTGGTGTTTGCTTGTTTGCAATTTACAGTAATTTGAAGTGATTATTAGCCATGATGAGTCTGTTAGTTGTTGGACAAATAATATTTGCAAAAGGCTACAACTTTTGCAAATATTATTGAAGTTTGGTTTACTCAGGTAAAGTTTTGAAGTGTTTCAGGATTTGGGCTTTACATATAGCATTGTCGTCGATGGGGTATGTAAATATATTAGAACATATTTTTGTGCCAATGAAAAGTGGTTTACAGTCTTTCAGGTTTTTGATGGGTATGTACATCAAAGAATCAACATCACACGCTAAGTATTTTTATGATGAAGATAAAACATGATATAGATCAGTTTCTATTATTTAGGATAGGGTTTGGATATAATCTAAACAGGGTGTACCTTTGTTGGTCTATTAGAGGGATTTTTAGTACAAATATCAAATCTGAGTCAGTTTGATATGCTTCTAATTCCATAATATCTAAATATTTGGCAGTATTGGAAGATTTTATAATAAGTGGTAAATTATCCTGGTGTAAATTTTGTGAAATTTCCTGAAGCGAGGTTATCAAATTTTCAGGATTGATTATAAACGTGTGGATAATTTTTAGTCGCGCGAAAGTTATTGAATTTAGAATGCCATTTAATTGATTCTCGATATACAGGTAACTTTCCATGAAAAGTTCACATTTTTCTAAAAATCTTAATTTTATCTGCTGTCCTATAAAGTGTGTCTGAGATTATTTTTATATCTATTGAAGGTGGCTTCATCAATTTGCAATTTTTGTATGGAAGCGTTAAAATTCTTTATGACCGATGTTGTTACTGAGATTTGATATTTCATTAAATTTTCTAATTGATGCTCATTAGTTAATTTATTGATGCAATTCATGTCGCCATCTTCGGAATCTAGATTTCCTGTAATTGACTTAAATATTCTACCAATGCCATTGAGAATTCCACATTTGTAATGTTTAGTATCAAAATAAATTTCGCTTCATTTTTCTTGAATTGAATTTGAGATTCGGGTTAATAAGCTGATGTGTGTTTTTACTTCACCTCGAAAAAGGTTCATGTTTTCAAATATGGATTAATAGTGTGTAAGAGAATTTCAAGATTTTTTTCGTTATGTTCAAAAGTGTTCTTTATTGATGAAATATTCTTGTGAACCAGAAGAGTCCATTGTTTATTTGTTACAACGATTTCGCTGTCTCGATGATAATATATTCCAATGGTGTTGTTTATTTGAGTAATGGTGTACTGCTGCTCCAATCAGCAGAAGAAACCTGAAAATAATTCTCAAAATATGGTTTCAGTCTGTCGAAATTGACTTTTGTTGTTTGTGACGTTTCAAGATTTAATAAAACTGCAGAATTGTGAAAGATTTTTACTATTTCGAAAGGATCGTTAAATTTATTTTGTAATTTATCTTTAATTTGAGACTCTTTTTGTATTGTGTAGGATGTTCTGGAACGTTTCTATCGAATCTTATGTTAACTTTTTCTTTTTGAAGCTCGGTTTTTGTACGTTCAATTTTATAATAGTACGAGATTCTATTATTTAAGTCTCGTATATATTTCTGGTTATACAAAGTTTCAGGTGGGCGACTGGACGTATGTCCAAATACTAGCTTGTATGGAGAGATACCGTGTTTTATTTGTCGAGTTATTGTAACAAATAACAGCGTAAGGAATTACGTTTAGTGGATGTTCGTTAGAGTTTTCAGCCTGATTAGTACGAATCATCTCTAAAAGTGTGGAGTGAAATCTTTCCACAGATCCGAGAGGGTGCCTAACGCTAGAAAATGTTAGTTTTATGTCATATAAGGTACATAGGAGATAAGGTACATAAGGTGTCGGAGGGTAATAAAACAATATAATATTTTCGGTTTTTCACCGTTTTACTCTTTTGCACTGTTTGACTATATTAATTTTATTGTGGATAAAATTTGGTTTTTCCTCGAAAATATCTTCAATTATTTTATAATGTAAGTCGAGTTTGTTCTTTTGCAAAAATATTATTATGTATTATGTCCTTATGTCCTTTATCTAATAATTGGTTGTCTGTAATTTTGATTTTGGAATAGTCTATTAATGACTGGATTTTATATAAGTGAACAAATGTATCCAATTCTTGTATTGATTCTGGTGATATTACAGTATTTTCCGAACTAATTGATTCGTCGTCCGTATTTGATGTTAGAATTTCGTTTTCGAAATCCACGCATTTTTGAAAATGGTTAATTTTCATAAGGGTCAAAGCGTCCGCATTTTTATTTCTTTTGCCAGGTTTGTATTTAATTTGGTAGTCATACTCTTCAAATTTTAACCGCCAGCGTGCTAGGCGACTACCGGGGTCTTTGATAGAGAAAAGCCAGGTAAGAGGTCTGTGATCTGTTATCAATTTGAACTTTCCTGCAAAAATATATGGGTGAAAATGTTTTACAGCCCAAACAATAGCGAGGAGTTCGCGTTCTATTGTTGAGTATTTTGTTTCCGCGCTACAGAGAGTTCTGGAGGCGAAAGCTATGGGAAGATCCTTATCTATAGAACCTTGCGAGAGTACAGCGCCGATCACGAAAGCGCTCGCATCTGTTGTGAGTAAGAATAGCTCGTCAAAATTTTTGTACGACAGTATGGAGCTTGAAATAAGGGTTTGTTTTAAGTCTTCGAAAGATTTTAAACATTCTGAATCAAAATTGAAAGGGGTGTTTTTTTGCAGTAATTTAGTGAGAGGTTTGGAAATTTTGACGAAATTATCAATGAATCGTCGGTAATATCCGGCGAAGCCAAGAAATTATTTAATCTCTCTCTGGTTGGTTGGTTGAGGAAAATTTTTTATGCATTCGATTTTAATAGGATTTGGTTTTACACCTTCTTTGGTGACGAGGTGACCTAAATATGCAACTTCCTTACGAAGTAATTCACATTTGTCGGGTTGAATTTTCAAATTTTTGAAGACGTTTGAAGACTTCGGTAAGCCGTGAAACATGATCCTGGATTGTTGGGGAATAGACGATTATGTCGTCCATGTACACGAGGCTTCTCTCGTTTTGGATTCCTATCAAGATGTTATCCATTACCCTTTGGAAAGTTGTTGGAACATTTTTCAAACCGAATGGAAGCCTATTAAACTCAGAATGACCGTTTTCGACTGTGAAAGCGGTTTTTGAAATGTCACTCGGTTCGATTTCGATTTGGTGAAAACGAGAAAAAAAGGGTGGTGAAATAGACCAACTTTTAGACCAACTTGGCATTTGCCAAGTTGGTCTAAAAGATCGGAAATGTTTGGTATAGGATATTTATCTCCTACAGTTAACTCATTGAGTTTCCTGTAGTCAACTACGACACGCCATTTTTGTTTACCTGACGCATCAAGCTTTTTGGGGACAACCCAAATCGGTGAAGACCAAGGGGAATTTGAATGTTTAATAATACCTTGTTGTAGGATTTTCGATACCTACCTGCTTTTTTACTTCCTCTTTGTGAACTTGAGGGTAGCGATACGACTTTGTAAAAATAGGTTTAGCATTGTTAGTGTCTATTGTGTGTTTGATCTCATTAGTAAATGTCAGAGTATTTCCTTCGAGATAGAAAATATCTGAAAAGTCTAGGCAAAGTTGAGTAATTATTTCCTTCTCTTCCTCATTTAAATAATCAAGACGAAGTTCTAATTTAATTTGAGATAAATCTATTATTTTTGGGATTGCGTTTGCGTTTAGTACGGAGGCAAAAAATTCTCCTTTATTGTTAATTTTGACTAGTGCATTAGGAAGTCGTACTTTATCTATTTCCATAGCGGTATGGCTTCGGTATTTACAAGATTACATCCAAATTTTGAAATTTGTTCTGTACGAGGGTTGGTAGAAATTTTGTTGAGAAATTGATTAGTTTGAACATTTTGTTCTTTATTCTTTTGTACGTTAGTGGAATTTTCTGTGATTTTGAATAAAGGTACAGTTTTGAAATTAGTAATTAATTGTCTGTTTTTTATGTCTATAATACAATTGTAATGTTCTAGAAAATCGGATCCTAGTAATTCGTCGAATCCAATGTCAATATTATAAATGTAAACTTTGTGAGGATTGTTGAGAGTAAACGGAACGAGTGTAGATCCATTAATTAAAATTTTTTATTTGTAATTCCTTGCATTATAACGTTTTCAGGAAAAAATTTTCACAAGTTTTTGGTTTAAAAATTGAGAGTCCGACACCTGTATCTATTAATATTTTAAATTTTTTAGTAGCATCTTCAATGTAATATACATTTTTCGGATTGACTGTTAAGAGAGCACTTGATATTCCTCTATTTATAGGAACATTTGTTCGTCTGACTGGTGGTTGGTATTCAAATTCATTATTTGAATTTGGTTTTCCAGTTCCGTTATTTCGCATAGTTGTTGATCTGGTGGATGATCTTGAGCTTCAGTAATTTGCCGAAAATCCTGATCAGTATCAGAATAATTGATTTGATTTGCTGTGAAATTATAATTTTGTGGTTCGCCCGAATATGAATCTTGATATTGTTCATAATTTTGATCACAATTATAGTTATTATATTGATGAGCAGTATCATCAGCATATTGCGAATATGAGTTATATTGATGAGCTCTTTGTTGACTATAATTCGGATTTGGCCGAATTATTGGTGGTCTTGATTGGTTTGTATAGTTGGGATTTGGTTTAATAGCTGAAGGCCTGTTTTGTTGAAAACTATTTTTTTGGTAATTATTTTGTTGGAAATTTGAATTCATCGGTCTATTATTTCCATTTGTTTCCAACCCTGTCAATAAAATATTAAGTGTCATGGTTTCAATTAAATTTGACTGTGCTGTTTTTTGTTCTGCAGTTAAATGCTGTTTCTGAATTGCTGCATGCATTTTTGCATTATGCGTTTGCAAGCGAGATACAAAATTTAAAGCAGATTCATTAGATTGTTGATTAATTCTTTGCAAGTCTTGAATCAGAGACGTAAGGTCCCTGGAGTCTCCAAAGTGGGTTTCTAATAAATGTTTTATTTCTTCTCAAGTCGATGGATTCCTTGAGTTTACTAATTCGGCAGCCTTTCCACGTAATTTATTTTTCACATAGAGAGTTAAAAGTATGTTTTGATTATGGACTTCCATGTCGAGAGCGCATTTAATAGCATTTAAGAATGTTTTTTTTTTGTTAAAGGGGGATGGAGCCGGTGCTTGCGCGAGCCGGACAAGTGGCCTCCCTGACCTGTATCCCACCTACCTCGGAACCGCTTACGCTTCTCATCAAGATAAGGGTTAATCATTTTCTAGATGTTGTAGTTTTCTTCCATTGCCCTACATCCCCCGTCCGTCAAAACGATTAGGGGTTCGAACCTAACTCCCTCTCTTCTTCCTCCTTCTTCCTCATTATATTAACTATCATTCTCTCCGCAAGCATCCAGACATTCACACTTTTCACCATCCCACTCGACAATTCCCTCACGCTTTCATGCCGACCCACTCCTAACATATATTCTTCCCTCTCATCCAACCACCTCGGGCACTTGAGCAACGTATGCTCGGGGTTGTCCCTTTCTCCACAGCTGCATGAGATAGTATCCTATCTCCCCATATTTCCTCTCAACCCATGGCCGAATGGTTGGGATAATAGACCTAGTCCATGCCGCGCATGTCTCTGCATCCCACCGCCCCTGCCATCTCATCCACAGCCTCTCCCTAGCATCCCGCCTCTCAGACCCCCGGTACACCTCCTCTCTTTCTCTCGCGAGAAGATCGATCGGAGGCATATTGGCAATAACCAGCACCGCGGCCCCAGACACCGTCCTATAAGCACTCGCCACACGCACCGTCGCCCTTCTTTGCATGCAACCAACTCTCCTTCTCCACTTATCCACATCCAAAATGTCAACCCAAACGGGAGCGGCATACAACAGGATAGACTGTGCCGCTCCCGCAAGGACCCTCCTCTTGGCCGCTCTGGGACCCCTCACGTTGGGGTCGCCCCAGAGCCGCCCCTATCCTCCCAACCTTTGCCATTGTATTTTCTAAGTGAAGTTTGAAATGCAGCCCCGGGTCCAACCACACCCCTAGATACTTCAGTGCTCTTCCTGGTTCGATTGTAGCTTGTCCTACTTAAAATTCAATGAGCGGTGACTTTCTCCGTCTGGTGAGGATGATGACCTCCATTTTTTCACTAGCCAGTCTTAGCTTCCTTCCCTCCACCCAACTCCTAATTCTCTCAATGGCAAGGTTTCCATCCTCCCTGATGACCAATCCACTCCTCCCTACTACCAAGACAGCCAAATCATCGGCGTAGCCCACAATCGTGATCCCATGCAGAACCCTAACATGGAAGACCCCGTCGAACATCACGTTCCACAGAACCGGTCCAAACACCGATCCCTGCGGAACGCCGCACGTGACCCTCCGTGTCATCTCCCTTCCATAAGCCGCCTGAATTTTCACCGCCCTGTTCCCCAGGTAACTTCCTATGATGTTATAAATGTAGGGGTAGCACTCAGGGCCCCTCTCCCTGAGTGCTTTCATAATACTTTCCCACGCCGCGGAATTAAAAGCATTTCTCACGTCCAATGTGATCAGTGCTCCCACCTTCCCCTCCGCCCAGGCCTCCCCGACGGCATCCTTAATATGCGTGACCGCGTCCACCGTCGATCTTCCCGATGTAAATCCGTACTAGTTACTTGCTAATCCTCCAGTACGGCCTATCTCCTCGAGAAGCCTAGCTAGAACAAGATGCTCTAGTAGTTTCCCGAGCACGTCTGTCACACATATTGGTCGAAACTCTGCCGCCTCTCCCTCCTGCTTAGTTTCCTTCTTCACAAGGATTAATCTCCCCACCTTCCATCTCTCAGGGAAAGCCCCGCTCCGAAGGGTCTTATTCATGACGTTAAGGACCACTTGCAGGTGATCCTCCGCAAGCGCCCTCACAGCCTCCACTGGAACGCCATCCGGTCCCGGCGCCTTCCCAAGCCTTATCCTCCTCGCCCTCTCAAGCTCCTCCTCAGAAAACGTGACTATTTCTTCCTCCTCCTCCCGCCTCACCCAGGGGACTATCTCCCTCACTGAGAAGAGGGTATCGACTGCCTCCCTTACTATTTCCAATTCAGATTTTGGCTATATCCTCCAGTCGTCTTAACAACGATCTTATAAGCATCCCCCCATACATCATTATCCAAGTCTCTGCACAGGCCCTCCCATTTCCTCTTTTTCTCATCCTTTATAAGCGTGCTTAGTTTTTTCTTTTCGTTCCTGTGATCCTCTTCCAGCGCTCTCACTTCCTCATCTGGCGCTCCGTTACCCCTCTCCTGTTCCTTCTCGTAAGTTTTCTTCTAGCCGCTGTACACCTCGTCCTCTGTGTGGCTATCTCATCGGTCCACCAATATACGCATGCAGACCGTCGCCCCTTGCCACTCCTGACCATCGACGCATCACACGCTCTGGCGACGGCTGTGCCCAAGGTGACTGCGTCCGAGATCACACATCTATCTGTCTGCACTGCAATGGATTCACGGAATGCCCGCCTATCTCATCCATTCATATTCCATCCTCTCCTCATGGCACTATTGTTATTCTCCATCACCTCCTCCAGAACATCGAACGAGATATACTTATGGCCACTTAGGTTTTTTTGGGTGACACCCTCCAATCCCGTACCCTTCCAGCTACCCCTTCCATGGCGAAAGTAAGGTTCAGGGTAGACACAGCTCCTCCCCTCTCGAAAGTGGGCCATCCCATCATTCATTACGGCAAGATTCAATTCTTGCCGCCCAGTCCAACACCCTCTCACCTCTTCGATCTATCCCTGCAGATCCCCATTCAGGGCCCTTAGCATTGAAATCTCCCGCGATTATAAAATTGCCCCCTACGTGGGAGATCAGCTCCTCCATGCTATCAAGAGAGATCTGAAGGTCCTCGGTGGGTGCATTGGGAGAAAAGTAGCAGCTGCAAATGATGACAGCCCCTACTCTACTCCACGCATATCCCGGTCCCCTTCTTGAATCGAGCATCACACATCTCCCAACCGTTCTAATAGTGGCGTTTCCCCTGCCACATGTCACCCATCCTCGTCCCCTTGCCTTCGCAACATTGAGCTTGCTGACGACAATCACGTCCTCCTTCGCGGTGACCCACAGAAGGTCCTGGGCCGCCCGACATCTATTCAAATTTATTTGGAGGACGTGGAACGCGCCGATAATCCTGCCTCTTTCCCTTTGCCCACCTTCGTTCCTGCCTTGTACACAGGGCATTTGACAGTATCTGCCCTGTGCCCTTCCTTCCTGCAAACCGGACATGATTCCGCATTGCGACAGCGGCCTTATGCCCCTCCTTCCCGCACCGCAAGCAAAGATTACTTCTATCAGGCCCCTTGCGTTGGGACCGCACATGATCAAGTCTCCAGCACCTAGAGCATCTCAGAATCTGGGGCTTCAATCCTATTCTGCACCTTCCCCATCCTATTCTGATCCTTCCCGCCTCCAGAAGCTTCTTCGCTCCGGTCCTATCTACCTCGATGTCAACAGTTTGACTATCTCTACTCCTCAGTGCCACCACCTCGAAGTTCTGCCCTGCTATCACACTCGCTATGGCCTCTTTTACCTCCCCCATATTTGTAACCACATCAATATCTCTGATGATAAGTCTTTCGGCATTCTTCAACGCTTTGACCTCCGTTCCCTCCACTTTCTTAGTGATTTCAGCCTTAAGCGTTTCGGCTTTCTGAGCCCCGCCTTTGACCTCCAGCAGCAGTTCGCCAGCCTTGGTCTTCCTCAGACCGACTGTCTCCACCCCAACCTCCTTAGAGTCAGTTCTCCCTTTTACCCTTGCCAGCACCTCCGTGAATGTGGCATTCCCCACATCCTTCACCACAACCGCCACTGGTTTGTTCCCTCCAGTCCTTACTTCTTGAGCAGCTCTTCCACCTCCTTCCCTTCCCTTACTTTCTGTCTCCTCCCGACAACCTTTTTGTACTCGGGCTATTTCTTACTAGTATCGACAGGTCTCTAGAACACCTGTCTACTTGTTTTATCAGTCTTCTTATTATTACAGCACTGTAATCCCCAGGAGACCGATCCTCAGCCTGTGTCTTCTCCACCGCCTCTTCCCTCCTCCTCTTAGTCGATCTTCCCTCCTCCTCATCCCAAGTGAGATCTAAAACCAGATTATTCTTTGGGGGACTATACGCCCAAGAATGGCTCCTATGCCTCCCAGGTGAATCCCCAATCTCCCTCCTAATCCTGTCCGTACTCGCTGTCGTCGCAGTCTTTACTTTACTTCCATCCTGCTCATTACCATTTCCTTTCCCTTTTCCATTACCATTTATCTCAAAGCCAGTTTCATTATTTGTAGTGTTACTTTCCATACTTATTCCCACGTATATGGGACGAAATAAGAGGTCCACTCCCAGGTGACACCCATCATGGGAGTAAGGCTATACACTGTGGGTTGCGCCAGGTGCCTCACAGGTTTTAACGACTTCGCTGTCGGTTTGTTATAGAGGTTTCCTCCTCGCAGGCCGTCCAATTAAGGCAAGGTATCCGCAAGGTCTGGGTATCCGCACGACGTTCTCCTGTTGTATCACACAGAGGTCGTTGCAGCGCGGGCCCGGATTCCGGTTTTAAACGGGTAGGTGGGCTCTCCCATCCGTGGCTCAGATAGATTGCTCTGGGTTCGCCCAAACCCATACTCACGTCTTGCGTTGTGAGTTCCTGGAGCTCGGCCCCGGGTTTCCCCGCGGCCCCCGGCCTCAGACTACGTCTGGGGTTACGGTTTATTTGTATATTTTGGTTCACGGGTACTATTTTATTTCATACCTATCCGCCGACACCAACCGGTTAGGACATTCCCCTATCCACCACCCGGGGACACGCCAGATGGGAGGTCATACAACTCCACACTGGATTTAAGAATGTTTGCAAGAAAATTTGATTTCCGTCATACTCCGGAACAATTGAAAAAATTTCAGATAGTTTATAAGGTTCTAAAATAGCTTCGTTTGCCATTTTTATAAGTTAATTTAATTATTCTGTTTTAATAAAATGTTTCAAACAATTATTTAATTAAAATAAAATTAAATAAAGAATAAATTTGTAAATGGGAAAGATAATAGTTTTTGGTCTATATCCTGCATAATTATTTCTTAAAATTAGAAATAAATGTTTCAAAGGTAACGTGTCAATTCTTTGACTTACCAAATTTTTTACATTCGTCTTCCGGCCAGAGTCCACAACCAGTGAGGCAATTCCGTATTCTGGAAGCGAGGTGTCTTCGAGAAGGATGGACTTGCAGAGGAGGATCACAAACAGTGAGGCCAGGTCCGTGTTCTATCTGCGATTTCCCCTGTTGTTTTCTTTCTTGTTTTCTTTGTTGAAATCTTCGTGTTTCGAAGTTGCTTCTTTGAAGTTTCTTGAACTTTGTTCTTTGATTTCACTTCGGAATTGGAATTCCACGTTACTAGTGAGGCAATTCCGTGTTCTAATAACGCGTAAAATCTTACAACGACTGCGCCAAATTTGTTAAATCACTATTTTGGATTTAAACTTTTTAAAAAACAATTTTATTTTGTTAAATGGACGAACAAGAATTTTGATGTGTGAGTATAACATACTAAAGGTATACTGCTCATGAACTTTATAAGTTTCGTTATGCTGACATTATTGAAAGTAATATTAAATACAATTGGCAAAAGATTAATTTAAAGAAAGAACATTATAAGGTTTCAGCAAATCATCATAAACGTTGGTTACAATGTATATAGTTATATGATAAGACACATAGCAGTATCGAATTACGTCTGGCTTTCAGATAACATACTGAAGGTTTTATGTTACCTGATAATAAAGTTATACAAGTGTGGAGGCTACTTTGAATAATAAACGGAATACAATATATTTTATATAACATAAGTGTAATAAGAATAAATAGAAATAACATAAAAACAATAACAGGGAACAGTGGATTCACAGTCACATTCTACAATAAATGATGAAATAAAAATAATAATGCAATAGTACAGTATAACCATAGTTCATTATGTAACATATATTTTGTGTTTTGTTTAATTAGTTCATATAATTCGGGTTTCCTCACTGTTGGCTCACATGAGATGTTACACTCTTGTAGCCATTTCACCATATCTGCCTTTTTTGTTCCTATTGTTGGTTACTTTTCAATGGCATTGTTGTAGTAGGATGTATTATCAACAACCAAAACTGATCGTGTTGTAAAATGTGGGATTACTTGACATTCTTCAAGCCACTTTTTAAAGATTTCGGTGTTTGTATCACCATTATACCCCCTGCTCTTCAATCCTTAAATATAATATTATATTTTCACATGTTTTGAATCTAGAAAATATACCTGATTTGAATATTAATAAGGCATTTTCCACACAACCATTTTCATTGCCAACATGAACAATAATCAGGCCCTTTCCTTTAGATATGGGTTCATTTACACCTAAAGAACTGCCACCTGTCTATTCATTTCGTACTGTGTACGAGCTGTGAACATAAGTTTCATCTAACATAAATATTTGATTCTTCTCATAATCAGTCATGTCATAATATTTCATAAGAGATTTTCTGTTATCACTAGCTTTTTTCCACTTGTAAGGTAGAAATTCAAACAATTTATCTTTATATGCAGATCCTTCGAATGTTCTTGCTAGTAGTATATAATTTTGCAACTACTCTGTACTTATTAGGTCAATGGAACTATAACAAAGTAGAAGTGTATTAACAAAATAATAGTTACTTATTCTTAGTTGACAATAATGTATTCTTCATAAAAAAAATACTTATTATAATACAAAGCATCTTAGTAAACTTGTTTACCCGATTGATTTATCTTTGTGTAGCATTTGTATAATTTAGAGTGCATAGAACTACTAGGTAACTGAGTCCTCCTTAATTATAAATATAAATAAATTGAAGTATAATTTACCTCAAGTCCATTTGTCTATGAAAGCCTCGCAAGGAACTAATTTTGTCATCGAAAGTTATATCAGTTTTTCTGATTTTAAGTACAATATCTGTGTAAACAAATCGAGCAGTTGATAAAAATCTCTTAGGAAATATTTTGCAGTTAGTACAAAACTTCTACAGTAGGATCTCTCTTTCCTATTATATAAAATTCCTGAATTATCTTCTGCAAACATTTTTCATAAAAATTATGTACGACTACGTACGACTACAATTTTGTGCTTGGTTTATTCTTTTTTTTTTTTTGAGGAAAAATGAGGTACCTGAATCTATCACAGCAACTTATTTCAGTACCTGTTGATAGGTATTTTTTTTAAATTTCTGTTGCGGCTAACATTCTCTTCGAATGTTCACTTTATTCTTCGAATCCTTCTTCATAAATGTTATGACATTATTTATTAATTCTCGAAAACAGCTATGTAACGCCTTTCTTGTCGATTTCTTAGTCACATCCATTTGTCTGCTATTTGATAGTGAAGTGATAATATGCATTTGATACACGTTTAATCTCCACCTAATTGTAAGTGTTATTTGTAAATAAAAACTAATAGTTACCCATTAAAGACAATTTCTTTCAACTAAAATTAATAAGTAATAATGAAAAGTAATGAAATCTGTAAATACATATAACCTAAAACTTGTTTTGATTATACTTCGTTACTGATCGTCACCCTAATTGGTGATCAAAGTTGAAGTATATCAAATATAAAAGTTTAAATAACAACAAAAAAGCATTAAATATTAATTAATTTTTAAAAAACCCATTAAAACGTTAAAATCTCAAATAACTGAAACAAGCTGTCAGCCACAGTGTCAGCTGTTAAACCGCAGATCACAGAGGACAAAGTGGTAACCTGTGCCGCAGATGTTACTTTGTAGGGTATTGTATTGTACGATGATCTCGGAGCGCATAACCTATAAAGAATAACATGTGTTGTGATGGTATTAATGCATAATGTGTATAAAGGAAGTGTTGTATAATCTGTTGTACTTACATTAATATTAGGTATCCATGTAATGTAAAATGCATGTTATTTGATAAGGAAAAGTAGTGTCATGTGCGAAAGTTGAAAATTCGTTTTCTCGAAAACTGTGTCCGACTGCCAAATACTGACTGCCAGATCCTCATTCAGCGCCCTCGAAAATAGGAAGGTAGCCTAATTTTGGTGAGGAATTGAGAGTTTTACGCTAATGTAAATAATTAGAGATCTTATAATTACGGTATTACCTTCGTAAGAAGCTAAAAATATATTAATACTTCGGTATTTTACAATTTTGTAACGTAAATTAAATACAAAATAGCCCTGCTAAAGATGCATCTCATATCTCAGCTCTGTTTATTCCACGTTATTTGCAATAAAATCAATTTTTGGCCATTTATTTGTCAACTAAAAGAAGAAAATGTAAATGTGAAAATTTGGCAACAGTGGCCGTTATACGTCTAATCATACTTGTATTATGAATATAGTGGATAAAACAAATAAGTGGTTCTCAAAATGTTGAGCAAATTTTTCTAAATATTAAAAATTCAATAACTCCGTTAATAAGGCCGATATTAAAACATGGTTTTCACAACAATCATTTACTAGGTGTAGCCATTAAGTGGTTAAAATATAGGTACATCTTAAAGACTTACCTTGTATATATACAGGGTTTCTCACGTTAGCCGTTCGTTAGAAATTTTCGTGGTTATAAGAAACTTGGAATTCTGAATTTCTGGACTCCAGGGTGATTCAAAATTCTCTTCCATTTTGAAATATTTTCAAGGCCATAGCACTTCGGATTATCCCGAAAGTCGGCAGTAACTTCCTTATTCTAAACAGAACACCCGTTATATTATTTCATTTTTGGATTCCTGAGAAAATTTCATGAGTTCCATCAGGGTTCCCTATTTTCAACTGTTTCTTAGATATCTTGATTATTTTGAAAGACGTAGCCTTATTTTCAATATTGTGCCTTTTACCCATTTTCGACTGGTGCTAAGCGCTTCTGGGTTAAACGGAAGCACAAGAATGGTACTTTCGAAATCCACATTGACAATTAATTTATCGCAAACAGGGTGTCCAAAATGTTATCACATCATTTTCAATGTTGAAAAAGTTCGTTATTTCAAATGTGACATCCTGTATATTATTGGATGATTGGATGCAGAATTTGATTCTGCATCAATTCGCTATAACTTTCCCTATACCTATATCCAATGGTTTTCTTGTTAATCCATTATTTTTTATTAAAAGCCGATGAAACTCTAAAAGTCCTATCTAGTAAGCCTTGATTTTGACAAGGAATTGAAACAATGTTGATTTTATGTCAAAGCAGTATCAGCTCACAAATTGGTGAGGTATCTACTTACAGTTCTAGTGATTTTGTTAGTTTTCTCGAGTATAGTTTATAATGGATAATATTGAAGAATATTCCAATAATGGTTTGTTAAATTTGTTTTATACGGATAGTGAATGTAAACAAATTGTCAGACGAAGATCCAGACTTTCTAATGAACGATATCCGGACTTACCAACAATTACTCCCGGAAAATTCGCAAGAATCGAAGCTCGGTTTATGGCAAGTGGGAGTGTAAGGACAACACAAAATAACCGAAAGCCCGTAATGGATAATGAATATAACGAAGTGAATGTGTTGGCTTATTTTCAAGCTTATCCACGGAGTTCAACTCCAGCAGCGACGCTGGATTTGGGTATCTCAAGAGCATCAATCCACAGAATATTAAGAAAACATAAAATGCATCCTTTTTCTGAGATAATTGTACACGGATTACGGTGATGAGGCAAGACGAGTCGACTTTTGCGAGTTCATGTGCATAAAAATGACCGAAGATCCGTGGACTGATGAATCAAAATTCAGCAGGCAACGAATTATAAATCGCCGAAATAATCTGGCTAAACTACTACTGGGCACAAGATAATCTACACGTCATAAGGGAACATAATCACCAGGACAACTTTAGTTTTAATGTTTTTTGTTTAATTATGGACAATAGAGTGGCATATCAAGTATACGATGAAAATTTGAATGGAGCTAGATATTTGGAGATACTCAGAGGGTTTGTTAGTGATTTCCTAAATGCTCTACCTCCACGTGACAGAGCAAAGCAGCAGTTGACCTTGATGTTCGAGGATCGGTGGATTGTCCCACAGCGACCCTGGAACTGGCCACCTAGATTACCCAATTTGACGCCCTTGGATTTTTACCTCTGGGGTCGTATAAAAGAACTAGTGTACTCTAGGCCTGTACAAACTAGACAGGAATTATTGAAACTTGTTCACGATGCGTTTACTAATCTAAGTCCTGACGAACTTCGGGTGTCTGTTTCGCGAGGAGTATATGACAGAGTTATCCAGAGTTTGAACCAAAATGGCGGTCATATAGAACAATTGTTGTAATTTTACATTAATTTATTATTTATTTTCATTATGTTCCAATTTTTTTATATTTTTCATTTGTTATTTCGTTCTAAATTTTGCCGTATCAGTCATGTTAATTTTGTTTCGAAACACAAACAATGTTTCGGTTTCTGCCAAAAATCACATTAAAATAGAAAATATGGATTAACAAGAAAACCGTTGGAAATAGGTATTTAGAAAATAAGAAAACACTAAAATTTTCTTTTAGCTGTAATTTTGTTTGTTATTACACATTTTAATATGACATATCAATAAATTCCTTATTAATGGTACTAATAAATGGTACCACGGTACCAATATGGTTCCATTTAAAAAAATTGAGTTTTGCCCCAAAGACAATTTTGATGAACTTTATTTGTTCATAAATCACGTGATTTAGTATTTTTGACGGGATTTCGATTTTTGTAACATTACACGGGTCATTTAGAATAAATCGGAACCGTCATGGTACACTTAATGAAAAACTAAAAATTAGATTATAAAAAATGTTGACTTTTGAAATGTCACTTATTTGGTATCGTTGGATTCATAAAATTATGCAGAAATCAAAAATGCAATAATATACAGGGTATTCCAATTAAAAATCGAAAGTTAGTGTCACTGCCGGCGAAACCGGAAGTGAAAGAAAAGTCAGTTGTATGTCAAAAAGTGTCGCTTATTGTGTATATAGGATATCCCAAATTTCAATCAATTATCTTCAAACTAAAGGAGAAAGGGGAGGCATACCCAAGGATTGTATAGGGAGTAGGATAGCTGGATCGGCCGAATTCTTCGTCCGCGGTAGTGGAGATAGTGACGTCACCGCGGACTACGGGTTATAATATTCATATGGTTTTATTGACGTTTCCTTCTGTTTTAATCTATTTTAATTAGATTTTGAAATGGTATATGTATAATTAAAATATATGTTAGTTCTACATTAGGTAGAGTATTGTAATTTGAATTATGTACAGCCTTTTTGAAACTGCCATTAAAATTAGAAGCAAGTGTATACTCACGAGAAACAAAATGTTTTATGGGCTGTATCTGTTCTTAAAACTGCAATGCTGTTTCTTGATAATAAAATATATTTTATACCTATTAGGTAAATAAATAAATGATTAAGTAGGTATTTATTATTTATAGTTTAAGAATGTAAATAGGTAGTTATTTTATCATTATTTATTTAGCAAACTGGATATTATAAAGAACCTTATAATTCAGTGTATTAGTAAGAAATTAAAATGGATATAAAATACATTCTCTACCATATTATTTTTCAAAACTTTATACCTATGGGGTAAA
This sequence comes from Rosalia funebris, assembly GCA_037954035.1. Classification (NCBI taxonomy): domain Eukaryota; kingdom Metazoa; phylum Arthropoda; class Insecta; order Coleoptera; family Cerambycidae; genus Rosalia; species Rosalia funebris. Next base: position 11,316,244 of record JAZFAV010000017.1, on the reverse strand, counting down.
ATCTACCCTTAAAGTTACGATTAGTTATCGTAATTATTTTCTCGAATATAATAGTAAAAATATAAAATTCTCATATCACGTTCATAGTCTGTCTCAGTAAAATGAACAGAGCATATAATATAAACCACTAAAAATATGAACCAAATTTGGAGTCATTTACTTTTTTGTCATAAATATTCACTGTATCTATATAGGTATGAGAAAAATTTCCAAAACTACACGTGTGAGGGGATAAAATTGACTCCACGTACATTAGATAAACAACAATCGACATAATACGTACATTAAATAAACAATATTTTACTAGTATTATGTTTATCATATTAATACCTAATAGTTCATTTCTCATATCACGTTCATAGTCTGTCTCAGTAAAATGAACAGCATACTTGGCTAGTATTAGGATTCCACTCATCGGCTCGCCTACAACGTCTTATCCATTCATTTCGGATTGCAGTTGTCACAGCCATACATTGCACAACGACGTCTTGGAATTTCGGTTACTGAAAACAGATACACATGCCTATTAATTATAAATAAATATAGGTATACTGCATTACTTATAGGAAGTTGTTTATATAAAATGTGTATATAAAATACATTTTGCTATTATGGTGTTAGTTAATAGGGGTACCTATTAAAAGCAATATAGCTACATATTACACTGCCATTAAGTACTTATTACGTACTTATAGGTATTTTATTTTTGTACCTATATCAGTATATCATACTTGTACATATCATTTACCTACACAGAACAAATAAATCATCTAATTAATTAAATATTTAAATGTATTTAAGGTACCTATCTATTCTACCCATATACCTACCTCCATATTTTTAGTACTGAAAAGTACCTATATAAAAGCTATTATACCTTATTAGGTAGATATAAGTCAAATAACAGATCTATTGTTAATCTATTAAGCACTATTAGTATCCTGTATCTCTACTTTTAGCCTTATTTTTTAAAATTATTTCTCGAAACCCCACCGAATATTTCTTCAGATATGGAACAAGTTTTTAGTCATTAAATAACATTCTGCTATTTACTCAAACTTAAATCAATACTTACACAAACAATAACGTTCCCTTTAATATCACTTCACCACTCAAATGCACGAAGAATATTAAATATTATCTAAATTGCCTGAATTTACACAGCACTTCTGAATACGTTTAATAACGTTTTAACGGTTATAGTCCGCGATGACATCAAAACATGTTTTAAAGGAATGGGGCGCTGTCTACATTGAAAGATAGAGATCGAGCAATCCTATTCCCTATACAATCCTTGGGGCATACCATGATCCTGTTACACCCGGTATATATATATATATATATATATATATATATATATATATATATATATATATATATATATATATATATACTGTCGCAAATTTACTTAGGTCGAATAAATTCAATAACATATGCAAGTGTATTCCTTTAATTATTATATTGTAAAGGTCATAAATAAAGATGTGATACTAGAATGATCAAGAATGCCTAATACCTCTGTCTAAGAAAGACCACCCTGGATATGGAACAGTTCATTCAAATGAAATAAAACTCGTTTACTTTAGTATTTCTTTTTTACTTGCTTTTTGAGTCAGTATTAAATTTTCTATACAAAATTTAAAAGTAGCGTAAAACAGTCAGTCATTGGCCCATTGGCGTAGGTAATTATGGTTTGAGATAAATCTGGCAACATCGATGTTTACTTTTAGCTAATAACATGAAAGATGTTCGCGCCATTTTCCTCAGAACCTTAGTTTGTCATGTCGTGGTAGGCTGCTAAAGTAGTCAGGCGTTCTCTATAAGATTTGCTTAGGAAGTGCCCATTCTTGTAAGCCTTTACTAGATTACTGGATTTATTTCATTTCAAGCCTTTACTGGATTTATTTCATTATCATTTATCAATGTTTGATATGTATCTTATTACATACTATTGTAATGTTGTTTTAATGTAATTTTCCACTTTATAACCTATAATTTGTGGTAGAATTTAGTGGCCAATGACTAATATTACAATATTTGATTTATCATATATCCATTATACTATATCCTATATCCATATCCTATATCCATATACTATATCCATATACTATACTATATCCATATCCTATTTCCATTTATTGGCCAGGTGGCCAATAACTGAAATACTGAAACTAATAGAGAATTGTTGGTATTTTGGGTTGATTTGAATAATATTTACCAAACAATCACTTCTATACATTACAATATCGGGTATAGGTCATGTTACCAGTCATTGACCGGCGGCCAATAATTAAATTTAGAGCCAATAACTATTTACAGGTTGTTTTACCCGATATATCCTACCTACTTCGAAAAATATGCCCAAAAATTATTTGTGGTGAAAAATACCAGAAAAAGTACCACTTACAAAGAGGACCACTTACAAAGCGGCTTACAAGATTTTAAAAATAGATTTTCAGTCAGAAAAGTAGCAAGACGTTATAAGATTCAAGAGCTACTCTACAATTTAGAAGGAGTCAGAAGTTTGTAAAAACAAGTTTAGGCCCTAATCCTATTCTATCAAGCGAGGAGGAAGAAATTTTAATGAATTGGATATTTGAAAACCATAAACGAGGATTTCCACGTCGTAAAGAAAATGTTCAGGAGTCAGTGAAAGAGTTTCTGGACAAGAATCCTAGAAAAAAATACATTTGTTGACAATCGTCCAAAGGAGGTGTTACAGAGCTTTCTTACGAAGAAACCCAGAAATTGCTGAACGTACGGCAGAGGCAGTAACTGCGGCCAACGCCAACGTCTCGGAAAATGACATAATGGTTTAGTGAAATAGAGGTGCTTTTAGAAGAAAAAAGACTAATGTAATTCAAGATCCAGACCGTATTATGAATGCTGATGAGACCTGTTTCTTTCTGTGTCCCAAGAATAATAAAGTCCTTACTCCAAAAGGGGCAAAAAATGTTTATGTGGAAAATAAAACGGGTACGGCACTGCCTTCTTTCGCGAGCCCTTCCCGAATCTAAAAATAGAGTGCACGTGTACCAGTGCGGGGATTTTGCGCGTGTGTCGCGAAGCGACATCGACTCATATCGAGAGAAGTGAACAGAAGGTCTTAAGTAGGGTAGCCATATTGATGAGAGTGTATTGGTACCGCAAATTATATAGTTTTACTTTTCTTTAAACAACACAAACTGTCTCCTAGGTCCGTTTACAATTTTATTTCGCTAGTGAATTCACGTTATAAACAATGTCCTTGTCGTTTCGTTAAAGGTCACACACGTTTTACCCTTCCCGGGTTTCGGCACCAAAGATATGTGGTAATTATTCCCTGGACGGGGTTCGCTAAAAAGAAAACACTAGCCGTTTAACAAAATATATATTAGCAGTAAGCAAAGTAAAACTATATAATTTGCGGTACCAATACACTCTCATCAATATGGCTACCCTACTTAAGACCTTCTGTTCACTTCTCTCGATATGAGTCGATGTCGCTTCGCGACACACGCGCAAAATCCCCGCACTGGTACACGTGCACTCTATTTTTAGATTCGGGAAGGGCTCGCGAAAGAAGGCAGTGCCGTACCCGTTTTATTTTCCACATCCTCGGGCCCCGAAGTGCAAAGCACTTTCTCCTCGCTGTCTAACTCTAGTGGATATAACAAATTAATTGGTCTTTTTAATAATTTGCCGTTAGGGAGTCTTACAGTACATGCCCGCACTTTTCCGTCGCGACCGCAATGTGTATTCGTAATGCGAACCATCTTCCAAAAAATTCGAGGAACGCTTTGATCGTGAAGTAACACAATATTACCTTCTTTAAAAGGTGTTGAGTTCTTGGGGTCTAAGTGATGCGCTGTCCTTAATTGTTGTAAATAGTCAGATGTCCATCTTCGCCAAAATTTATTTAAAGTGGACTGTCTGAACGTCCATTTTTGTAGGAGATCGTTTCGTTTGATCGCTGCTAGCGGAATATCCTCCGTCACGTCTGAGTTTGCATCTCCGATTAAGAATTTATCAGGTGTCAATATGGGGGTGTTAGGATCACCATCAATATATGTCAAGGGTCTCGCATTTACCATTGACTCTACTTCACTAAGAACGGTTTGTAGTTCGTCAAAATTAAGAGTGGCCTTCCCAATGCTCATCTTCAGTGAATCTTTCACCGTCTTTACCAAACGCTCCCAAAATCCGCCCCACCATGCGGCTCTTTCTACAATAAATTTCCACCTTATCCGATTTCTTGAGGAAAAGGTTTGGACATCCGTATTTCTTAAAATTTTGTTAAGTTCTTCTAACTCCAAGGCTGCTCTCTTAAACGTCTTGGCGTTGTCAGAATAAATTACACTAGGAACACCTCTTCTTGACATGAATCTTCGTAAGGCTCTCAAGCAACTTTCTGTTGATATGTCAGGAACTAATTCCAAATGTACAGCTCGTGTGACTGCACATGTTATTAACATTATATAGACCTTTCTGGAGTGGCCATCTTCGTTTATGAAAAGGGGTCCTGCAAAGTCGGTACCTATAAACTCAAAAGCACGACTTGCCAAAATTCTATTTCTTGGTAAAGGAGCAAATTCCGTTGCCCCGGGCTTTCCTCTGAACTTCTTACATATTACACATTTCGCCAGGGTTGACTTTATCTTCTGTCTACCTCTTATTAACCAATAAGTTTTTCGAATTTCTGCTAAGACCAAGTTTACTCCTCCGTGGTGCATCTTTTCGTGTATCTGTAAAATGAGTTTTCTTACCCATGGGCTCGATTTAGGAAGAATAATAGGATGTCGAGCTTCATAAGGTAAATCACTTTCTTGGAGACGTCCTTTTAGTCTCATTAATCCATTACTATCCAAAAATGGTGACAATGATAAGATTGGAGAATTCTTGTTCAAGGTTAAATGGTTTTTTAGTGTCTTAATTTCTTCGGAAAATGCTATTTCTTGAACATGCTTTAACCAATATATTTCCGATTGCTTCAGTTCTTCTGTTCGTAGTGGATCTAATACCTTTTCTTTTGTTCTTAGATTTCTAACGAATCGGAAAATATAACTGGTTACTCTAAAAATTTTCTCTAGACTACTATATCTGTCTAAATCGAATAATGGTTCATTTTCTTCTGACATTTGGACGTTTAGTATAAAATTTTCATTGTCATTTTCCGTGTCAAATTCTGTTGCATCATATTCAGGCCAGTTTTCTTCTGGTTCAAGTAGAAAATTTGGTCCATTTCTCCATAAATCTGATTTTACCAATTTCTTCGCCTTAATACCTCTAGTGACTAGGTCCGCTGGATTATATTCACCTGGACAATACTTCCATATGCAATTTTTTGTTAAAGATTGGATTTCCCTTACTCGATTGGACACATATGTTTTCCATCTTTGAGCCTTACCTCTAATCCAATGGAGCGTAATCTTGGAGTCTGTCCACAAATAAATAATTTCGATCTGCAATTTGGTATTGTTAACTATATAATTCTGTAACCTAGCGGCACAAACAGCAGCCGTTAATTCTAATCGTGGCAAAGTAAGTTCATTTTGGCCGTTACATTTAATAGGCGCTACCCTATTTTTTGACACTAGAAGATTTGAATGATAAACGTTATTGTCGTAGGTCCTCACATATGCCGCTGTCCCATAGGCTTGAGGACTAGCATCCGCGAAAACGTGAAGTTGTACAGATGTCTTGGAATTGTCGTTAACACATCTCAAAAGGGTAAAATCGTTTAGGTTTTTAATATCATTTACCCAATTTTGCCATTCCGCTTGGATTGACTCCGGTAATATCCTGTCCCAGTCGAAATTTTCTTTCCAAATTTTTTGTAACAATATTTTGGGCATTATAATGCACGGTCCCAAAAACCCTAAAGGATCATATATTCTGGAAATCGTTTTCAAAATATTCCGTTTCGTTATTATTTTTTCCTGGTCAGCATAGGCTGTCACGGAATCCAAATTCATGCCAAGTTCATCTTGCGATGTATACCACAGCACACCTAATACCTTTGGACAAAAGGAAGAGTTTCTGCTACTTTTCTCTTTAAAGAGGTTATTTAAACGATCATCGCTACTGATCCATTTTCTCAAATTCATTTGAGCGTTATTCATGATTTGGACTGACTCATTATATATTTTTAAAGCGTCATCTACGTTGTCTGTTGCAATTATCAAGTCATCGACGTAAAACGATTCTCTTAATATCGTACATGTTTCGTTAAACTTTTCTGGTTGATTTGATAAATGCTTATTAATAGTAGCCGTTAATAGAAATGGGCTTGTAGTAACCCCAAAAGTTACCCGTTTCATTCTATAAGGAACGATATCTGACAACTCAGCTCCATCATTAATTTGTTTTTCGTACCAAAGAAAGCTATGTGAATCTATTGTCTTTTTCTGCTAATGAAATTTGCAGGAACGCCTTTTCTATGTCCGCACATATTCCGATGCATCCGATTCTAAAATTTAATAGTACCTTTATCAATTCCGGAATCAGGTTGTCACCAGATAATAAATTGTCATTTAGTGACGAAAGATTCGGCGCATGCGCAGACGCATCATAAACGACGCGCACCCTCGTAGTGTCTTTATCTTCGCGATAAACTGGCCTGTGCGGCATGAAATACGTCCTACCTTCCGTTTGTTCGATCGGTGCCTTTTCCGCGCAGTCAGTATCTAAATAATTTCGAATTGCCTTGTCGTATTCTATTAATTTAGAATTTCTGATTAGATTTCTTGTTAAACTTTTTACTCTCGCTAAAGCTTGAGTGTAATTGTCGTCCAATTTTACGTTCTCGAGTTTCCAAGGCAACTCAACTTCATATCTGTTGTTTTTCATTTTTATATTAGAATTACAAAATTGTTTAGTGAAATTCTCGTTGTTAACGTTATTCGGATTATATATACCTATAGTTTCTAAATTCCAAAAGTCCTTTATATCAAAATCCTCTTCGGGTGTTGCGTGCAAAACCGTAGCTAAATTTATGTTTACATTTACGTTATAACTGTCTATCGGCGTGGGTCCAAGCAGAGTCCATCCCAGCATGGTATTTACTGCCGTTAGATCTGTCGTGATCTTTTCAATTTCACCAGTAACAAGCTTCCAATAATTGTCGGCTCCTATTAGCATCGATATGCCTTCAAGTGGTTCCGTACCCCCGACGCGAGCGTCCGCTAATTCATAGTCCTTTAATTTTCTTATGTGCGTGGGCGGTGTATTCAATGCATCGAAGCATATCTCTGGAACTACTACAGCATGCAACTTAATAAACTGTCTTGTATACTGGCTGCGTAAATAGACTTCAATCTTCTTACAGTCTTGAGATTGACCCCTTTTGCTTGATCCAAATGGAATAATAGATAACTTATGTGACCCTATTACCTTTAATTTCAGCTCATTAAAAACGTTTTCTTTTATAAATGTCAACTGACTTCCCCCATCTATCACTATGCGTATGAAAAGTCCGTTGCAGTGAAGTTCATTCGCGGCTGAAACATATGAGCACGCCGTTTGCAGCAACACGTGGTTAAAACTCCCATTTGTAATCAGAGCAGCGGAGTTTTCATTTCGATTAACGTTCGCATTATCGTTTGAGTCTTTAGAGTCATCTTTCTCGTTATTTTTATTTTTGGTTAAGCGTTTTTTAAAGTTCGGATCGCACATTATAGTAACATGTTTACCCTTACAGTTCTGGCACATTATATTATGACCTTTACAATATCGAGCGATATGATTTGACTTCGTACATTTAAAACATCTATTGTTTTTTCTTAGAATGTCCCGTTTTTGTTCGATTGTTAAATTTTTATTGCGACATTTAAATGTATTGTGCGTATTTGTATCGCAAAATAAACATTTACAGTCCGTTACACTAGTAAAAAGTCCAGAAACCGTTCGCGGATTATTTACCCGATCGTTTTTTGTCGTATGCGTACTTTTACGCTCCTCTTTTGATACGCCACTGCTTGACGCACCCGTTATGGCTTGAGCAGATTCCACAGAATCTATCTCCCGTTTTATAAATTTTAATAGTATGTCAATTTGTTTCTGGAAATCACTGAACCCGATTCCTCCTCGTTGCTTAAATTGTCTGTATCACAATCAATGTCATTAAGTTTATTAAATTCAACTTTTAATTGAAACGGTAATGATTTCATTAAAATAGTTTTAACCATTAGCCCATAACTATCTGATGATACCCCTAACGCTGTTAACGAGCGTGTAACAGCTGACGTTATGTTATATAATTTTCGTAACCCTACAACATCATGCTTACCCTTGACCAGGTTTAAATTTAATAATTGTTGAATATAGCTATCAACAATCCGTTCCTTATTGCCAAATTCGTTTTTGATCATGTCGATTGCGTCATTATAGCATGCTTCAGACGGAGTTAAACCGCTGATCGTTTCGAGAGCCCTTCCCGTTAAAACCGATTTTAAATAATTAAATTTCGTAGCACTATCCAGTGATTTATTGTCATGCACCGCGCTCTTAAATTGTTCCCAGAACGGAATGAAGTCATGCAAATCCCCGTTAAATGTTTTTAAATTTAATTTGGGTAGTCTCACCGTACTCATCGTTGAATCTGCACCGGGAATACCTTGTACCTGCTCCTGGGACTGCACTGGTAAGCGGCGCTGCGCGTCGCCTGCGTCTACTTCGTGGCCGTTGCCGTCCATCCGTCGCACGCGCTGATCCCGCTGGTCCCCCGCTCCGCCGTCTGCTATCCGCTGGAACAACCTCGAACTGGTTATGACGATTTTGTCCTCGTAGTCTAAAATCTGCTCGAATTCCTCTTCATATTTTTCTTCCTGAATGTACGGCATCGCCTTTTCGTTAGCTTCTTTTAAACACTTTTGAGCACTACCTAACCTGTCGTACATCGTTCTCAATTCCTCGACAGCCGGTACGCCTTTTAATAGCTCTTCAGCTTCGTTTACAAGCCTCGTTACCTTTGCCCTGCACGTTTTGCGAAACTGTAGTTCCATTTTCATTAACTTTTGACAGTCACAGACTCTAATTCGTTTTACTTTTCTTTAAACAACACAAACTGTCTCCTAGGTCCGTTTACAATTTTATTTCGCTAGTGAATTCACGTTATAAACAATGTCCTTGTCGTTTCGTTAAAGGTCACACACGTTTTACCCTTCCCGGGTTTCGGCACCAAAGATATGTGGTAATTATTCCCTGGACGGGGTTCGCTAAAAAGAAAACACTAGCCGTTTAACCTTGAACAAGAATTCTCCAATCTTATCATTGTCACCATTTTTGGATAGTAATGGATTAATGAGACTAAAAGGACGTCTCCAAGAAAGTGATTTACCTTATGAAGCTCGACATCCTATTATTCTTCCTAAATCGAGCCCATGGGTAAGAAAACTCATTTTACAGATACACGAAAAGATGCACCACGGAGGAGTAAACCAAAGATATGTGGTAATTATTCCCTGGACGGGGTTCGCTAAAAAGAAAACACTAGCCGTTTAACAAAATATATATTAGCAGTAAGCAAAGTAAACTATATAATTTGCGGTACCAATACACTCTCATCAATATGGCTACCCTACTTAAGACCATACTGTTCACTTCCCTCGATATGAGTCGATGTCGCTTCGCGACACACGCGCAAAATCCCCGCACTGGTACACGTGCACTCTATTTTTAGATTCGGGAAGGGCTCGCGAAAGAAGGCAGTGCCGTACCCGTTTTATTTTCCACATCCTCGGGCCCCGAAGTGCAAAGCACTTTCTCCTCGCTGTCTAACTCTAGTGGATATAACAAATTAATTGGTCTTTTTAATAATTTGCCGTTAGGGAGTCTTACAGTACATGCCCGCACTTTTCCGTCGCGACCGCAATGTGTATTCGTAATGCGAACCATCTTCCAAAAAATTCGAGGAACGCTTTGATCGTGAAGTAACACAATATTACCTTCTTTAAAAGGTGTTGAGTTCTTGGGGTCTAAGTGATGCGCTGTCCTTAATTGTTGTAAATAGTCAGATGTCCATCTTCGCCAAAATTTATTTAAATTGGACTGTCTGAACGTCCATTTTTGTAGGAGATCGTTTCGTTTGATCGCTGCTAGCGGAATATCCTCCGTCACGTCTGAGTTTGCATCTCCGATTAAGAATTTATCAGGTGTCAATATGGGGGTGTTAGGATCACCATCAATATATGTCAAGGGTCTCGCATTTACCATTGACTCTACTTCACTAAGAACGGTTTGTAGTTCGTCAAAATTAAGAGTGGCCTTCCCAATGCTCATCTTCAGTGAATCTTTCACCGTCTTTACCAAACGCTCCCAAAATCCGCCCCACCATGCGGCTCTTTCTACAATAAATTTCCACCTTATCCGATTTCTTGAGGAAAAGGTTTGGACATCCGTATTTCTTAAAATTTTGTCAAGTTCCTCTAACTCCAAGGCTGCTCTCTTAAACGTCTTGGCGTTGTCAGAATAAATTACACTAGGAACACCTCTTCTTGACATGAATCTTCGTAAGGCTCTCAAGCAACTTTCTGTTGATATGTCAGGAACTAATTCCAAATGTACAGCTCGTGCGACTGCACATGTTATTAACATTATATAGACCTTTCTGGAGTGGCCATCTTCGTTTATGAAAAGGGGTCCTGCAAAGTCGGTACCTATAAACTCAAAAGCACGACTTGCCAAAATTCTATTTCTTGGTAAAGGAGCAAATTCCGTTGCCCCGGGCTTTCCTCTGAACTTCTTACATATTACACATTTCGCCAGGGTTGACTTTATCTTCTGTCTACCTCTTATTAACCAATAAGTTTTTCGAATTTCTGCTAAGACCAAGTTTACTCCTCCGTGGTGCATCTTTTCGTGTATCTGTAAAATGAGTTTTCTTACCCATGGGCTCGATTTAGGAAGAATAATAGGATGTCGAGCTTCATAAGGTAAATCACTTTCTTGGAGACGTCCTTTTAGTCTCATTAATCCATTACTATCCAAAAATGGTGACAATGATAAGATTGGAGAATTCTTGTTCAAGGTTAAATGGTTTTTTAGTGTCTTAATTTCTTCGGAAAATGCTATTTCTTGAACATGCTTTAACCAATATATTTCCGATTGCTTCAGTTCTTCTGTTCGAAGTGGATCTAATACCTTTTCTTTTGTTCTTAGATTTCTAACGAATCGGAAAATATAACTGGTTACTCTAAAAATTTTCTCTAGACTACTATATCTGTCTAAATCGAATAATGGTTCATTTTCTTCTGACGTTTGGACGTTTAGTATAAAATTTTCATTGTCATTTTCCGTATCAATTTCTGTTGCATCATATTCAGGCCAGTTTTCTTCTGGTTCAAGTAGAAAATTTGGTCCATTTCTCCATAAATCTGATTTTACCAATTTCTTCGCCTTAATACCTCTAGTGACTAGGCCCGCTGGATTATATTCACCTGGACAATACTTCCATATGCAATTTTTTGTTAAAAATTGGATTTCCCTTACTCGATTGGACACATATGTTTTCCATCTTTGAGCCTTACCTCTAATCCAATGGAGCGTAATCTTGGAGTCTGTCCACAAATAAATAATTTCGATCTGTAATTTGGTATTGTTAACTATATAATTCTGTAACCTAGCGGCACAAACAGCAGCCGTTAATTCTAATTGTGGCAAAGTAAGTTCATTTTGGCCGTTACATTTAATAGGCGCTACCCTATTTTTTGACACTAGAAGATTTGAATGATAAATGTTATTGTCGTAGATCCTCACATATGCCGCTGTCCCATAGGCTTGAGGACTAGCATCCGCGAAAACGTGAAGTTGTACAGATGTCTTGGAATTGTCGTTAACACATCTCAAAAGGGTAAAATCGTTTAGGTTTTTAATATCATTTACCCAATTTTGCCATTCCGTTTGGATTGACTCCGGTAATATCCTGTCCCAGTCGAAATTTTCTTTCCAAATTTTTTGTAACAATATTTTGGGCATTATAATGCACGGTCCCAAAAACCCTAAAGGATCATATATTCTGGAAATCGTTTTCAAAATATTCCGTTTCGTTATTATTTTTTCCTGGTCAGCATAGGCTGTCACGGAATCCAAATTCATGCCAAGTTCATCTTGCGATGTATACCACAGCACACCTAATACCTTTGGACAAAAGGAAGAGTTTCTGCTACTTTTCTCTTTAAAGAGGTTATTTAAACGATCATCGCTACTGATCCATTTCCTCAAATTCATTTGAGCGTTATTCATGATTTGGACTGACTCATTATATATTTTTAAAGCGTCATCTACGTTGTCTGTTGCAATTACCAAGTCATCGACGTAAAACGATTCTCTTAATATCGTACATGTTTCGTTAAACTTTTCTGGTTGATTTGATAAATGCTTATTAATAGTAGCCGTTAATAGAAATGGGCTTGTAGTAACCCCAAAAGTTACCCGTTTCATTCTATAAGGAACGATATCTGACAACTCAGCTCCATCATTAATTTGTTTTTCGTACCAAAGAAAGCTATGTGAATCTCTGTCTTTTTCTGCTAATGAAATTTGCAGGAACGCCTTTTCTATGTCCGCACATATTCCGATGCATCCGATTCTAAAATTTAATAGTACCTTTATCAATTCCGGAATCAGGTTGTCACCAGATAATAAATTGTCATTTAGTGACGAAAGATTCGGCGCATGCGCAGACGCATCATAAACGACGCGCACCCTCGTAGTGTCTTTATCTTCGCGATAAACTGGCCTGTGCGGCATGAAATACGTCCTACCTTCCGTTTGTTCGATCGGTGCCTTTTCCGCGCAGTCAGTATCTAAATAATTTCGAATTGCCTTGTCGTATTCTATTAATTTAGAATTTCTGATTAGATTTCTTGTTAAACTTTTTACTCTCGCTAAAGCTTGAGTGTAATTGTCGTCCAATTTTACGTTCTCGAGTTTCCAAGGCAACTCAACTTCATATCTGTTGTTTTTCATTTTTATATTAGAATTACAAAATTGTTTAGTGAAATTCTCGTTGTTAACGTTATTCGGATTATATATACCTATAGTTTCTAAATTCCAAAAGTCCTTTATATCAAAATCCTCTTCGGATGTTGCGTGCAAAACCGTAGCTAAATTTATGTTTACATTTACGTTATAACTGTCTATCGGCGTGGGTCCAAGCAGAGTCCATCCCAGCATGGTATTTACTGCCGTTAGATCTGTCGTGATCTTTTCAATTTCACCAGTAACAAGCTTCCAATAATTGTCGGCTCCTATTAGCATCGATATGCCTTCAAGTGGTTCCGTACCCCCGACGCGAGCGTCCGCTAATTCATAGTCCTTTAATTTTCTTATGTGCGTGGGCGGTGTATTCAATGCATCGAAGCATATCTCTGGAACTACTACAGCATGCAACTTAATAAACTGTCTTGTATACTGGCTGCGTAAATAGACTTCAACCTGCTTACAGTCTTGAGATTGACCCCTTTTGCTTGATCCAAATGGAATAATAGATAACTTATGTGACCCTATTACCTTTAATTTCAGCTCATTAAAAACGTTTTCTTTTATAAATGTCAACTGACTTCCCCCATCTATCACTATGCGTATGAAAAGTCCGCTGCAGTGAAGTTCATTCGCGGCTGAAACATATGAGCACGCCGTTTGCAGCAACACGTGGTTAAAACCCCCATTTGTAATCAGAGCAGCGGAGTTTTCATTTCGATTAACGTTCGCATTATCGTTTGAGTCTTTAGAGTCATCTTTCTCGTTATTTTTATTTTTGGTTAAGCGTTTTTTAAAGTTCGGATCGCACATTATAGTAACATGTTTACCCTTACAGTTCTGGCACATTATATTATGACCTTTACAATATCGAGCGATATGATTTGACTTCGTACATTTAAAACATCTATTGTTTTTTCTTAGAATGTCCCGTTTTTGTTCGATTGTTAAATTTTTATTGCGACATTTAAATGTATCGTGCGTATTTGTATCGCAAAATAAACATTTACAGTCCGTTACACTAGTAAAAAGTCCAGAAACCGTTCGCGGATTATTTACCCGATCGTTTTTTGTCGTATGCGTACTTTTACGCTCCTCTTTTGATACGCCACTGCTTGACGCACCCGTTATGGCTTGAGCAGATTCCACAGAATCTATCTCCCGTTTTATAAATTTTAATAGTATGTCAATTTGTTTCTGGCAATTCACTGAACCCGATTCCTCTTCGTTGCTTAAATTGTCTGTATCACAATCAATGTCATTAAGTTTATTAAATTCAACTTTTAATTGAAACGGTAATGATTTCATTAAAATAGTTTTAACCATTAGCCCATAACTATCTGATGATACCCCTAACGCTGTTAACGAGCGTGTAACAGCTGACGTTATGTTATATAATTTTCGTAACCCTACAACATCATGCTTACCCTTGACCGGGTTTAAATTTAATAATTGTTGAATATAGCTATCAACAATCCGTTCCTTATTGCCAAATTCGTTTTTGATCATGTCGATTGCGTCATTATAACATGCTTCAGACGGAGTTAAACCGCTGATCGTTTCGAGAGCCCTTCCCGTTAAAACCGATTTTAAATAATTAAATTTCGTAGCACTATCCAGTGATTTATTGTCATGCACCGCGCTCTTAAATTGTTCCCAGAACGGAATGAAGTCATGCAAATCCCCGTTAAATGTTTTTAAATTTAATTTGGGTAGTCTCACCGTACTCATCGTTGAATCTGCACCGGGAATACCTTGTACCTGCTCCTGGGACTGCACTGGTAAGCGGCGCTGCGCGTCGCCTGCGTCTACTTCGTGGCCGTTGCCGTCCATCCGTCGCACGCGCTGATCCCGCTGGTCCCCCGCTCCGCCGTCTGCTATCCGCTGGAACAACCTTGAACTGGTTATGACGATTTTGTCCTCGTACTCTAAAATCTGCTCGAATTCCTCTTCATATTTTTCTTCCTGAATGTACGGCATCGCCTTTTCGTTAGCTTCTTTTAAACACTTTTGAGCACTACCTAACCTGTCGTACATCGTTCTCAATTCCTCGACAGCCGGTACGCCTTTTAATAGCTCTTCAGCTTCGTTTACAAGCCTCGTTACCTTTGCCCTGCACGTTTTGCGAAACTGTAGTTCCATTTTCATTAACTTTTGACAGTCACAGACTCTAATTCGTTTTACTTTTCTTTAAACAACACGAACTGTCTGCTAGGTCCGTTTACAATTTTATTTCGCTAGTAAATTCACGTTATAAACAATGTCCTTGCCGTTTCGTTAAAGGTCACACACGTTTTACCCTTCCCGGGTTTCGGCACCAAAGATATCTGGTAATATCTGAAGTGAAGCACGCGGCATCCAAAACAACTTTAACAGTCATGTTCACTTTTACAGCATCTGGGATGCTAACACCCCCGATGATAGTCTACCCTTACAAACGGCTTCCTATGACTGTTGCGAAGTCTGTTCCCGGAGAATGGGGAATAGGTCTTGTCGTCGATCTCCCGCTCCCTCATTTCCGCGGGCGGCGGAAACTGGTAGTACCAACACAGGTTGAGTGTTGCGCGAGTCGGCGCGGCCCGCCAGTCGCCATTTTCGAACTCCTGGACATCGCGTCCTCGTCGTCGATGATCTCGCGGCTAGGCGCCGCTCCACTTCGCGCTCCTGCACTGGGGGTGGATGCGCCTCTCCGTGAAACGTTGATCGAGGCTTCCCATATCCTCGATGAGGCCGTTCGCAACCTCGCTGGTGGAGAGACCCGCTGGCTGGTTATTCCCTCGTTGAGGTTGGGTGTCGAGGTCGACACCGGCGTGTGTCGAGCGTCGGGGGCTCCTAAAACCCGACCGCTCCTTGTCTTCAATGCTTCAGCGAAGTAGTGTTCCCGCTGGTTATCCATACAGCGTTAGCCTCGCTTGGGGCTACTCGATGTGGACGATGAACCTGGGGGAACGTACGAAATACGCGGCTGACGCGGATGGTTTCGAAACGTAGTGCGGTTTCCCAAGCTTTCCCACGTTGGCTTCGGAGGATCCGGCCTCCCGACCTAATACCTGTTAGCCGGCGCCTCTCGGAAGAAATATCCACTTCAAGTACGAACAGTGTTTCGTGTCACGTCCAAGAAGCAGAGATCCCAACGGTACGCCACGCCTAGACTAGCGGTAGGTGGTCATCAGGGGTCGTAACCCCTGTATGTAGGCGCTAGGGAACTTAGTGCAATGTCGCACCTAGTTGCAGGGCTTCTTCCCAGTACTGATCCTGGAATAAAATTAAAGCTCTAGGTAGAAATAATTCACCGAGTAAATATGGCGATGGCGAAGCTAGGTGATACACTCTAGCTCGTTTCTGGCACTAAAACACTGGCGTAGATAGCTGGATAACAGCTGCAGCTGCTCCTTGGCGGCGACGGGGTGGCCTTGACCACGTGGCGATGATGAAATCCCAAGATGGCGTCACCCCGGCGTCTGATGACCCTCGGAGACGATGAAATACTCGATTAAATAACTCACCTGGGTATTCTGCGAAGCCTTTACCAAATCGGTCGATTGATACGCGGTGGATGACCGCTACCAATCGTGATGGACGCCCACGTGGCGATCGTGATCGTCGACGTTAAATGCGTCGAGTGCGACGACTTTTTGTTGATTTTTCTTGTCGTTATTAATCTCTGTGTGAAGCACAGTTCACCAGAAATTTCGCTGCAGAATCTAGTAGAAGACTGGAGTAAACGATAAGACCGGCGAAGCGCGTAAGCTAGGCGAAGTGTAGGACACGAAGCGAAGCGAACGACTGAGAAAGAGGCAGGTCCGAGAGCGCCTGTATCGACGCGCTCCAAAATGGACGTGCAGAGCGGGTAACCAATCGCGTCACGGATCGAGGTTACTCATAGAAGTACTCATTTTCGGAGAGAGGCATATGACAGTCTTTCTGACACAGGTTGGATGAAGGCTGAAGTGCGATTATGTGCGATTATATTGAAAACATTTTATACATATGAAAAAAATAATACCACTTTCCCAGTAATCTTATTTTTAGATGGGCACAGTACGCATTTAACGTACAAACTTAGTTGTTTATGTAGAAAGCTTAAAGTCGTTTTAATATATTTATATCCTAACTCAACGAGACTACTTTAACCAGCAGATCTTATTCAGACTACTACTAGACTACTTCAACCAGCTATTTTTAAGTCCATTAAGAGTGGATGGAAAAAGGCAATAGTTGAGTGGAGACAATATCATCCTTTGGAAACATTAACCAAGGAACATTTCGCACCTGTACTAAAATTAACTATAGATTGGACCGCCAATCACAAACCATTAAGAATGGGTTTAGAGCAACTGGGTTATACTTCTGGAATGTGAACGCAATAGACTTCTCCAAGTATTTAGGGAAGCAAAACAAATCATTATGTAATGTTTCTGAAGGAACAGTTTCAGACAATGCAGTAAACACTTTTCTAAGTTATAAAGATTTTGTAAATATTGTTGGATGTAATATAATAGACGAATTTACATAGAACATATGACGTAACTATGGAGGAACATGAGCAATCAATTTTATTTAAATTGTGGAAAATTTTCAAGCCACCTCCTTTACCACAGAAAAACGTTCTGGATGATAAGGTAGATGAGCATAAAGCAGAAATTCTCAGTGAGATATCTGATCAGCTTATATTCGATATCAGTAACATGCTAATAGTTATTTTAGAAAACGAACAACCGTTTGTTCAAACAATTGAAATTCAGGTTCTGGATGTCGAATCTACTAATGAAGCTTATAAACTGCAGGAAAATGTAAGTACACCAATAATACAAAATACTATACCTGTAATTATGCCAGCAGAAGTTGGAGATATCAAAGGTATTTGCAAGGATATTACAGATTCTCCTATTACATAAGAAAAAACTCTCTGGCACGCAAAAACTCCTAAAAGAAGGCGACAAGGAATACTGAGAGGACAACATATACGATTACATCAACCCATTGGTTAAAAAAGAAGGCAACAGAAGAAGAATGTAAAAGAATAAAGAACGTAGAAAAAGAAGAGAGGAAGAGAAAGCGAATCGAAAAGCAAGCTGAAAGAACAGTCAAAGGGCAAAAGGAAACAGGAAAGAAACGAAGAAACTCACCTTGGTTAAGGTAACCTTGTCAAAATCACCTTGAGAAGGTCACCCTGGTCAAAGTCACTTTGCTAAGGTCATCTTGAACAGTTTCTCTCTGTATTTTCCCCCACCACTATTCTTAAAGAATAGTGGCGGTAATATCTATATAGAATAAGGAGTGTGCATACTAAAATTAGTTCTGCCACAGCCTCCTGCCGTAATTGTTCATTTGAAATACATAAAGTAATTTGTACAACTGTGCTAATTGCGGTACTACTTTCACTAATTAATTTAATATAATTTATTCAAATGATTAAATATCAATTAGCGACAATTAAAGGATTCAATTTAATTTTAATATTATTAAAAAAGAAAAAAGTCCGGTTATGTTAGGATTCGAACTCGCGGCCTTTAGGTTTCCTTAGCGATGTTTCCTTAGCGCCCTTTAGCGATGAGCTATCGAGGTCTTAACTTATTAGAGTCCGAGGGTCGGGAATATAGCCACACTAAAGAAAAAATAACTGTGGCAGCACTAAAGAAAAAAAATTTCTCAAATACAATTCGGTTAATATACGAGGGATTTTTTAAACATACACAGTACTTGGTGGTGTTTAAAATGTGGTCTTTTAAATTTAATTTTTAATTATCAAATTTAATTAATTTAATCTAATTTATGCAAATGATTAAATTACTATTTTTTTATAACGGGTGTTTTATATTAGAGTATATTTTCCTTAAAAATCTGTAATAGTCGTCGTAGGTGGTCGTATAATGGATCTTTATGCAGTCGAGTTTCCCCCATTGAACAATAATGTCGATTAGATGACAAACATATTGTTTACGTCCCGGGCTTATTCAACTGTATTTCTTTCAGGCACGTTTTACGAGCGATATATGTAGATATAATATGCCTATAATACTAAGATAAAATTGAATTGTATGTCTATACTGTTAAGAGTGAGGATTTTTCTTTAAATTGACTATATGCTCCATTTACATTGCATAGCAACAAACGACGTTGTCTAGTTATTTTTTCTTTTCCGTCTTCATTAATTGTGACACAATCTTTTTTGCCAGGGCAAAACGCTACTGTTTTCGTCATTACAGCAGAATTCAATGACCAGTTGTACAGTACTCTCTTATTGTGCAATAAATCTTGTAGGCAATCTTTTGCCTAGACTTACTATTATTCCTATTCAATAACTAGCTTCTTGCTTCGTCTGGCCATATGAGATGTTAAATTCGTTTTGAATTTATCATGCAGGCCATATTATGGGAAGAGTAGTCAATATTAAATATTTCTCAGAAATGGAGATTGTTATTCGCATCTTTTTTTTTTAATTGTAAAATAGTTTCGTCTTCGGCATTGTAATACTGCTTGTTTCAGCCTCATCATATGAATATCCTATAGCACCAGCTGCAGTATCTTATGTTTCTTCAAATTTACGTTTTTTGTATTTACCACTTCTCAGTTTCCTTTTCGCGATGGGTGATTTATTTAATTTTTCTAAACTTTTATTTAGACTTTCAGTGGAGCGTTTCCACTCTATCTGTACTTTCGTCACTATATAATATATATATATATATATATATATATATATATATATATATATATATATATATATATATATATATATATATATGTATATATATATATATATATATATATATATATATATATATATATATATATATATATATATACATATATGGTGGTGGAAACGGTTTCCGTCGACCCACCGCCGTCTGGCTCGAGTTTTCAACTCGTAGTTGAACGAGGGGCAGCAGATTCCGGATTGGTTTGTCGAGGGAAGAACTGTACTTATCCCCAAGAATGGGAATTTGTCCGATCCGAAAAATTATAGGCCGATTACGTGCCTTTACTGCTATAAGTTACACGCTTTACACGCATATTGTATTTTAGGATGTTGGAGCACGTAAAACCGGTCCTTCAAGAGATAGGAGAGAAACGCGATGCAAAAGGGGGCCAGGCAGGTTGCAAAGAAAACCTGTTGATAGACCGCAGGACTCTGTACAATACAAGCGGAATCGATGGCCTGGATAGACTACCGCAAGGCATTTGATTCAACATCCCACGAGCTGTTGATTCGCTTGCTCGGATGTCTTGTGGTACCAGCACCAATAGTGAGATGCATAGTGAGCTACTACCGCTCTGGAAAACCCGCTTCACCATAACATCCGGTGAACGGCGGGTAACCACGGAGCCGGTAGTGTTTACGAAAGGAGTGTTTCAGGGGGATTCCCTAAGCCTCTCCTATTTTGTATCTCGCTATTACCCCTGTTACTTGAACTTCGCCAAACTCGCGGGTATAATTCCGGACCACCCAATAATTGGAGGCATAAGGTCACCCATTTGTTTTACATGGATGATCTCAAGATCTATGCCTCTGGAGAGCAAGGCTTGCTAGAAGCCCACAGTGTGGTGCAAGAGTACACGTGGGCAATTGGCATGGAATTTGGATTGGACAAGTGTGCAGTCTTCCATCTCAAGAGAGGGCGATCTACGGGCATCCCTGAAGATATGCAGATAGCAGACGGAAGCATCTTAAAACATTTGGATTCCAGGGTGACGTACGCGTACCTGGGTATAGATCAGTTCTATATCCAGGATACGCAGCGCGTAAAGGACGCTCTCCGTGGCAAGTACAGACATTGACTCCAAAAGATTTGGTTATCAGATCTATCGGGGGAAAACAAGGTGTGTGCAACGAATATTCTCGCCATTCCGGTACTGCTTTACTCCTTCGGAGTAGTGAAGTGGACTGCCGATGACCTACGTAGGTTGGACAGGAAACCCGAAAGATGATGCACATACATAGAAGCATTCATCCAAGATCGCATTACGGATTAGTCCTGGGTATAGCATGTAACGTCGTCCGTAGTTCGGATCCACTTATGCGGCTAGTGAGACATCATGAAGTCGCAGAGGTGGGAGCGGGTCTATTTAAGGCGGCACAAAAAGCCGAAGAACTATTCGCTCTCAGATTCGACCATAGACGAAGAGGCAGGCAAAGTGATGACGTACAGTCAATCACTGAACTAGAGCTGAATTGTCTGAAAGCCCAAATCAAAGCTGCCGAACAGATAAATCTGTTTAGGGAGCATATCGATAAGGCCCTACTATAACAACATTGAAGCACAAAGTTTATCGACGGCGATGATCTTCGCTTATTCGTGGTCAGCCGAGCTCAGATCTGAGACCAAAGGCTTTATAGCGGCCTGCCAGGATGGTGTTATAAACACCTTGGTCTACCGAAGCCGAGTGATGGGCGTGGAGGTACCTGATATCAACTGCAGGGCTTGTCACCAGGTACCGGAATCGCTGATGCATCTGCTATCGGCGTGCCCTGTATCTGCGACTTCGGCCTACATCCATCGGCATAACGCTGCAATACGTGTGCTATATTACTACCTAAGGCACTCGTATGGGGTGGACAAAACACCGGTGCTGCCTTACGCTCCTGGAGATATTGAGTCCGTTGTCGGGAATGAGAAGTGCCGCATATATTGGAACTACTCGTTCCCGACCGTCAGGCGAATACAAGCTAATAAGCCTGACGTGGTCCTCCTGGACCATCAAACCAAGGTGATGTATGTCATCGAGTTCTCGGCTTCTGCCGAGAAAAACATTACCTTGAAGGAGGAGGCGAAACGGACCAAATACGTAGATCTCCGGGGTGAGTTGCGGACGCTGTACTCAGGCTATTCTGTCAAGATGGTGGTTCTGGTTATCGGTGTTCTCGGAGGGATGAAGCCTACGGTGCTGTCAGAACTAAAAATTATTCCGGCTTGCCAAAAGTTGGTAGAGTGGTTGGCAGGTCAAATGCAGCACATGGTTATGGATGCACGGTAACTAACTTCACAGGCTAGTGGGGAGTTGTTGTGGATAATACGCCGGCGCTTTTCTTACGAGTATCGGAGCCGTGGGAGAACTGTCCGGAATCGGAATTTATATATATATATATATATATATATATATATATATATATATATATATATATATATATATATATATATATATATATATATATATACACGAAAGCATATAATGATTTTTAAAAACAATTTTTATTTGAATTTAATTTATTTTTAAAGTTTTATTTGATCTTTACATTACAAAAATAAAATGGTTCATAACGTCGTGTTATGACCGCGACTGAGCGAGTATGTTACTACGGTTATTGCAGTTGCTACCGTTATGCTACAGTACTGATGCGACCACTTGCTGTCGTATTTATTAATTCATAAGTGCTGACACAAGTCAGGTAATTTACTAATAAAAGAAGTTATTAATTTTCAGCAAGTAATCACGATCGTGACTTTAAAATATTATACATTACAGATAGAGCACGAAGTGGTCTCAAAGCTGTAACGCAAGAGGAGGTTACAATGGTTCTTATTCGAACATATTAAGTTACTGCAACAAAGTATAAGGGTAAATGAAGGTGAAGTTTAACAATTCTAAGTACAATGGATAATTTTGATATAACAACTCCCCTTTTATATAAAAAGTTGGTGTTATACAGCAACTTTTAATGCATACAATAATAGTTAAATACAATAATGGTTAAATACAATAATGGTTAAATATAAAATTGCAAGGTTTGCAAGGGTAAAATCACTAAATGTGAGTAAGTTTGAACACTAAAGCGTTTTTTTTTATTAGAACACAAAAGTTTTTCACTTTTCACTAAAATGTCAGTTCAATTCGATGTCTTCTGCTTGTACATCTTCTGGTCTGATGGAAGGTCGTCTTCTTGGTAGTATACTTCTAAAGGATTGGATTCTTTTGCCTAGTCCTGGATGAGGTGGTGGAGAATTTGAGGATACTTCGATTGCAAGTCGTCTTTTTCTGCGACATTTGCAGCAAATGAATAGAATAATAAGGGCAATGATTAAGGTAATTGTAAAATAAACAAACCAGGATATATGTTTGGATACGAAAGGTTCATTGATTAAGTCGTCTAATTGTCTTGAATATTCGTCCAGCTTATGTCTGGCGATGTCCAGGTCTTCTGTGTTGAGGTTATTTAACTTCAAGGGCTTTAGGTTTGGAATTTTGAGATCGTCGGGTATTCCTTCGCAACAGTTGAAAGGAATTTTGATTGAATGAATTTCAATGTTGATTTCGGAGAAGTCTTTTTGATGTGCCTGTACTTTTGTTGCTCCTATAAATGCATTGTATTCAGGTTGTAATATCAGAACCGAATTTTTGTAGATCAATTCAGTTTTTGAATTTCGGTTCTTGCAGTTAATGGTGATTGACAGTGGTTCGGAATTTATAACTAACCATGTGTTTGTAGTTATTTTCTGTACCTTATATCCTTCTGCAAAGATGAGTGACGTCTGACAGTTTTCTGGCAGGCTTTTGAGGTTTTTGAGAATTTGGGCTTCACAAAGGGCATTGCTGTCGATTGGATATGCGAACAAATCGGGACATATTAAAGTTTTGTGCATAAGTGTTCTACATTCATATGTATCGGTGATTGGAATGTACATAAGAGAATCATCATCTCTCGCGATATATTTTTGTGAGGTTGAGAGAATGTGATACAAACCAGTTCTATTGTCTAAAATTGGAATTGGGAAAAGTCTAAAAATTCTAAACGTTTCATAATCGACTAATGGGATCTTTAAAACAAATACTAAATCCGAGTCTGTTTGAAAAGCTTCTAATTCCATGATGTCCAGATATTTCGCAACATTTTGAATTCGAGTATCTAGAGGTAAATTGTTTTGATGCAAATTATGTGCAATTTCTTGTAGTGACAAGATTAGTTTTTCAGGTGAGATTATTGAAGTGTGAATGATTTTTGATCGAGCAAAGGTGATTGAATTCAGTATGTTATCCAATTCATTTTCAATGTATAAATAGGTTTCCATAAGGAGTTCGCATTTGTCTAGGAATTTTAAAGCGAGTCTAATTATTTTTATTTCCTTATTTGTGCGACGAATCGTATCTGAGATTAGTTTCAGATCATTGTTAAACGACATTTCGTCAAACTGTAACTTTTGGATTGTTGTGTTAAAATTCTTGATAACAGATGTCGTTACGGAAATTTGATTTTTAAGTAAATTTTCAATTTGATGTTCGTCTTTTAATAATTTATTTATACTATCAGTATAGTATTGACCGTCTTCTGCATCTAAGTTTCCGGTGATTGCTTTAAAAATTGAACCAATACCATTTATAATTCCACGTTTATATCGTGTTCTAGTAATGTCATAATTAAGAGATTCGAATTTTTCTCGAATTGTTCTTGAAACTTGGGTTAGTAAACTAACGTGAGTTTTTACTTCTTTAAATAGTTTTCATAATTTTCATGTATTGAATATAAAAGTCTGTCAAGTAGTCTTTCGTTTTCGTCAAAAGTTATTTTTATGTCCGTTATGTTTTTATGTACCAAGAGTATCCATTAGTAACAACGAGGTTGTTTTCTTCATGATAGTAAATTCCTATGGTATTGTCTATTGGTTTTATTTTGTATTGGGATCGTACTGTTTGTACTGCTGATCCGACCAGCAGGAGAAACCTGAAAATAATTTTAATTTTCATTTTCGAAATACGGTTTCAACCTATCGAAGTTTACTTTACTGTTTTGATTTGTTTCTGGATTGAAAATAATAGCTGAATTTTGAAAGATTTCCTTTATTTCAAAAGGGCCATTAAATTTGTTGCGTAGTTTATTTTTAATTTGGGATTCCTTCACATAGACTTTATCGCCTATTAAGTATTGATGTGTTTTTTTTGGTGAACATGTTTGTCAAATCTTTGTTTGGCTTTTTCTTTTTGTAAATTTGTACGAGTTCTAGCAATTTTGTAATAGTGTGATATTTTGTTGTTCAGATCGCGAATATACTTGGTAATTAATTGTTCTTGATTATACAAGGTTTCGGGAGGTCTACTTTGGGTATGACCAAGGACTAGTTCATAGGGGGTAAATCCGTGGGTTTTGTTTACTGAATTATTATAGCAAATTACTGCATACGGGGTGATTGATAATGAGTGTTCGTTCGGATTTTCGGATTTGTTAGCTCTTATCATTTCTAATATTGTTGCATGAAAACGTTCTAGTGAACCGTTTGATTGCGGATGATTTACGCTAGAGAAGGTTAATTTGATATTGTAAAGGGTACAAAGGTCCTTAACAAGATTATTATTGAATTCTTTTCCATAATCACAATGGATTCTGATCGGTGTTCCGTAATGTTGGAAATACAATAAAAGTGTATTGACTATCGATTTGGCGGATTTGTCTACGATTGGGTAAGCTTGTGTGAACTTTGTAAGTTCATCTCGAATGGTTAACAAATCATTTCTTGTGGGAATTTCCAAAACATCTACGTTAATTCGTTCAAATGGTGATCGGGGTGTTTCCGTTATTACAAGTGGATTGTCTAGATTTTTTCTCAAGATTTTTGTCTTTTGACAAGTTTCATATTGTTTTATGAAATTTTCTACGTCTTTCGTGAGTCCTGTCCAATTGTATCTGTTTTTAATTCTGCGTATTGTCTCATTGATACCTCGGTGAAGATTTGCTTTACCTGAGTGGTTTTGATCGATTATGATTGGAACTTGTTCTTTGTCAGGGTTTTCAACTAAATTTTGACATATTGTAAGATTTAAATCTTTGTCAGAAAAGATGAAAGATAGAATTTCTAAGCTTGCGAGTTCTAAATTATTTTCCACAAAATAAGTTTTTTCTGAGTCGAAAACATGTTGATCTCGATAAAGAGTGATAAATAAAGTTTCGATTACATTTTCAGGATCGAAAGGTAATGGAATGATGTAATATTTCCTGTTTTTGACTGTTTTACTGGAAACAATGTTGATTTTATTATTACAAAAATTTGAACTTTCTTCAAAGATGTCATCTATTATTTTGTAATGAAGATTGGTTAATTTGTTTTGAATGAAAAAGGTTATTATGTCTTTATGACTTTTGTCTAGGAGTTGATTGTTGGTGAAACTTAATTTTGAATAGTCAATTAATGATGTTGTTTTGTAAAGATTAATAAATCGTTCGAATTCATTTACAATGGTTTCAGGGGCGATTTCTGTATCGTCCGAGTCTTCGGAGTCTGAATTTGCAGATAGAATTTTGTTTTCAAATTGTATACATTTTTGGAAATGATTTATTTTGATGCGGCTAAGTGCGTCAGCATTTTTGTTTATTTTTCCAGGTTTGTACGTTATTTCATAGTCATATTCTTCGAGTTTTAGACGCCATCGCGCTAAGCGACTACCAGGGTCTTTAATTGAAAATAGCCATGTTAATGGTCGATGATCTGTGACTAGCTGAAATTTTCTTCTAAATAAATAGGGTCTAAAGTGTTTTACGGCCCATACAATAGATAAGCACTCTCTTTCTATTGTAGAATATTTAGTTTCCGCTTTGCAGAGTGTTCTAGAAGCGAATGCGATAGGTAAATCTTTTCCTATTGTGCCTTGTGATAAGACTGCGCCAATAGCAAAAGAACTTGCGTCTGTAGTTAAGATAAAAGTGTCTTCAAAATTTGGATAAATTAAAATTGGAGTTGTGATTAAAGCATTTTTTAATTGTTCAAAGGATTTTTTACAATCTGAGTCAAAATTAAATTGTACGTCTTTTTGTAAAAGTTTCGTCAAGGGTTTAGAAATTTTGGCAAAATTGGGGATGAATCGTCGGTAATAACCGGCTAATCCTAGAAAAAATTTTATTTCTTTTGGATTTGTTGGTTGAGGAAAATTTTCAATGCAATTTATTTTTTCTGGGTTAGGTTTTACTCCATCGGGCGTGATTAGATGTCCTAAATATGCAACTTCTTTTCTGAGAAATTCACATTTATCGGGCTGAATTTTAAGATTTGCGATTCTAAGTCTTTTAAATACTTCGGAAAGTCTGTGAATGTGTTCGTCAATAGTTGGTGAATAGATTATTATGTCGTCCATGTAAACTAAACAACGTTCGTTCTGTAAACCTAAAAGAATGTTGTCGATTACGCGTTGGAACGTCGCTGGTGCGTTTTGTAATCCGAAAGGCATACGTAAAAATTCAAAGTGTCCGTTCTCTACAGAGAATGCTGTTTTTGGGATGTCTTTTTTGTCTATTTCTAGTTGGTGAAAGCCGTTTGCTAAGTCTAAAGTACTAAATAGGGAACATTTACCTAGTTGGTCTAGTAGATCTGAAATGTTAGGGAGTGGATATTTGTCTCCGACTGTTATTTCGTTTAATTTTCTGTAATCGACTACGACGCGCCATTTCTGTTTTCCAGAAGCGTCAATTTTTTTTGGAACAACCCATACTGGGGATGACCAGGGCGAAATAGAGGGTCTAAGTATACCTTGTATTAACATCTTATTGACCTGTGTTTTTACTTCCTCTTTATGGACATACGGGTAGCGATAAGATTTAGTAAATATCTGCTTTGAATTACCGGTGTCGATTGAATGTTTTATTTCGTTAGCGAATGTAAGATTGTCGCCTTCAAGATAAAATATATCGGAATACTCTAAACAAAGTTCGGTAATTAGTTCTTGTTCCTCTGTGTTTAAATGGTCTAATCTTAGTTGGTTTCGAATTTCAAATATGCGGTCAACTACTAGGTCGTTGAATGTTTCTGAATTTTGATTACTGTTGTAAATATTTGAGTTTAATAACATTGAACTGTTTATTGGTTCTAAATTTAGATTTGAAAAGTCAATGAGTTTTGGTATGGCATTTGCGTTTAATACAGATGTACAAAATTCACCTTTGTTGTTAATGTGTACGAGTGCGTTAGGTAAACGTACTTTTTCTATCTCCTGAGCTGAAAGAATTGCGTCAGTGTTGAAAAGATTACAACGAAATTTCAATATTTGTTCGGTACGAGGGGCGATTGCAATTTTGTTCGAAATTTTCGGAATGTTTTTTGAATGTTGAAAATTTGTTGGACTATTTTTAGGAATTTGGTCTGGTAATTTGTCGGTTACTTTAAATAAAGGAACGGTTTTGAAATTAGTTATTAATTGCATGTTTTTGATGTCTACAATGCATTCGTAATGTTCTAAAAAGTCTGAGCCTAATAATCCGTCGAATTCTATGTCGATGTCGTGTACATAAACTTTGTGAGGACTAAAATCGTCGAAAGGAATTAAACATGATTCTGTTATTAATATTTTTTGGTCAGTAATACCTTGAATTGAAATATTTTCGGGGAAACGATCAGTGTAATTTTGGCAAGTTTTTCTTTTAAAAATCGAAAGTCCAGCGCCTGAATCAATTAAAATTTTAAAAGTATTTGTAGCATCCTTGATGTAGTACAAATTTTTTGAATTCACTGTTAATGCGCTTAAAGGAATTTTTGTTGGCGGTTGTTTGCTTGTTCTTGTTGGTTTAAATTTAAGGTTCTCATTTGTGATTCGATTTCCACACAAATGTCCGAAGTTTGTATTTGATCCGGTGGTTTGTCTAAAGTTTGGGGATCGTGAAAATTTTGATAAAGATAAGGGTTTTTAAAGTCATTCGTTTCGAAATTTTCGGTTTGATAATTATTGTCATTGTCATAATAGGTTTCGACTTGATGTTCATATTGGTTGTCATAAACAGGTTGATAATCAGTATTATCATAGTAATTTGGATTGTAATTTTGGTCTTGATGAACAGTATCATCATAAGTAAACTCGTTTTGTTCATGATAGAAATTTTCGTTCGTGTTTACATGATGTGTCCTATTATTATTGTTATTATAATTCGGGTTAGGGCGAATTACATTTGGTCTCTGAAAATTGGGGTTAGGCCTTATCGTGGAAGGTCTATTTTGAGGGTTGGTCTGTGAAGTACCTTGGTTTGGTGGTCTGGCTTGAAAATTTTGATTTTGGTTTTGAAAAGGTCTTTGAAAGTTTTGATTCGAAGTTGATGGTTGTGAATTGTTGTAATTTGGCCGAAAAGGTCTCGAAAAATTCTGAAATTGAGATGGATACATATTTTGTTGAGGCTTTGCTCTACATTCGACAGTAGAATGTCCTGAGCGTTTACAATAATTACATATTTTCCTTGAATTTAAATTCTGATTTTTTTGAAAAGGTTTTTGTGAGAAATTTTGATTTGGTTTTTGTTGACGTTTTTGAGTTTCAAAGTACGAAAGTTGTAACTCTCGCTTTATTCTAGCTGTTGCGGCTAGCATATTAGCTGGGTTACTTGCGCGAACCGTAGATCCAATTTTTGAGTCTAAGCTAGTTAGTAATGTGTTTAATGTCATAGTCTCTATTAAGTTTGATTGAGCACTTTTCTGTTCCGCTGTTAAATTAGTTTTTTGAACTGCCGCGTGCATTTTTGCATTGTGTGTCTGCAAACGCGATATAAAATTTAAAGCAGATTCGTTACTTTGTTGTGATAGACGTTGAAGGTCTTGTATTAAGGATGTTAAATCCCTAGAGTCACCAAAATGTGTCTAAAAGTGTTTTTATTTCTTCCCATGTGGAAGGATTGCGCGAATTTGCAAGCTCGGCTGCTTTTAATTTTAATTTATTTTTGACGTGTAACGTAAGCAATAATTTTTGATTGCCTACGGCCATACTGAATCCAGTCATTACTGCATTCCAAAATGTTTGTAAAAATATTTGGTTACCATCGTATTCAGGAATGATGGAAAATATCTCGGACAGCTTATAAGGTTCGACTGTCTCATTTTGTTGTTCATCGTTAGATAATGGTGCCGGTGGTGGCATTTTGATTTTAATTATTATTAAAAACTTGATAAAATAGTAAATAAAATTAAATATGGTAGTTTGTTTTTTTTTAACAAACTGGTCTGTATTCACAGAAATTAAATAAACAAAATTTGCTTTGTGTTGCAAATAAATAAATAAATAATGGTAACACAACGAGATGATTCTCAAATGGACTTACCAGAAGAATTTTGCTTCCATTCAGGTCCGGTGTGGGTCGTTACAGATGAGGCAATTCCGTGTTCCAATAACGTTGTCCGACTGGGTGATGGGATGATTTTTGAAATGTTGTTTGTTGCTTTGTTGCTGTGATGACAGGGGACTACAAACAGTTAGGGCAGGCCCGTGTTCTCCTCGTAGCACTCCTCCTGTTGGTTTCTTTGTTGCTTTCTTGATTCTTGATTTTTTCTCTTCTTGAGCTGTGTTCGTCGATTTCACTTTAGGAATTGGAATTCCACGTTACTAGTTAGGCAAATCCGTGTTCTAATAACGCGTGAAATCCTACAACGACTGCGCCACTTTTTATATGCACGAAAGCATATAATGATTTTTAAAAACAATTTTTATTTGAATTTAATTTATTTTTAAAGTTTTATTTGATCTTTACATTACAAAAATAAAATGGTTCATAACGTCGTGTTATGACCGCGACTGAGCGAGTATGTTACTACGGCTATTGCAGTTGCTACCGTTATGCTACAGTACTGATGCGACCACTTGCTGTCGTATTTATTAATTCATAAGTGCTGACACAAGTCAGGTAATTTACTAGTAAAAGAAGTTATTAATTTTCAGCAAGTAATCACGATCGTGACTTTAAAATATTATATGTTACAGATAGTGTCGACGTCTCGTGCCCGTCTCTTCGTAGGAGGGTCCTCCTCTCGCTCAATCCCTCTCTTCCATCTCGCTTTCCTCCCCTCGGGAGTGAAAGGTGGTGGGGGATGGGGGTGCCCGTGTACGCAGTACGGAGGGTTCCTCGCGTACCGGACGTACACGTTGCTCTTCCAAGAGCATCCCCTTCACGTCGTGTCCCCTTTCGACGCGACGCGGCGTTGTCTCTAATTGCGCTCCCGACGATGACATCGGGGTGGACGCCCTTGAGGCCCGCTGGGATGCCTCCTGGATCCGGCTGGCCGCGCTGCTCCTTGGTACCGGCACGGACCGCTGTTGTTTGGCGCTCCTAGGTGTTTGGGGAGGTTCCCGTTCCCTTCCCGTAGCGTGGGGGTACTTCCCTTGTGCAGCAGGAGCCGGGTCTCGCTCGGGCTCCGCGGGCTTCCTGCCACGACGCGTTTCCATCGTTGGATGCGTTCACTAAGTTCAACTTTCCGACCGTACCTCGTATATCGATCTTTTTGATATACCTCGTATGAATGTAAAAATGTATAACCAATGGGCGGATCGTAAATATGGTTATTAATCGGTACGGTATAGACAATTTATAGACAATTTCTTTCCAGACAATTTCTTATAAATAACGAACCTTCGCTTTATTAAACCTACGTGTTGTAATTTTGCTACGTTACTGGGGACAGGAATCTATCTACGTGGGTTGCTCCGGGGGGTCTCTTCACAGTGTCGAGCGGTAGGGTTTGCAAGCTAGGGAATTAAAATGGAACAGACTTACCCCAATCCAATTCATCTAGATTGATCACCCTATTGGCCTCCGGTCGATCTGCTACCAGGCGCGCACTCCCGGCTTTCCTACGGCGATCCCAGATTCGGGACCTGTGAACCGTGGACTCCGACGCGACGTTCTACTGACGCACAGTCGTTGACGAACGTACAAAAGACACTACGGTTTAAAAGCTCGCGGATGTTACGTTCGTTTCTGTCCTCGGAGGAATGAAAGTAGGCGCGGACGGGCGTGGGCCCTCGTCGGTCCAACGGTACGAAACCGTGGGATTTCAGTACCCTTCTTTGCTAAGGTACTGGCGTTGGTTGAACGGTTATTTAAAACCTGTCTTGTTGTCTCCCTTGAGATCACTGAATACAGTAATAATCGAATCCTCTTTTAAAATATTTTATGGGCAGGGCCACATAAAACATCCAGGTCGCAGGTATTCAACAAATCTTGGCTTTGCCCAAGTAATCGCGTGTATTAGCTAGATACAGGTCACTCGAAGCGCAGCTGGCGAACAAGATCGAATTCGCGCCAATATCCCTTGGCTGGCGTAATGGCCTCGATGGGTTCGTATGGCGAGCCGAGCGAGATCACCGCTCCCTACTCGCCCATCATGTAGACCTGGACCGTCGTTTAGGTGGGCCGAGCTTTGCTTCCGCTTTCGCGCGGCCTCAACGCGGGCGACAAGACGTCGCCCGCAAACGAGACCGCGCGCTACTGGCAGCGGTTCGCTCCACTCGACCTCCTCTGGTCCTGACGCCGTTAGTCCCGCTGGCGGGGACTCTTCTCGGCTTTTTCACTTTCTTTTGTCGCCTTGGTTTTCTGCTACTTTTCGCCAGCGTCCGCCCCCCGGGGGGTGTCTTCGTCGTGGGGGTCGCAAAAGGCGCGACGCCCGGATTTTGGTCATGTCGGGCGATCCTCCGCGGCCCGCGCCGCTTTGGATCGCCGTCGGGGGTATGAGTTATGTAACTCGGGAAGGGGGGCTCGTCTCCAAATCGGAAACGATCCCAGGGTCGGAGGTTGGGTGTTTGGGTGGTTGTCTTTGTCTTCTGAAATAGAAAGGTTATTTTGGGCCTCGGGGGCCCTACGCGGACGCGGTCAGCCGAGCCGCGCCTCCGCCTTTTCCGGATTTCAACGCGGGAGACAAGACGTCGCCCGCAAACGAGATCCGAATCGACGGTGGCACTGCGATTCGGCTGGTTTGTTTGACCTGGAGCGGTCTCCATGGCCTTCCCGTCTTCCTGAGCAGGCCGAGCTTCGCCTCCGCCTTCGCGAGTCTCAACGCGGGAGGCAATGCGCCGCCCGCAAACGGGACCCGTTCGTCGGTGGGCTCCCTTCGGCCTCCTCCAATCTTGGCGCCTACGGTCCCGCTGGCTGGGACTTTCTTCACGGCTCTTCTCCTCATTGGATCGCCTTGTTTTTCCTCAGCTACTTTTGCCAGCGTCTGTCCCCCCGGAGGGGGTGTCTTTTCGTCGTGGGCTTCGCGACAGGCGCGTCGCCCGGGGTGTGGGTCTTTTCGGGCGATCTTCCACGGCAATGCGGACGAACCGCGCCGCTTGCATCGCCCTCGGGAGGGTGAGTATCGCTACTCGGGAAACGGGCTCCCTTTCAATTGAAAACGATCCCGTTTTTTAGGAGTCGGGCGCGTGTGGGTGGGGGGATATTGTCGTGTGTCTTTCCTGAAACAAAATGGATTATGGGGCATAGGCCCCGTGGCGGGAATGTCGGTAGGGCGCGCGGGCTCTACCGATACGAGTTACCTTTGTCCTACGGTGGCGTTACCGGGGTTATAACGCCTGCATCCTGGGCCTCTTATGCCTGCTCGGTCCTCCCGGGTCATAGTCCGATGCCGCTCGTACGAGGGGGTTGTCATGTACACCTACCTGATCGTAGAGATTCCGAGCCCTGGCTCGGATCCTCTCCGTCACGGTCGTGTACTCCAAGTCTCGCCTGATGTCCGCATTCCTCACATACCACGGCGCGTCCACGGCGCGGCGGAGGGCGACGTTCTCGACGGCCTGGATCCTCTTCAAGTGCGTCTGAGCGGCATAGCCCCAGGCTGTTGACGCGTACATCAGTTGGGGCTGAAGGACCTGCTTGATGAGCAGCAGCTTGTTCCTCAGGTTCAGCTGGCTGTCGTTCCCCGTCATCGTCCAGAGTCTGGCGGCGGTGGCTTTGGCACGTCCCGTCGTCCGATGGATGTGCTCTCTCCACGTCAGAGATTTGTCCATGGTTACTCCAAGGTACCTGTAACAGTCTTTCCATTGGATATCCTCACCGCTGAAATTGACGTGTCCTTCCGGGGACTCCCTCGTCTTTCTGAACAGCACCGCCGCGCTCTTCTCCGCGTTGATGGCCACCTTCCATTTGCTGCACCATTCCGCTAGCTCGTCCGCCGCTCGCTGCAGGTACGTCGTTGCCGTGCGCGCCCTCCTCGATTTCGCGACGATCGCCGTGTCGTCGGCGTACAGCGCCACCGCCGTACGCTCGGTCCTCGGCAGATCCGACGTGAAGATGTTGAAAAGGTGGGGCGACAGCACCGCTCCCTGGGGCACTCCTGCCTCGATGGTCCTGTAATCGGATACAGAGGTCCTCACTCTGGCTCGGAACCGTCTCCTTCCCAGGTAGGACTTGATCAGTTTCACCATGGCCGTCGGGTATCCCAGGTCCAGCATCTTGACCAGTAGTCCGTCGTGCCAGACCCTGTCGAATGCCTTGGAGATGTCCAGGAACATCGCCGCGGTGACGTTCTTCCTGTTGAAGCCCTCCGCGACGTACTCCACCAGTCGTAGCACCTGCAGCTCCGTCGAGTGTCTCGATCTGTATGCGAACTGCTCGTCCGGAATGACTTCCAGCTCTTCGGTCTTCTCCCTCAGGCGGGCCAGGATTACCCTCTCTATCACCTTGCTCAAGGTTGGCAGCAGGCTGATGGGTCTAAAATGAGTCGGATGGGTTAAACTCTTACCTTGTTTGGGTATGAATATAACGTCCGCCATTTTCCATCCCTCCGGGAAGTGGCGGGTCCTCAGAATTCCGTTCGCGATGTTCAGCAGCGCGGCGACTCCTTTCCTCGGCAGCCTCCTCAGCGCTCTGTTGCCGATGTCATCGTGTCCGGGGGCCTTCCTGACTTTGAGGGTATTCAGGATGGCCTTAACTTCCTCCATCGTGGCCGGTCGGAACTGGTACCCTTCGTCGTCAGCCTCTCGGATGCGGCGCGCCCTCCTCCTGACGTCGTCCGTCCAGTCTTCGTCCTCGTCGTCCGGCTGATTTTCCCTGCACTGCAGCTCCAGGCTGTCTGCAAATGCCCCTGCCTTACCTTCGTTGGTGAACACGAGTCCTCTCTCCCCGTGTAGCGGCGGGATCGACGGTCTCGGTCTGCGTATGGCCCTCTGCGTACTCCACAGGCTGTTGTCTTCCGGCTCGAGGGTCAACAGGAAGCGGTTCCACGCGTCCTGCCTGTCCTCGTCCAAGGCCGCTTTCACCCTGCGGCTCAGCTGGTTGACCGTTCTTCTGTCCTCCGGCAGTCCTGTACGCATGGCTCTACGTTTCGCGGCCCTCCTTTCCCTGATCAGGTTCCTGGTGGGGTCTGAAACGAAGCCAAAATGACGGTTATTCCTCCTTACCGTCCTCTCCGTGGTGCTATCTCTCATGGCTGCTTGGATGTCCTCGGTAAGCCTTTCCGCCGCTGCCTCGACGTCCCGCGCCGTCTCTAGCGGGGGGATGACCTCGATGCGACGATCCAGACACGTCCTGAACTTGCTCCAGTCCGTGCGCCTGGTGACGAAGTCATCTCTCGTATCCTGTGCCTCATTCTCTAGCCGTACCAGGATGGGGTCGTGATCCGAGGATCCTTCTCTGAGATTCTCGATGCTTTCCACGTCTATGTTCTGGGCCATCGCGATGTCCAGCACGTCCGGTCTTCCTACCGAGTGATGTGTCGGTTCCAGCGGCCCAACAGTTCGGACTTCCGGGTGGTTGTCCGTGTACGCCAGTAGCGCCCTGCCTAGGGTGTTGGTCATCCTGCTGTTCCATAACGGAGACTTGGCGTTAAAGTCCCCCACGGCGAGGGTCCTGCCTCCCCGCGGAAAGATCTCGTCCAGGTCCCGTTCCATCACTCTCTCTCCGGGGTGCTGATAACAGGAAGCTATCCTGAGCTCGTCCTGCTGTCCGGTCCGGATGGTGATGATTACCGCCTCGGCGTTCTCCGTCTCTGGATGGGGTTGGACATGATGGGCGATGTTGGACCTCACCAACAGCGCCACCCCTCCTCTGCGCCTGTTTCTGTCCCGCCTATGGACATGGTACCCTCGTATGTGCAGCGGGTCGTCCGGATGCAGTCTTGTCTCCTGGAGTGCCATGACGTCCACTCGATGGGTTTCGAGTATTTCTTCTACCTCAGTCTTCCTTCCTCTGAGGGTTCCGACGTTCCATGACGCTATCCTAAGGGACTTACCTGCATCACGCTGTTCTGCCATTTATTTTGTACCCATGGATGGCATTTTCGCAAAGAATGCACTCAGCGCCGAGTACATCTGCTGCATGTTGGCCATCATCGCGGCCAACTCCTTGATATTCGTGGCCGCCTCCGGGGCCGAGGTGGCTGGCGTCTTCTTTTTCTGGCCTCCTACCGCTGCCGCGTAGGATCTCGTCTGTGTCGCTCCGGGGGATGCCCTAGGCGCTGCCTTCGGCGCCGCCCTCGGCGCCGCCTTAGGCGTCTCCTTCGGCGTAGCCCTGGGGTCCTGCGTCAGGGATACTGCCGCCCTCGCTGGTTGCTTGGCGACGATCACTGCAGGGGTGGTGGTCCTCTTGGTGGCCTTGACTTTCGGGAATTTCTCGCATCCCCTATAGCTGGCCGGGTGCGGTCCCCCGCAGTTGGCGCACTTTGCCGGCGCTGCCTTATCCTTGCGACACTCCGTGGAGTGGTGTCCCTCGCCGCACTTCACGCATTTGGGCTGCGCCGTGCACCTACTCTGGCCATGCCCGAACCGCTGACACCTATGGCACTGCGACTTCTGGGTTGATTGGCGCTGCCTCTCAACCCTTACCACAAGTCCGCAGCAGCGATTAATGCCCGCGGCTGCCGTTGCTCCGCTTTCGGGCAACTGGACTAGCATCAGTGGCATGGTGGTCTTCCTCCTCCTACACCGCATCCTGTGTGCGGCTATTGGCTGATGCCCCTGTCCCCTGAGGTCTTCCATAACGTCTTCTTCTGTTATGCCATCTGGGATCCCTCTAATCACTATTCTCAGGGTTTTGGCCTCAGGCAACGAGTATGTGTGATACTCGTATTTTCTGTCGGCCAGCATCTTGGTTAGTTTCCTGTGGTCTTCTGGGGTGGTTGGGTGGATTTCCACCCCGTCCCCTACCAGTTTTGCTTTGGTATAGTTTATCCTCGCGTCCCCGAGGATCCGTCCTACTGCCACCCAGTCGCCCTTCTTTCGAAGGACCACCGGGGGCACTTTCCTTTTCTTGTTTTGTTCTTCGCCCTGGGCCTCTGGCGGAGGCGACGCCGGGGAATCGGGAATCTCCACGGGGGAGCTGCCCGTCTCCTCGGCATTCCTGTCGAGAACGTTCTTACCTGATTCAGGTCTCCTGGCTGGAGACCTGATTGCCTGCTTCCTCGCAGGCTTTGATTCCTCGTCTGATTCTAACATGGCCCGTTTTTTACTGCCCTCCTTCGTTGGGCGGCGTGTTGGCTGGGGGGCGACGGCTTCCTTGCCATCCCTTGAGGCAATCTGTTGGCTGATTAGTGCCAGCTGCCTCATCGCCTCTTCATGTTGTCTTCTCATTTGGTTTTTGAGGTCCTCTATTTCCTTTTTCTGTGCGTCGCACACCGCACTCAATTGCACCAACTGAGCCCTCAAGGCCTCGTTCTCGGCCCTCAGCTCACTGTTACCCGCACCGGGAGAGCGGTTTTTTTTTTTTTTTTTTTTTTTTTTTTTTTTTTTTTTTTTTCACTGATCACTTACGCGAGCGATCGCGCACCACTTTTTTGTTCGCTTTTATCGAACCACTTTCACAACTGTACGCCTTTCGGCGCGTCACGCCTGCTCAGGTACCCTCTACCTGTTACGACTAGGGAAAGCCCGTAATTGCTTACGTTATAGCTTTCTCTTTTATCGCTCCAGACCCGAAAGTGCCAGGCAGGTAAAAGTTTTATCTTATTTTATTGCTCTAGAATCTAGGATGAGTTTCTCTTTGGGAGATCCTCACCTTTCGAATGTTCAAGCTAAACTGAGGAGATCGAATTCGCCAAAACCTCCGATATTTATACACTCCGATCCGGCTCACTCGTACACGCTGACAGTGACGTCAGGGTGGCGTGATCGCTTGACTGGGTCAGATCGAGTATATCCAGAGGGGCGTGGCCTAATACGTCACTTCGAGCGAATGTATAAATTAAATTGAGGTCCAGGATTCCGTTTCCTCGACACCTCCCTCCTTAAGATACCTGCGGGTTCTGGATTTTTTTGTTGCGCCCCTGTCACTTGGGAATCGTTGGGGTCGGCCGCGACTGGTCGCTGGGGCATTGGCCTAGGATTCTGGTTATGGTAAAGGTACAATTGGATCCGCAAGTTCGATTATCGCACATGAGAAGAACTTACAAGAAACTCATGTGGGCCCTCTTTTCCCTACCTAACATACAACGCAACGTTCGCGACTCGATTTTCTGGGCTTCATCTTCAGCTGGCTCGCTAACACAAAGGTAATTAGGATGCTCGGCTGCC
Organism: Rosalia funebris; assembly: GCA_037954035.1. Taxonomy (NCBI): domain Eukaryota; kingdom Metazoa; phylum Arthropoda; class Insecta; order Coleoptera; family Cerambycidae; genus Rosalia; species Rosalia funebris. The sequence goes on along the minus strand of JAZFAV010000017.1, from coordinate 11,278,123 downwards.
GGTCCACCCTGGCGTAAAGGAGCCTGAAACAGAAAAGAATATACGAGAGCAGCTGTACTTAATAGAGTGTGGGTAACCTTGGCTGCAGAGAATCGCTCGCCTCAACCTCAACTCGGGTTGCGGAGGGCTATCGCTGGCCGTTACCCTTGGTCATTGCGCCGAGGGAGTCCGGTCCCTGGCGTGTTGCGCGGGCTTCCTTTCGGTGCGACACCTGGGCTGGGCTCGCTCCTACTGGGCGCCTTCCGCGTCGTCGTCTCCCTCTTCAGGTTCGCGAAGGTTCTCATCGGCATCGTCGCCTTCAACGCCCCGTTCAGGATTGTCCAGTGGAGGGGGTCTGAGGTCGTCGATATGCACTTTGACGTGCAGACCGTCTCGCTCCACGGTGTAGGTGTTGTTTCCGTGGCGAGTTACGACCTCATGAGGTCCCGTCCATTTTGCCTGGAACGGATTGTTGGTTTGCCGGAATTCACGCACCATGACTCGTTGTCCTGGTCGAAACTCCACGGCCGCGTCTCGATGCTCCGGATAAAGATTCCTTGCGTAGACGATTTGTCGTGCACGTGCCCTATCAATCCTTTGTTGGCGTGCCTGCGCGGTGCGGTCGGGAGGCGGTCGCACAGTGGCGGGTACCGTCCACTCCCCCGGTTTTGGTAGGATGGCTCCAAGGTTGATTTCGGCTGGTGCTTGTCCTGTGGCCGCGCTTGTGCGGTTACGTAGTGTGAAGAGAGCCTGGGGAAGTTCCAGATCCCACGTTGTGACTCCTACTTGCTTCACCCTGAGGATCTTCTTCAACTCTTGCACGCGTCGTTCCACTGGATTGGCTCGTTGATGATAGATCGGAGAGGTGTAATGGTCGACCTTTCGAGCTGCCAAATAGCGCTCCCAATGGTGCCCCTTGAAAGGCGCACCGTTGTCCGTTATTATGGATTCTGGGTGTCCCCAGCGCGCGAACACTTCCTCCAGAAACGCCAGAATTTCGGTTTGGTTGCCTCGGGGAGTAGCTTCTGCCTCCACCCATTTAGAGAATAGGTCAACGAGCACAAGAATGTATTCGTTGCCCCGTCTCGTCTTGGGGTATTGCCCAAGTACATCCAAGCTAACCGTCTTCCATGGTGCTTCGGGAATCCGTGGTCGTAGTGGCGCAGCCTTCTGCCGGTTTGCCTTAGAGGAATTGCAAATCAAGCAAGCTCTAACGTGTCGCTTCACTGACAATGCCACTCCCGGCCAATCATACATCCTGCGAATCGAGAGAAGCGTCTCCCTTCGCCCTGGATGCGCGGCCAGTAGCGAGTCGTGGTATTCCTCCAATACCCTTTCTCGCATGTGACATGGAACCAGTAGCGCACGCCGATCTACACCGTTCTTCGTCCATATCAATCCGTCTTCTACGAAGTGGCTTCGGGCAACTTTCTCTTCTTCCGCGTTTTGAGGGCCGTTCCTCTGTACTGTTTCTAACCGTAACATGTCGAGTCGGCACGCCTGATCGTTTCGTTGCTCTTCGGCGACGAGTTCAAAGAGGGGACCTGGTGGTCTGGGCGGATCCTCCGGTTCTTCCTCCTCTTCTTCCTCCCCCCTTGGCTGTGCTTCGCCCTCGCCTTCTGCGAGTGGCGGTTGATCAGGCGCCTGTTCCTCAAGCGCTCCGTCGTCTGCGTCGGATTCTTCGTCAGCTGCGTAGACGGTCGGGTAAGTCCTTTCGTCGACCTCCTCTGCCTCTTCGTTCCGTTGCGTTGGTTCAGGGTTCCTCGACAGGAAGTCCGGTAATTCATTGCACCTGCCGGGTGAATGCACATGAACCACCGTGAAGTTGTATGCCTGCAGCATGATCGCCCAGCGCATCAACTTCGACTTCTCGTCTTTGTACCTGTTCAGCCACAGTAACGCCCTACTGTCCGTGAACAAGGTGAAGTGCTGGTCTTCCAGGAACTGCCTGAACTTCCTCACGCCCCACGTAACCGCAAGGAGCTCTTGCTCGTTCACGTGGTAGCGGGTCTCCGTCTTCGAGAATTTGGCTGACGCACACGCAATAAGCCGACGCCTGTCGTCGACTTCCTGGTCCCATTGAAAAAGTACCGCGCCCATCCCCACAGAGCTTGCATCTGTTTGCAGACAGAACTGCACGCCGCGTGTCGGTCGATGCAACTCCGCGTGGTTAGCTAAGGCATCTTTCAACTCCTCGAAAGCCACTTGTTGTCGTGCGGTCCACCTAAATCCTCGGGTCCCTTCCAGTACGTCTGTTAGAGGTGCAGCTATTTCAGCGAATCTTGGTACGTACTCCCGTAGCCAGCCGGCAGTGCCAAGAAACGATCGTAGCTCTCTAATTGTTCGTGGTACTGGGTATTCCTTTATCTTCTGTAAACATCTGGTTTGTGGTTCATTACGTTCGGACGTAATCGTATGGCCTAGGTAGTCTATTTGAGTTGCCCCAAATCTACATTTCCCTGGCGATGCGTGGAGGCCGTGTAGTCGAAGTCTCTCCAAAACCACGCCTAGATGATACAGGTGTTCTTCCTGACTTCGGCTGTATACCACGATGTCGTCCAGGTATACCTTGGTGAATTTGTGGATGCATCCTTCCAAGACCTCGTTCATCAACTTCTGGAACGTTCCAGGTGCGCCCGTCAGTCCAAAGGGCATCACTTCAAACTCGAACTGCTCTCCATCGGGTGTTGAGAAGGCTGTATATTTCATACTCGCTTCAGCCATCGGTACTTGCCAGTACCCGGCCTTCAGGTCGAGCGTAGAGAAATAACGCGCATCTCCCAACTCGCGGATGGTGTCGAAAATCTGCGGTAGAGTTCCAACCTCCGCCTCCGTTTTAGCGTTCAGCTGCCGATAGTCTACGCAAAACCGTTGCTCTTGGCCGCCCTTCTTCTTGACCAATAAGACTGGGGAGTTGTAATCCGAGCGCGAGCATCGAATAACTCCCTGCGCCAGCATCTCCCGGCATGCCTCATTGATCTGTCGCTTTTTCTCTTCGCTGCAACGATACGGAGGAATCCGTACCGGAGCTGAGTCGCGTAGGACGATGGTATGTTGCGTCGAAGTCGTCGTTGCGGGAATAGGTTCTTCGGAAAATACGTCGGCGAACTTCACGATCTCCTCCAGGAATTCTTCTCGGTGGGACTCCGGAACGTTGTCCTTGACATATTCGTAAAGCTCGTCAGGTTTCAGCGCAGTCCTTGGCTGATGGTGTAGGTCACCCCAGTACACCGTGTGCCTTCGACGAGTTCCGAATTTGAAGGTCTTCCGTTTCCAATCCACCGTGGCATCATCTTGATCCATGAACGGCCGGCCTAGAATGGCTTCTTCGTGCAGGTCGTCGACAGTCAGAGCGGATAGGTGCACGTGGACTCCAGCAACCCGCGCCTCCATCTCTATGGAGCCGGTCGCCTTGGCGGATGATCCACGAGTTATCAATCGCAACTCTGTGTTAACCGTACACTGCAACCGTCCAACAACGAGACTTGTCCGCACTAGATTTACGCTGGCACCAGTGTCCACCAGTGCCTTAACTACTGTACCTCCCAATTCAAGGGGTACGTGAGGTGCGTCTGTACCTTCTCTTGTAGCCGCAACTAAGTCGGGGTCTTGTTGCTGCGCTTTTCCGAAACCTTCTTCGCGGATCGTGTTCATATTTTCCTGGTCAGATTCTTCCGATGTTACGCCGCTGGTTTCCTCTTCTCCGGATCCTTCGTCCGTCTTCTCTTTCCGCTGTACGTCGAAGATCACGCTCGGGGTCGAGGCTTGCCCTCTTCCTCGCCCCTGCCGGCGTTTCCCTGTCCACTGGTAGTCGGCTGATGCGGTCTTCGGTCTTCGCGACGTCTCCACGGTTCCCCGGAGGTCGCTGGTGGTGGATTTCGATCGTTGCGGGCCCCTTCCCTTGGGGGGTCCCGGTGCCATTCCCGTCTTTGGGGTGGCGGCGCGTCGCGTCGGTTTTCCGGGCGTCTCGTGGGCTCGTTTCGTCGTCGATTATCGTTGGGCGGTCCTCTGCCTCCGGTCTCGCGTTCCGTCGTCGGTTCCCTCCGTCCGCGGTGTCTTCTCCTCCCAACGCTTTCCGCGTGGGAGTGGTTCCCAGCGTCGAAGTCCCTCGACGTCGTCGCTTTTCCCATCGTCGCCTTCCCGGCGGGTGGTGCTCCTGTTCGGCGTTGAGGTGACCCATCGTCTTCGGCTTCGATGCCCACGGCTATGTCGATTAGGTCACTGAGCGTCTCGCAGTGACCTACCTGTAGCAGCCTGTGGGTTCCGCGTCGCAGCTGTGCCTTAATCGTATCCACCTTCTCTTCCTCGCTCGTTTCGGGAGCCAGACGGTCGAACAGGGCTATCTTCATCGAGATGAACTCGAAAGCGTCCTGTTTCTGCGTCTGCATCTCACCATACAGCTTGCGCCTCAGCTCTGTCTTGCGAGTTCGGGAGTCATACCGAGAAACCAAGTTCTTCCGGAATATCTCCCAACTCACACCAGGGCTGGCTACGCGTTCGGCCCACTGCTTGGGTTCTCCCCTTAAACAGCTGCGTGCCGTTCCCACGTATCTGCTGTTCGGGACCTGCTCCTCCTCCAGGAAACGTTCGATGTCCTTCAAGAACGTTTCCGGGTTCTCGTAGTCGAGGGCGGAGAACGTTAGGTCTGCGGGTGGCCTCGCATAGTCAGGTCGGCGAGGTCGAGTCTGCTCGACCAGTTGCTGGAGCGCCGTTACCACCGCCGTGTTGACGTCTAGTAATGGGCGTTCCTGTGGTAGCACTCGTCCTCGTACCGAGCTGCGTCCACTTGGCCTCCCTCCTAAGTCCTCCTCGAATTCTTCATAAGACGTCTCGTCTTCTTCATCCTCAGATGCGTAGGTGGATCTTGTCCTCCACTGCATCCTGGATGGTTTCTCGGGCGCCAGGGACTTCCGTCCCGTTCGTTGAGCACCGGGTGCTCTTTCTTCCTCTTCGTCCAGGGTTTGCTGCCGTCCGGCGAGCCTTCGTTGACCAGGAACGTCCCGTTCCTGTTTCACGGTCCCTGCTCGGGCGCCATGTCGACGTCTCGTGCCCGTCTCTTCGTAGGAGGGTCCTCCTCTCGCTCCATCCCTCTCTTCCATCTCGATTTCCTCCCCTCGGGAGCGAAAGGTGGTGGGGGATGGGGGTGCCCGTGTACGCAGTACGGAGGGTTCCTCGCGTACCGGACGTACACGTTGCTCTTCCAAGAGCATCCCCTTCACGTCGTGTCCCCTTTCGACGCGACGCGGCGTTGTCTCTAATTGCGCTCCCGATGATGACATCGGGGTGGACGCCCTTGAGGCCCGCTGGGATGCCTCCTGGATCCGGCTGGCCGCGCTGCTCCTTGGTACCGGCACGGACCGCTGTTGTTTGGCGCTCCTAGGTGTTTGGGGAGGTTCCCGTTCCCTTCCCGTAGCGTGGGGGTACTTCCCTTGTGCAGCAGGAGCCGGGTTTCGCTCGGGCTCCGCGGGCTTCCTGCCACGACGCGTTTCCATCGTTGGATGCGTTCACTAAGTTCAACTTTCCGACCGTACCTCGTATATCGATCTTTTTGATATACCTCGTATGAATGTAAAAATGTATAACCAATGGGCGGATCGTAAATATGGTTATTAATCGGTACGGTATAGACAATTTATAGACAATTTCTTTCCAGACAATTTCTTATAAATAACGAACCTTCGCTTTATTAAACCTACGTGTTGTAATTTTGCTATGTTACTGGGGACAGGAATCTATCTACGTGGGTTGCTCCGGGGGGTCTCTTCACAGTGTCGAGCGGTAGGGTTTGCAAGCTAGGGAATTAAAATGGAACAGACTTACCCCAATCCAATTCATCTAGATTGATCACCCTATTGGCCTCCGGTCGATCTGCTACCAGGCGCGCACTCCCGGCTTTCCTACGGCGATCCCAGATTCGGGACCTGTGAACCGTGGACTCCGACGCGACGTTCTACTGACGCACAGTCGTTGACGAACGTACAAAAGACACTACGGATTAAAAGCTCGCGGATGTTACGTTCGTTTCTGTCCTCGGAGGAATGAAAGTAGGCGCGGACGGGCGTGGGCCCTCGTCGGTCCAACGGTACGAAACCGTGGGATTTCAGTACCCTTCTTTGCTAAGGTACTGGCGTTGGTTGAACGGTTATTTAAAACCTCTTTTGTTGTCTCCCTTGAGATCACTGAATACAGTAATAATCGAATCCTCTTTTAAAATATTTTATGGGCAGGGCCACATAAAACATCCAGGTCGCAGGTATTCAGCAAATCTTGGCTTTGCCCAAGTAATCGCGTGTATTAGCTAGATACAGGTCACTCGAAGCGCAGCTGGCGAACAAGATCGAATTCGCCAAAACCTCCGATATTTATACACTCCGATCCGGCTCACTCGTACACGCTGACAGTGACGTCAGGGTGGCGTGATCGCTTGACTGGGTCAGATCGAGTATATCCAGAGGAGCGTGGCCTAATACGTCACTTCGAGTGAATGTATAAATTAAATTGAGGTCCAGGATTCCGTTTCCTCGACAATAGAGCACGAAGTGGTCTCAAAGCTGTAACGCAAGAGGAGATTACAATGGTTCTTATCTGAACATATTAAGTTACTGCAACAAAGTATAAGGGTAAATGAAGGTGAAGTTTAACAATTCTAAGTACAATGGATAATTTTGATATAACATATATATATATATATATATATATATATATATATATATATATATATATATATATATATATATATATATATATATGTATATATATATATATATATATATATATATATATATATATATATATATATATATGTATATATATATATATATATATATATATATATATATATATATATATATATATATATATATATATATATATATATATGAAGCAGGAGGGGCCGCACAACATCGATCTATCGAAAAAAAATATGTTATTTTGTTTTCCTTGTTTACTTTTTGGTGGTGATAAAGCATGGACGGAGGTAGGGGTGACAGATTTGGTGCACTTAAGTGAAAAAATATAAAAACACGACAACTCCAAAAGCCATCTACATAATACAATGGAATTAGCTTTACTAGGAACAACTAATATTAAAGCGCAGCTAGATTCAGCTTATTGGATAAATGTGCAAAAGCATAATGATAATGTGACAAAAAAGAGATACGTTTTGTCAAAAATTATAAACTGTAGCTCATGAAGGCATTATGCTCTGGGTATAATTCACACCACAGGTTCATTGCGTATGTCGTCCTCAGGCAATCCGTCCAGGGCCTCACCACCTTGCCCATGACTCCTATCCGAACGGGGTCGATCGTGGGGGCTTCTTCTTCTGTTATTTGGAACCAGAAGTTCGGGCTTACCGGGGAGTTAGCCCAGTAAGCCCACGGCCGACACCAGAGGGGAATCTGTTATCCCCTCCCGGGTGCACTAGTACTGCCGGTATGGTTTTGCACCCCAGCTAGAGTAAGTGGTGTCGCTACTTACCAAAAATCAGATCGATGTTGTGCGTTGTGCGGCCCCTCCTGCTTCATATATATATATATATATATATATATATATATATATATATATATATATATATATATATATATATATATATATATATATATATATATATATATATATACATATATATATATGAAGCAGGAGGGGCCGCACAACATCGATCTGATTTTTGGTAAGTAGCGACACCACTTACTCTAGCTGGGGTGCAAAACCATACCGGCAGTACTAGTGCACCCGGGAGGGGATAACAGATTCCCCTCTGGTGTCGGCCGTGGGCTTACTGGGCTAACTCCCCGGTAAGCCCGAACTTCTGGTTCCAAATAACAGAAGAAGAAGCCCCCACGATCGACCCCGTTCGGATAGGAGTCATGGGCAAGGTGGTGGGGCCCTGGACGGATTGCCTGAGGACGACATACGCAATGAACCTGTGGTGTGAATTACACCCAGAGCATAATGCCTTCACGCCGCAGAATCTGCGTAATTATGTATCCTATCTTCGTAGAAATGGCTATGTGAGGAGTGCGCCCCGATTGGCGAATGAGGTAGCTGAAAGGCTGCCTAATGAACCAGTTGAGGATGCGGTCTTCACCGCTCCACCAATATTAGAGGGCCTCAGTACCAGAAGGGGGTTACATCGCAATAAGACCCCCTAGGCCACAAGACCTGGCCAGAGTGAATGCTGAAGTTCAAGCATCTCTTCCAAAAGGGCCTATCTGGCACATAAATTGTGCCGTGTATACTGCTGCCGAAAGCTTCTTTCATATGGAGAAGGCGAACAACTCTTTCTATACGCGAGAGAAAGCGGAGAGGCGTGTACGGAAGATGGAGGCCAATATCCAGTTGACAAGACAACAGGTATCCCGTATTCAATGTGTGATGGACTATATGGTGGCCAATAAGCCCTTTACGCAAAAATTACGGCGAATGGCCGCCAATTTAAGACGCGTCCATCACACACTCAATTAGGTAGTGCTGCGTACCACCAAACAGCACTGCCTTGATGGGATACGGATGCTAGTGACGTGCAAAAAATCACTAGCGAGGCGGGCGCGAAGCGAAGGCTGACGGAAAATAATTTGTTCCGCCAAAAACCCTCACGCCTATTCGAACCGCCTCAACCTATTGTCGAAAATCCGCCTACTGTAGATCAGGTGGAAAACTTTTGGAAGGCGCTGTACGAGCAGAAGCCCCCACTTCAAATATATTCAGAGTCCTATATTGAAAAATCTGTGCTCAATAAAATAAAAATCGCAAAAACGATTTTAGGCGACATTCAAACTGACAACATAGTTGTTACCAATGGTAATTCTACTATACAGAATATTTACACATTGTTAACATAGATAATAATCCTCGAACATTTTCAATTGAAACTCTTTCAACTTCAGCAATTAATTTTTATAATACATCAGGGTGTACGTTCACGTTTAATATAACAATAAATAGATTTGTTTTGCATTTGCTGTTTACTTTGTCATAATAAAATGTGATAAGTTATATCTCCATTTTTTAAAATTATAAATTTTTACGGTTGGCGATATAATTTTGTATGCACCATGTCAGTAGTGTCTTTATCTAACTCACTGTTACTCACCTTGCTCGCTCAACTCATAATCTCAGACTCGTTCGATGAAGACTCACTTTACTGACTTGGCACATAAATAACTATTTTATAGCATACAATAATAATAATATCTATAGTAATGTGTAGTAAGTGTATTATTGTAGAACTGTGTACAGATTTCACATATAATGGCGCAAAAATAATATTTAGTCTATGATAAACCTTTGTTGTTCTGGGATAAAACGGACTGTAGGAACCTACGAGCAAAAAGACTCTTTGCTCGTAGGTAGGAACATGTAAACAGTGTACAACACAAATATTTAAAAAGAATTGTCAAAAATTAAGGACTGAATTTGTTTGAATTTTTATGTTGACGTAAAAGTAAATTTATATATTTTTCTTGACCAACAAGTATTTCAATACTTCTAGAATAAATATAATCCCACCATGAAGTTATCAGGCCAAAAATTATTGCATATGTATGTACATATGTACCATCTGTGTGGGAACAAATCGAAAATGATACGAAATCTGAATTACACAATAAAAAATTGTGTGGTTATGTGGACGAAATGAGGGACCGTAAAAAATATCTATTAATGTTGTAGTACATACACTGGAACCTTTTAAATCATTGCATTCATTCTTACTGGCTAGTAAACAATTGCAAAAATGTACTGCTAAAGCAATTATGAGGATGGTGCTAAATTCATTAGAAAAATTTTAATTTTCAAGAAACCAAGTGTTCATGTTCGTGTCTGGTGGTGCCGCGTTTCCACAAACGCATCCATGCGTTTGTAAACCGTTGTTTTAAACAAGGTGTGGGTGTTGTAAACAAACAACAAACATTTACATTAGGTGTACACTTCATGCCTTACACCTGTGGTTGAAGAAATTCAAAGCTGTTATTCAAGTGTAAATGGATTAGTATCATCTACAAAAGCTGTTTTTGAAATCTCTTAAACATATTCGAGAATTTCATAGACAATGTCCCGATATCTCTGAACCACAACAGCCGATTCTTATATGCTGGGGAATGTAATTATGGGCAGCATTTTATTATTTTGAGCATTTCCACAAAATAAAAGTCTCTAGTGTTAAAATTTAATCCTAAAGAGGGATATAGCTGCTATCAAGGAAAGTTGAGCGATATTTCAAGATCTTTAGGTTGAAGCAGATTTACAAACTATTTATAACAATTTCTATAATAGTAACAATTACTATTGTTATAAAATGCTAATGGAGGCAATAGAAAAAATAAAAAATCCTTCCATGTCATTAATGGAGTCACTGCAATACACAATTTGCGATAGTGGATGCTATGCACACGCAAATACATAGTTTAAGGGACACAAAGAATAAAAGTGTTATAGTAGAGTTTGACAGTTTTAAAAATAACATACAAATTTCGTCTACAGATACAATAAATAATTGACATAATTAAAACGACTTTTTTAACTATACCAAAATTACATGATTAGATGTGGAAGTCATTCTTTTCATATAAGAATTTTTTTCCACGGTAAACAACGCTCGCTGAAACAACTGTAGAACTGTTGAGCTAATCCGGTTAAAAATGCTGTTTAGGAGAGTAAGTGTTTTAGTGTTGTATAAATTATAATCTGTGCTTAGTATGATTTTATTACTTAGGCTTACTCATTTAAACTTGAATTATTTTATTACAAAACCGCGAAGTTAACGTCTTTGGTATGATAACGAAATAAGCAACTCTACTTATAACTAGAGCTGTATAATCGGTGCCGCGTACATGTGGCTTGCGTATGGGAAGGTGAAGCGGGGGCCTAGAGCACGTGACGCGGAGTTCAATTCACGCTGATTTAATTTTTCACTTTTTCACGTGCAGATGGTACATAGCTGCGCACTGTAGCCCTAGTCGGTAATGGGTACTTAGGATTGTATTTCTTCCAAAAGTCCTTAAATGCTGCTGTGTCAAGTAATGTAAGTGGTAAATGATAAGTAATTAATAATGAGAGGTAGATCAAAAATGAACTCCGTTTTCCGTGGCAGGCCTTTTTTTCATATTAATATGTTCCGTACTATTTATGTCTTTTGCAATATCTCTTATCCCAACACAATAAATCTTTTTCACAAACTTTACACACTATTTTCGCCCCATCATACATCAAATCTGGAAAGTCCCCAATAAACTTATTCACATTGTCGGAAAGCGGCCGTTTTTTCGCCTCTGGCACTGTGGAAATTTTTTTGTAACGCACGCACGCTGTACAAATTATGTATGTAATTACGATCACAAAGTGATTTAGTTCTTTCGCGGGGCAGACGCACACGGTCCCAATGTTAAACAGTAACTGGATACCCAGCATAAATCGAGTGTTTTGTGATACCTAGTTTATTTACAGCGTGAATTGAACTCCGCGTCACGTGCTCGAGGCCCCCGCTACACCTTCCCATACGCAAGCCACATGTATGCGGCCCCGATTATACAGTTCTACTCAGTGGCGGCTCGTGATGAAATGAAACGGGTGTTCTGCACAGGGCCGATCCTAGGGTATTGGCCGCCCGCGTGCAAATTGCAAACGTATCCAAACTATTGGCGTCATAGGCGCCGTAAAAAAGTTGCGCCGCAGGCGAAAATTTTAAAAATTTTCTAGGTCACGCGTTTTCCTGATACTTCAGAATTTTTATGTAAAATCCGTTTATACAAAAATATAGACTTTCACAAGAAAAATTTTTGGAATTTAATACCTTTTCGAAGAACATTCATGTTTGCCATCATATTCTTTGGTTAAGAGAAAAAATAAAAATAGATAGAAAATATATGTATATGGAGCACGCTTTTAGTATTTTGGCAATAGCTAATAGCAAAATAAAGTAACATGTACAGTATGCATGATGGTTGTCACAGTCACACTGACGGTGCCGCCGCCAGCTCTCATTCGAATGTACTATTCATGTTAGTAGTTAGTAAAATGTACTGAAAACCGTTGATTTATGCGACATGTAGATAGATGGCGCGCGGAATTTCACCGACCGGGCATTACGCTGCTCAATGATAGATGTCGCACCACGGCCGCCCCTTGATTTGGCCGCCCGCGTGCGTGGCGCGCGCTGCACCCCCGCTAGGACCGGCCCTGGTTCTGCAAATATTTACTCACCTATTTTTTGAAAGTCAATTCAATCCTGCGATCCTTCATAGAAGCAAACTTGTCTATAACTTTCTCGTTGAAGCCATCAAGTTGTGAAATAAATATTTTTTCAATGGAAAGCATCGATAGAGCTGTCAAGCGATCCTGGGACATTGGGACTTGGGTGTTGTAACAATTTCTAATAATTTTTTTGTTTCCCGAAATGTTTCGTCTAAATTATTTTGTGTTAAAAATTTCAAAAGGGATAATGCACCATTTAAATTTCTACAGTCGTTTCTTAAATAGATAACAGATAGTTCTGTTTTGAGTCGCTCCTTTTCAAGTGTGAGATAAGCTAGGCAAGTAGTTGTCAACTTGTCTTCGGAAAACTTAGCACAATATTCTGCAAAATGCTCAGGAAAAAAAGGGATGCTGTTACTAGATGATCTTTAAACATAAATCTGACATTTGCAGAATTCGTAATAAGATTACAAACTTCTAAGGCGGCAATACGCGTAATAAGATCACAAACTTCTAAGGCGGCAATACGGTGATCAAATTTGCTGTTATGAGGGCGTTTTCTTTTTTTTTTTTTTCTTGAGGCTCCGTGCAGACATGTGATGAGGATTCAGTAATGATGTCATCAATATTATTCCGAATACCGGTGATGCTTTCTTCAAAATTGTCGATAGCGTTTCTTACTTGGGTTGGATCGGTTTTTCTCTTCTGCAACTGATTAAACAAAATGTCGACGTGAGGCATTACGTGATGAAAGAAAGTTAACCAAAAAACAAAAACAGAATCTTCTAACATTCGCCGAATAGAAAAAGCTGCATTGCACACGGTTTAATTATGGAATTCTTCTATTTCTTCCATGCATTCAATAAGCGATTCTCTATTTTCAAATACAACATTAAAAGTCCGTATATTAAAATTCCATCGAGTCGTAGCACCTTGGGGAATTTTTCTCCCCACTATTGTATTTAGTACTTCTACTCGCTGCGGTCAGTTATTGAAAAATGCCGGAATGTCTTTCAGATTTCCAAAAAATACACGCACTTGAGAATTTATGGAAGCGGCTTTAGACATAATTAGGTTTAATTGATTTGCGTAACAGTGTACAAAATAAGCACAAGGATATTTTTGTTTAATTTTTGCTTGAACTCCTGCGTGTTGTCCACTCATTACCGCTGCTCCGTCGTAACTTTACGAAATATTATTATATTAATACTTTTAATATATAGTCTAAAAGATCATTTTGGATTTCTTTAGATGTTTAAATACTGAAGCATTTTGTAGATGCTCGCTTAAAGTTATATCAAGCTCAGCAGAAAAATTTATCAAACCACGAAATATCCCCGGGTTTTGAGAGGTTTCAGCTTCGTCATGTCCTCGCAGCGCCAGTTCAAAGGCTTCCACAAAACTTTATGCAGTTTATAATTTTTGACAAAACGTATCTCTTTTTTGTCACATTATCATTATGCTTTTGCACATTTATCCAATAAGCTGAATCTAGCTGCGCTTTAATATTAGTTGTTCCTAATAAAGCTAATTCCATTGTATTATGTAGATGGCTTTTGGAGTTGTCGTGTTTTTATATTTTTTCAGTTAAGTGCACCAAATCTGTCACCCCTACCTCCGTCCATGCTTTATCACCACCAAAAAGTAAACAAGGAAAACAAAATAACATTTTTTTTTTGTTGCACCCAAAAATCCAATTGTTCTTCGAATAAATGTCTCTATTAAATTGACGTTTATATGCTTTTCTGCAGCTAACACCTGCAGTCTCAATAACAATATCGGACAATGGCCTGCCATTGTTTTTTAAATCAATTTTTTCTTTATAACAGTATTTAAAAAAATCACTTCACATGAACTATATTATAAACTAAATCCATTGTCACTATCACAGTATATAAATATTAATAATTAGTACAATAAATCACTACACAAATTCACAAAACAGTATTTAAAATCTCAAATTAACACGAAATACGAAGTAGGTACGATTTACGCCCGCCCAAGTAGGAAGGAGTAAACATTCACTGATGTTGCCTTAACTGGAAAAAGTACAGCTCACTGACCGTGTAAATTCGCGCATTTGCGAGCGTCAAGTGTGGATCGTCGCGGGAGTTGAGGGGGAGGACGGGTGTGCCGAGCCGTGCACAGAACTACCTCGTGTGGCCCAGTTCAATGTACCGCGACGCGCTCGCGTAGAGATCCAGATAATTCATCTGGTCTACTACTCAATAGAGGACGGCGCCGGCGGGCAGGATGTATTTTAATGCAAGCACGTGCGGTTTAGCTGCACCAACTAACCAACCAAATTAGGGTAAACAGTACAATTATTGGACAGAATCAGTTATTGGACAGTGTTTAATAAAATCCGTTTAATAAGAAACCTGTAGTAAGTTGTATCGCTAGCTGTAATAATCCTTTAAAAAAATAAATCCTTTTATGAGGTTTATATTAAACTATTATTGTCATACATCATTGTATAGTACTGTTTTATAATGTTTATTAGTCACGCCTAAAATTATTTGGGGTTATGTGAGTGTCCAATAACTATAAAAGCTATATTACGAAATCTAGGTATGGGACAGCTATTGGACACCGTGTCCAATAGTTGTCGAATTGAATAAAACACTTATTACAGTTATTGTTCGCAGATATACTGTGAAGTATTAACTACGCTAAGAATAGCCTTAACGCAGTACAATGCCAAAACTCAGTAAACCATATGATTCTTCGGCTGTGGAAGATGCAATTAGAGAATGACAACAAAAAAAGGGTGGATTGCGAGCCACATCAAAAACATATGGCATACCAAAATCTACACTATTATTCAGAATAAAAAATCGAGGACAGAAAGAATAATTTGGGCCTAAACCTATTCTTACAGTAGACGAAGAAAATATTTTAAAAAACTGGATTGTTGACTTGGCAAGAAAAGGATTTCCTAGAAAAAAGAATGATTTACAGGACTCTGTTCAGAAATTTCTAATTGATCACCCGAGACCTAATCCTTTCAAAAATAGTCGGCCTGGTGAAGGCTGGGTGAGAGCGTTTTTAAAGCGCCACCCCGATATTGTATCACGTACAAGCGAAGGCGTAACATATATGTATCATGTGTATCGGAAAAGGACATCAAAAAATGGTTTAAGGAAATACAGGAATATGCTGAATCCAAGCAATTACTAGAGGTACTGAATTGTCCCACGCGAGTCTTTAATGGGGATGAAACTTTATTTCAGATATGTCCATCAACTGAAAAAGTTTTAGCTAAGAAAGGCGAAAAAAATGTATACGTGGTAGAAAAATATGGATCCAACGAAAACTTAACAGTATTGTTTTCATTTTCTGCAAGTGGTAGTATTGCCCCATCGTTGCTGGTTTACGCATACAAAATAATACCCGAGAAAGTTGCAGCGAGTGTCCCTGAAGGATGGGGAATTGCCTAAAGTGATAATGGATGGATGACAGCAGATATATTCTCTGAATATATTGCTAATGTATTCCACCCATACATGGTCAAACAGAATATTACTTTTCCTGTAATTTACTTTCTCGACGGCCATAGGACACACCTGGCCTACGAGGTGAGTAAACTGTGCAGCGAACTAAAAATTGAAATAATTGCCTTATACCCTAATGCGATGAGGATACTGTAGCCATGTGATGTTGCAGTATTCAAGCCTCTAAAAAATGCCTGGAGAAAGGCAGCAAGAGAATGGTGTAACAAGCATATTAACGAAGTTATTACTTAAGTTACTTTTGCACCAATTTTGGAAGGCGTTGTAAAAATACAATTAAACCTGAAACTTTGATGAATGGTTTTAGAGCTCGCGGCCTTCATCCTTTTAACCCAAATAACATAGATTTTTCCAAATGCCTTGGCAAGCAAATTGAAGCCAATGAAAATGAAATTACTGGAAATAATAATGATATCGATATGAAAACCATGAATTATTCGGAGTTCAGAAATATTATCGGAACCGAAAAAATAAAACAGTTTGAATCGCTCGCAAAGGGTGAAGCATTGCAAATACCCGTAAACGAAGATTTTAAAATTTAAATGAAAATTTGGAATCACTTTCACACCAGCTACACTGCTAGTAATAGAAATGCAAACGAAAGTGCTGAAAATGACGTTTCATTAGAGAACCTACAGAATAACGTAGAAATGGCATTAGAAATTGTAAACAGCCCTAATAAAATCGAAATTGGAACTAAATCGCCAGAGAAATGCATGGAAAATATGATACCTGTACCTGTTAATCCGCCCGTAAAAAGTAGTCTTGCATTTAAAATAATCAGTAACACTTTACTAGGAAACTTTTTGGTATCACCTAAAACGCCTGAACGTAAAGGCAAGACAAAAGCAGAGCGATTCCCATTTGCAATCACATCAGACAAGTATAAGGCAATGTTTAAAGCCAAGCGAGAACAAAAACAAAAACTGGAAGATGATAAAATTGACAGAAGAAGGAGGAGGGAAGAAAAAAAAGCAAGTGATAAAGAAAATGCATGCATTAAGTTAAAAGGAAGTAGAAATTCAGATTCATCAAGAATTATGGATATAAAAAGGAACATAGTATTGTCTGAAGGATATAAAGGACAAGCAAGCTCAACAAATTCTTGTCACAAATGTAATTTTCCTGTAACTGGTAAAAATGGCCGAATAGTATGTGAAGAATGCAAGTGTTTATTTCACCGTATATGCATACCAAGAAAACATCAGATACATGTTCCACATGATGATGAAGACTCCTTTTTATGCCATAATTGTTTCCATGAAAGCGAAGAAGACGACGGGGATACTGAAGAGGAAGATGACGAATCGATTGATACACTGTATATGAAATATGAAGAGTATTACCGTCGTAACTAATAACACCAGGTTTAGATTTGTAGTTTTGTACAGAACAAATATGACAAATAAATATATCTGTAAAAAGCTAATAAATCCTGCATGTTTAAATAATGTTTTATCAGTTTTATTAATGTCCCATAACTATAACTTTACTGGACAATAACTGTGATATTTGTCCAGTAACTGTAGAATTTGACCACTCTACATATTTTTGCAAATAAAATTTGATATATCAATTTTATTCTGAAAATGTAATAACAGGTTATACAGTCTTTTAATTTATTAGCCCACCCTGAAGTTTTACGATCTTATTGTAGAAAATGTCGGTACCACATCCGTGGATGCTTTGTGAAAACCTTAAGTGTCCAATAACTATACCAGTTACCCCATTTTATTAATAAATTTTAATAATTATTACGTCGCGAAAATATACAAATATCTAATTTTTTTGGCAGTTCTGCAGCTCTGCACCACCTATACACCAGCCGCCCCTATATATATATATATATATATATATATATATATATATATATATATATATATATATATATATATATATATATATATATATATATAAACACACACACACACACACAATATAGTGATGACGTGTTAAATATTTTACATATATTTCTAATATTTGTAGATCGATAGTTAAATTCAAGTGAATTATGATTGTTATAGACAGATTTTGTATAATAATATGAGCATATCTATGGAATTATGAGAGTCATTCTTTTCCGTCATGATTTCATACGAACATTTTTAACCAGCTATGTTAATACGCATAATAAGAATACGCATGTATCAGGATGATTAAGGCCTTAGGTGAATAAACCGCATCTGATTTAATGATTAAACCAACATTGTTGAGGATATTAACTAATATGTACGGTGGAAATGTAGAAATTAGAAGGATGATTTTTTAAATTATGTACCTGTAAAACATTGCTCTTAGAGAATGCTAAGAACTGATATACTGGTACTATTTACCTCAAAGTTGACAGGTTGGTATTATCTAGTACATAATTTAGGTGGTTAATATGTCAGAATAATTCACCTAATACTAAATGGAAATACATTTACGAAAATCCTAAACGTATACAATCTATAGATTCTCTCATCCGAAAAGTGCATAAAGCAAATATATATTTTCTCTTGCAATCTCGATTGGTCATCTGGAAAATGGATTATAATTGTATATTCCACTAGATAGAAGTACTTCCATAAGAAGGTTTTCAAGAATTAGTTAACCGTATTATTATTAATGCTAATTATTTTAAATGAATATTGACGTGGATATTATAGGCAAATTTTATTTATGTCCTAATTTCTGATATAATACAATATATAATTAAGAGATTATTTACTATAAGCACAATGCGAAGAGGATCGAAGAAATAGAGCTCTTGTAGATGGATGGGCACATGAAAAGAAATCTTCATGTCTTTTTGTCAAAATACTTAATTATATTCATTTTAAACGGACAAACGCCCATATACGTAATACAAGTATAAATCCATCTTATTTTCACTTTATGCTGGCGTACTACTCAAGAAAAAAATAAACGGTGACATTTAAAAGGGTGACATCAATAATTTTCATTTGGAACTCAAACCCCAGAATATAATAACGACCTCAAGACTGTGCCCAGTCGAACTTTCAGGCAAAAAATTGTACTACGTACCTAATATATATCTTAGTATTTAATCTGACGCATGTGTAAAAGTCTGTCATAAGGATGTATGGAAAGAAAAACTTCTACGAAAATGTTTATTTAAAACTAAAGTATTTACTGATTTATTATTTTAATTTAATTTATTGATTTACCACCTACCATTTCGACTGAAATTTAAGATGATAGTTTGTGTGCACCTACTTCACACGAATGCTACATACATATCGAATCGAAGTACATCAGAACTCTTACGGTAATTAGCTAATTAACTTACTTTTTGAATAGCGGCATTAGAAATGGGGGTTACCTTGACGATGATTCCTATGTATTATATCATCTCAAATATGACCTTTATTGTCCATATCCCACAACTCTACATATATACACGAGCCGTATTTAATTTATATGCTAGGTTTCATAACACTAACATGTAACCACAATTTCTAGCATGTTTTCCTATATTAGTTTTCTATCTCTATAAGCCTTAATAAACCATATATACTTTTTATACGCATATGTGATATTTTAATACCAAAATTACAAAAATATTACTTGAACGCAAAAGCAGTTTTGATATCCACATAAAAATACATTTATAATATTTACATAAATACATGTATTTCAGTCTTTATTTTACAGTTTATAGTTTAATCTGATGTACTATCGAGATTATACGGCTGTAAACACTTGTATGGCAAGGGAATTTAGAACAAATAATAAACGTGTCAACCTTCTGTCTTTCATGGCAATTTAGACAAATTTATTACTAGGCCGACAAAACGACATTGTCCTTTTGATTCATTAGTTTCATTTAAAATTAGTATATGTATATCTGCACCGCTGGATGTCTTAGTGTACACAAAAAAATATACCCTCGATTTCTAAGTAAATTTACAACATCGCGTCGGCGCCGGCTTGCATGTCTCTTTTTGGGTGAAAAGGTACAGGGTTCGGCAGGGAGGTATGGAAGATTTGAAGAAACTGTAACTCACTCATTTTTTACCTAAACTCAAATTTTATTTTTTGAATGTGTACCTTAGATGTTGCCATTACAAAACCAGTTAAGAGTAAGAAAAAAAAATTGATTAGGTACGAAAAATAACGTCAGTTAAGTGCCGTCCATTTTTGTCGAAACACTCCTGAAGACGTTGTGAGAAGTTCTGCATACTCCTCTGAAGCATTTCACGTGGAACTGCTCGAATCTCTTGGGTTATTGTCACACTTAGTGCTTCAAGTGTACGTGGTTTGTTTATGTACACTCGTGCTTTGAGATAGCCCCATAAAAAGTAATCACATGGTGACAGGTCCGGTAATCGAGGGGGCCACTCCATATCTCCTTGCAATGAAATCAGACGTCCAGGGAATGTGTTCCTTAAAAAACCCATTGTTGCTCTTGATGTATGGCAAGTCGCCCCATCTTGTTGAAACCATACAGTATTCAGGTTGATACGTCGTCTTCTCAGTTCTGGCAGAAAATAATCACGCAACATCTGTAGGTAACGATCTGTGTTGACAGTGACGGTCCGACCGTTTTCACGAAAAAAGTACGGACCAATAATGAAGTTTCGACTAATGCCACAGCAAACAGTTACCCTTTCGCTGTGGAGAGGTCGTTCATGGAGCTCTTGCGGGTTTTCAGAGGCCCAATAACGGAAGTTTTGTTTATTAACCACCCCTGACAAATAAAAGTGGGCTTCGTCACTCATTATCAAAACAATGTCATCTGTCAAGATTTGCAACATCGCTTCTGCAAACCTCATCCGTCTGCCGTAGTCGCTTTGCTGCAATTCTTGAACAACCATCATCTTATACGGATGAAACTGCAAGTCGATACTATTCGATAAAATTTCGATTTGGTTTAACTCCATCATTGGTTATAATATGATATAAAAGATTTCTTTTTTCAAAAATTCTGATTTGTCAAGTTGAATTTTAAAATTACTTTCTCTAAGTCTTTTTAAATTAACCATATGTTCCTGTAATGAAGTGAAATATATTATTATGTCACTAATCTATAAAAAACAAATTTCACTCTGTAAATCTTTTAATATATTATCCATAGCGCGTTGAAAATTTAGAGGTATGTTTTTTAAACCGAATAGCATACGCATGTACTTGTAACGCCCGTTTTCTACTGTGAATGCTGTTTTTTGGATATTTCTATTTGATAAAATCCACTGACAAAGTTTAAAGTTGAAAAACATTGACATCGCCAGAGTTTATCTAATATGTCTATGATATTAGGCAATGAGTATCGATCATCAATTGTTTTTTCATTTAACTTCCGGTAGTCAACGACAATTCGCCACTTCCCGGAAGCATATTTCCGTTCCCTATATTGGTAGGACTAGTATACTCGTATAGGATAGGTATAGTCGTATAAGAAATGAAAATCTACTTCATGCATTCCGTTCTCTAAACGTTACTAGTTACCCATCTTGTTCTGTATATCCCTATGTGGCTGCAATAGTATAGAAAATGGAATATATTTCACTTTGGGCAGTTAAATTTCCGTTCACTACATAATCATAGCTTCGGTATTGTACAACTTTGGCGTGCATCCGTCTTCGCGCCAAAACATAGTTTTCTACGCTTTGTCTAGAAAATTATTACCAGTTGTGTTGAGACTGCGTGCTATATGCTTGCATTTACTGAAAGTTTAAGTATGTTAGTATTATATAAAAATGTGTGATGTGCAACAAGCTTTGAAAAATTTGATACTAGCCATAAAATTGTTAAAAATGATGGGAAAACGTATGAAATTATGTTAAATCACTTTTAAAATAATCACACTGTAGATCTGATGTAAACTTTTAATTATAGTAAAATAAAGAATAACAAAATAAAGGAAAAGATATATGTATGCCAACGCGTATCTTATTCCGTTCTACCCTAGTCGGGGCCGCAGTGCCCGTATATAGTATATGTATATATTTTATTCATAAACAATATGGTTGGCCGCTGATCGCTGATTCAGCTTATTTGAGGGCACGAGGAGACCCGCGGCATCGCTCTGGACTCCCAAGGCCGCTGACTCCGTTGAATCCCGCTTCAACCCAAATTATACGCTAACATGCGTCGCTAGCACGCCTACCCGGACGGTCTCGACCACATTCGTCCACCTTCAGCAACTGACCAATGGGGGCATCACATGTGATCCGGGGGGTGTTTAAGGGTAATTGCTAACATGTATATAAAAATTAATCAAAGATCATTAGCTCACATAAAATATGATTTTTCAATAAGTTAATAATTTAAAATAATGTACTGTCTATTACAATCATTCAGTATTGAATATACAAAATGTTCAAGTCGAAAAGGAACGCCCTTGTATGGTAAGATTATTGCAAACTTACACAATATTGGCAGTCGCAAATAAACAACCTTGTTTAAATCTTAGAGCTAGGCTATAAATAAAAAGCCATAATCAGCAATTTTACAGACTCGATACTTTGAATTAAGACCTGAACATAATTTTTACAGTTTTATTCATTATTAAAAACCCAGACATTCATGCTGTTAGAAAAATAACTCGCAAATTGTGTGTGATGAACTGATGAATGTGAATTAGTGTATTTTAGAGGTAAGTGCTATTAATTTGTATAGAAATATCGCTGATCAATCAAACTTTTCTTAAATCAATCTACGGTACACTTATTGACCCTCAATTTTATTACATTCATATAACATTTTAAATTGTTCATTACATGTTTTTACATAATTTTATTTATTAACTGTCAGTAGATATTCTTAATTTATAGTAAATTCTACATAGCAATTCGTAACTAATCCTCTCATTAAAGTTAGATATTTGTTTTGTTAATCCAGTAGCACCTTATTTATATACAGGGATTTGCATATTTCATAAAAATTATACATTTTCTTTTGTTTTATTTTAGATACTATCAAGGAAGAAATATTTAATAATATTTGTACTACTTAACGAAGGCGTCTATCAGTATAAGTGTCCGTATGGCGTTTATTTTATGGTAAGTTTCTAATAACTAATTTCATTTAACGCTGTAGATTTCTATATTCAACCAACGGCTTATAATGTGCAATAATATTTTAATCATTTTTGAATTGCTATGCAACATTTGTGAAGAAAGAAAATGTAAAATTATGCTTTTAAAATCGGATAAGCGTGGTATGAGAAATCCCTTTGGACTATTGAATGTAAAATGCTAAATAATTTTTAACATCGATCTACGATTTATTTAATTTGAAGAAGGGAGTTAGGATAAAAAATTGAGAAATTTCTATTGCTAGAGATATTTTACATATATATATATATATATATATATATATATATATATATATATATATATATATATATATATATATATATATATATATATGTATATACAAGATCTCATATTAAGTTGCCACTATTATTATATGAAGACATTCATATACATGCTATTCATTATATGCTAATATTCAAGGATTCAATTTGTAATTCTAATACAGTGGTATAGTTATTTATTATTAATTAAAACTTTGCAGATAGTTAGACTTCTATAGCGTCAGATAACGTTAAACATATGTATGTATATAAAATGTATTCAAAAATGTATTTTACGAATAATGTCTATACCGCTTTCTAGTTTCAAATTTGAAAACAGATGTACTGAATATAAAACATTAGTTGCTTGCCAAACCCGTTATTTTATAGCATAGGAGTACTGAATATATTTTTCTTAAGATAGTCAATATCTTATTTTGTTCACAAGTTCTATAAATATGTAGTCTTATTAAAATTTAAGTCATTGGTAAGAAGCTGGAAAAAAACAAAGTACTCCCTACATTATCAAGGAGGGCTATGGAAATATGTACAAAAGTAATTTTAAGATCAATTTTTCAGTTGATAGTTATCTTAATTTAAACGTTTACAGTATTTCCCGTATAATTTTTTACAATTATATAGTGATAAATTTTATTAAAATAAGGTTTTATAAATTTTACAACCTTAAAATGTGAATATCAATTTAACAAATCTTTAAGTACATTTAATTATTTACAGAGTTTTTCTCCGTACTCGGTTCTGGTAATGTCTTTAAGTACAACTACATATATTCAGGGCCAGTAGTAAATTATATTAATCTAAGTTTTTGTTATTAATTTTTAACTGCTTCTTTTCAAACAGCAACGTATTTATTGGATACCTACTCTACCTATACTATACAAGGGAAACAATTTATCAGCTTTTTTATGGCTTTCATATTTCAATCTGAAATTTTAAGTATTTTTAATTGGCTTTACCGATAAAAAGGTTTGACTGATTGTTGGCTTGTATCATGTTTTAAGCGACTATTTTAACTAGGATTATTTTGTAGATTTTTAGATACTGGACATAAATTTATATGTACAGGGTATTCTCTATTTTATTGTAGGTATGTAATTTTTAAGCAGGAACGTATTTATTAGATATCGAAACTCATGAACAGTATCAACAAATAATTCTTTTTAAGGGAACAACTTAAAAATTATTTTTATGGTTTCCAATTCTATTTATTTCAATCGGAAATTTTAAGTGTAGCTATACAGTGATATTGGTGATAATTCCTCTCTCATATACAAAAGATGTTAATTTGATTGTAGAAAAATTTATAGCATGACTTAATTTGACCACGCCCATATACAAAATAAGTATAATCCGAGAACATTAAAAAATTTGTAAAGTAATTTCATCTGCCTATAGAGGTTTCAATTCTGTACCTATCCATTGCTGCAAATACATTTTTAACAAAGAGCTATGATGTCATATTTCCTATTTTTTTCTTTTGCTTATAACAATTTTAAGAACAATTTTTCAGTTGATGGTTGTTTTAATTTAAACGTTTACAGTATTTCCCGTATAATTTTTTTTACAATTATGTAGTGATAAATTTTATTAAAATAAGGTTTTATAAATTTTACAATCTTAAAATGTCAAAATCAATTTAACAAATCTTTAAGTACATTTAATTATTTACAGAGTTTTTCTCCGTACTCGCTTCTGGTAATGTCTTTAAGTAGAACTACATATATTCAGGGCCAGTAGTAAATAATATTAATCTAATTTTTTGTTATTAATTTTTAACTGCTTCTTTTCAAACAGGAACGTATTTATTGGATACCTACTCTACCTATACTATACAAGGTAAACAATTTATCAGCTATTTTATGGCTTTCATATTTAAATCTGAAATTTTAAGTATTTTTAATTGGCTTTACCGATAAAAAGCTTTGACTGATTGTTGGTTTGTATCATGTTTAAGCAACTATTTTAACTAGGATTATTTTCTAAATTTTTAGACACTGGACGTAAATTTTATATGTACAGGGTATTCTCTATTTTATTGTATGTAATTTTTAAGCAGGAACGTATTTATTAGATATCGAAACTCATGAACAGTATCAACAAATAATTCTTTTTAAGGGAGCAATTTAAAAGTTATTTTTATGGTTTCCAATTCTATTTATTTAAATCGGTAATTTTAAGTGTAGCTATACAGTGATATTGATGATAATTCCTCTCTCATATACAAAAGATATTAATTTGATTGTAGAAAAATTTATAGCATGACTTAATTTGATCACGCCCATATACAAAGTCAGTATAATCCGAAAACATTAAAAAACATGCAAAGTAATTTCATCTGCCTATAGGGGTTTCAATTCTGTACCTATCTATTGCTGAAAATACATTTTTAACAAAGAGCTATGATGTCATATTTCCACTTTTTTTTCTTTTGCTTATAACTCGAGAACGGCTGAAGATAATTAAAATATATGGGTGACAACCCTGTACTATAGGTCCTTCTGGCCAAAAAAAGAGCTGTTACAATTTCTGTTTTGTTCTTTATGACTTGAGATCGATTTAAAATATTAAAAAATATATTTAGGGGTGTTGGTAAAATAATAGTTGTATATTTTTCTTCAATATTTATATTTATATACAGGTGTTGACAATTTACGTAATTGTCAGTACTTACGTATTCAGTACTCCTATGCTATAAAATAACGGGTTTGGCAAGCAACTAATGTTTTATATTCAGTACATCTGTTTTCAAATTTGAAACTAGAAAGCGGTATAGACATTATTCGTAAAATACATTTTTGAATACATTTTATATACATACATATGTTTAACGTTATCTGACGCTATAGAAGTCTAACTATCTGCAAAGTTTTAATTAATAATAAATAACTATACCACTGTATTAGAATTACAAATTGAATCCTTGAATATTAGCATATAATGAATAGCATGTATATGAATGTCTTCATATAATAATAGTGGCAACTTAATATGAGATCTTGTATATACATATATATATATATATATATATATATATATATATATATATATATATATATATATATATATATATATATATATATATATATATATATATATATATATATATGTAAAATATCTCTAGCAATAGAAATTTCTCAATTTTTTATCCTAACTCCCTTCTTCAAATTAAATAAATCGTAGATCGATGTTAAAAATTATTTAGCATTTTACATTCAATAGTCCAAAGGGATTTCTCATACCACGCTTATCCGATTTTAAAAGCATAATTTTACATTTTCTTTCTTCACAAATGTTGCATAGCAATTCAAAAATGATTAAAATATTATTGCACATTATAAGCCGTTGGTTGAATACAGAAATCTACAGCGTTAAATGAAATTAGTTATTAGAAACTTACCATAAAATAAACGCCATACGGACACTTATACTGATAGACGCCTTCGTTAAGTAGTACAAATATTATTAAATATTTCTTCCTTGATAGTATCTAAAATAAAACAAAAGAAAATGTATAATTTTTATGAAATATGCAAATCCCTGTATATAAATAAGGTGCTACTGGATTAACAAAACAAATATCTAACTTTAATGAGAGGATTAGTTACGAATTGCTATGTAGAATTTACTATAAATTAAGAATATCTACTGACAGTTAATAAATAAAATTATGTAAAAACATGTAATGAACAATTTAAAATGTTATTTGAATGTAATAAAATTGAGGGTCAATAAGTGTACCGTAGATTGATTTAAGAAAAGTTTGATTGATCAGCGATATTTCTATACAAATTAATAGCACTTACCTCTAAAATACACTAATTCACATTCATCAGTTCATCACACACAATTTGCGAGTTATTTTTCTAACAGCATGAATGTCTGGGTTTTTAATAATGAATAAAACTGTAAAAATTATGTTCAGGTCTTAATTCAAAGTATCGAGTCTGTAAAATTGCTGATTATGGCTTTTTATTTATAGCCTAGCTCTAAGATTTAAACCAGGTTGTTTATTTGCGACTGCCAATATTGTGTAAGTTTGCAATAATCTTACCATACAAGGGCGTTCCTTTTCGACTTGAACATTTTGTATATTCAATACTGAATGATTGTAATAGACAGTACATTATTTTAAATTATTAACTTATTGAAAAATCATATTTTATATGAGCTAATGATCTTTGATTAATTTTTATATACATGTTAGCAATTACCCTTAAACACCCCCCGGATCACATGTGATGTCCCCATTGGTCAGTTGCTGAAGGTGGACGAATGTGGTCGAGACCGTCCGGGTAGGCGTGCTAGCGACGCAGTAGTATATAGTATGAGTAATAGCTGAATACAACTGATGTGTACATCATAACGCAATAAAACTGTTTTTACCCTAAATCGATCATTATTTGTGGTAGTTTTCGTTATTTGCTTACATACATATAAGTTACGTCATCCCACTGCACCGCAGCTATATAAGAATAATATGATAATATATTGCTGACTATTAAATTTCATTATACTTTTGTTCTAGTTCCGTAGGTTACACAGTCAGTCTGTATTATACTCTCTTGTAATTAACATAAAATATATATTGTATAATTAATCCAGAAATAAAGTTCGTTCTGTTCGTTTTAAATCAAATTGTAAAAGTTTTTAAAAACCGTTCGGTTGTTACACGAAACGTAACTGGCGCAGTCGGTATGATTTCCAAAAAGACATCCATACCGGATAACTTGTGAAGTGTTATCTTCTTAATAGGAAAGAACACAGCATTCCATCGAGGAATTGGTCCATCGAGGATCTGGCGAAAAAGACGAACTTCAGAACCATCACACAGAGAGCAGTATCCACCAGAAGAGAGAAAGGAATGAAGAAAGTACTGTAAGTCACTTGCTTTCCTTTTTAATTTCTTTGTATGACAGACTCACAAAGAAATCAGGAACTGCCAAACTCTAGTGTCGATATTGATTCGGAAATAATCGAATTAACAGATAAAATATTTAAACTCTTTTTAACGACAGAAAAGTCACAAAAATCTAATAAATCAATATTACCTATTAGTAATATTCAAAGTAATTTAATAAATTTTAATTCAAGTAATTTAAATATCGCAATGACAAGGCCAAGAATCGAGGTAAAACCATTAGAGTTAGTACCTGAATTTGACGGGTCGCCATGTCGCTTATTTAGATTTATATCAATGGCATCAGATGTATTAAATACATATTGGGATTCCACACCAGAAAATGAAAATTGTCCACAAAATCGTGTTATTTTTAATAGTATCATATCAAAATTAAAAGGACGTGCTGAAGAGGTTATCTCTATCAGTGGCGCACAAAATTGGGAGGAAATTAAAAATACTCTGATCACTAATTTTGGGGATCAACGTGATGAAAATAGTCTTTTGGCAGATTTAATTGGCCTAAGACAAAAACCAAACGAAGATTGTGTACAATTTTATTATCGAATTATTGCAAATTTAAACACATTGCATAATTATATTAGCTTACATGAGATTGACGAAAATATTCGTAAAAGTAAATTACTTACTTATAATAACCAGGCTTTGAGAACTTTATTTGTCGGCTTGCGAGAACCTCAACAATCAATGATACGGTCATTGAAACCAACAAATTTGGCAGAAGCTTTAAAATATATGATAGAAGATAATAATATTAGATATATGTCCCGCCAGCAAAATTTACAAAAACCTTCGACAAATAAACCTAATCATAATAATAATATTAGACCAAATTTTCAGCAACAAAATTTTAATCAAAATGTAAGATTACCATTTAATTCACACATGGGTTCAAATATTAACATACCAACACACTCTCAATTTCCAAGAGGGCCGATTCAAATTCAGCCTAGATAAAATTTGCCCCCTCAAAGATTCTTAACTAATCGACAAGTTTTCGGAAAACAAAATAATAATGTTTGGAAACCAGGTCAAAATAATAATAACGTTCAGTACAAACCAATCCCTATGAGTACAACTACTCGTATTAATACTCCTAATCGTCAACAAAATTTTAGATCAAATAATTTTCAATCAGCTGGTCCTTCTAATTTTGTTTCGGAAGAATTATTTAATGTCGATCAAGAAGAAAATTACGATGAAAATTCTTTTTATGAAGTACCAACTTGTGACGAAAATAATTACTCTGACGAAAATACAGATGTGTATGAAAATGATACCGAAAATTTTCAAAATTTTCATATGACCCAGGAACCGAACACGGACACGTAGTAGAATTGCATGTTGTTTCAGATAAGAGAGAATTACCATATATTGAAATTAAAAACCCGCCTTTAAAATTACTCATCGACACGGGCGCAACAAAATCTTTACTTAATCCTAATATAGCACAAAAATATTTTTCTAACGAAATTTATACTGAACATTTTTCTCTTAGTACAGTTTTCAAAAAATATAATTGTAAATCTTGCGCAAATATTCCATATTTTCCAGAATTCAAAAAACAAGGATATATTAAATTTCATTTGTTTAGATTTCACGATTATTTTGATGGATTGATTGGATTTGATACAATGAAAAATTTAGGTGCACAAATTGATATTGCCAATCATTGTATTATAACACCAAATTCAATAATTAAACTTAAATATAGAGAGACACCAAGAATTCTTACGTTATGTCACGAAATTAATTCTCATGAAATTGCGAGAATAAAAATTCCTGTTAGTATCGAAAATGGCGATATACTGGTACCGCCAACTACTATTCAAAATTGCGAATTTAAAGAGACACTAACGACAGCAATTAATGGATATGCTTGGACCGAAGTAGTGAATAAAACTGATAATGATGAACTAATTAAAATCAATGAACCTATAAAAGTAATTTCGTTTGAACAACCAATTGCGGATCAATATGAAATCTTTAATATCGAATTTAAATATAACCCTTCAAAACTGAATAACATACAACAACTTATTAGGACCTCTCACATGAACGAGGAAGAAAAATCCCACATTTTTAATCTTTGTAAAAAATATAGTGATATTTTCTTTTATGAAGGTGATCAATTGACTTTTACCAATAAAGTCAAACACCAAATTAAAACTTATGACGAAATTCCAGTTCATTCCAAAACTTATAGGTATCCCTTTGTACATAAAAGTGAGGTACAAAATCAAATTGACAAAATGTTAACTGATGGTATAATAAGACCAAGCAATTCTCCATGGGCATCACCCATCTGGATTGTCCCTAAAAAATCCTAAAAAAAAAATCCGGATGCTTCCGGAAAGAAAAAATGGCGAATTGTCGTCGACTACCGGAAGTTAAATGAGAAAACGATCGATGATCGGTATCCATTGCCTAATATCACAGACATATTAGATAAACTCGGGCGTTGTCAATATTTTTCAACTTTAGACCTTGCGAGTGGATTCCACCAAATAGAGATGGAACCAAAAGACATACAAAAAACTGCGTTCACCGTAGAGAATGGCCATTACGAGTACATGCGTATGCCATTTGGATTAAAAAACGCACCTCCAACATTTCAACGCGTTATGGATAATATATTAAAAGGTTTACAGGGTGATATTTGTTTTGTCTATATGGATGATATAGTAATATATTCCACTTCATTACAAGAACATATGGTGAATTTACAAAAAGTATTTCAAAGACTTAGAGAAAGTAATTTTAAAATTCAACTCGACAAATCAGAGTTTTTAAGAAAAGAAGTACAATTTTTAGGTCATATTATCACTAATGATGGCGTTAAGCCAAACCCAGAAAAAATCAAAGCTATTTTAAATTATCCAATTCCGAAGTCTACAAAAGAAATAAAAGGATTTTTAGGACTTTTAGGTTATTACCGAAAATTTATAAAAGATTTCGCTAAATTAACGAAACCGCTTACTAATTGTTTGAAAAAGGGTGCTAAAATTGAGCATAATGAAACATTTTTGAAAACATTTGAAGATTGCAAAAATTTATTAACAAATGATCCGATACTTCAATATCCTGATTTTGAAAAACCATTCAATTTAACTTGTGATGCAAGCAATTTTGCTTTAGGAGCAATATTATCGCAGGGACCAATTGGTAGTGATAAACCTGTAGCGTATGCATCGCGAACATTAAATCAAGCAGAGCAAAACTATTCGACAATTGAAAAAGAGCTTTTGGCAATAGTCTGGTCCACGAAATATTTTAGGCCGTATTTGTATGGTCGAAAATTCAAAATTATTACTGATCATAAACCATTACAGTGGCTATTTTCACTCAAAGAGCCGCAATCACGTCTCGTACGTTGGAGCCTCAAGCTAGAGGAGTACGACTACGAAATTTGTTATAAAAAAGGTAAAAAGAATACCAATGCCGATGCTCTCTCTCGTATCGAAATTCATACTAAAGATATTTTAGAAAACCCAAATTTAAATAAGAATTTAGGCAAAACTCCCTTTGAAGAATTCATGGATAGTTTTAACAAAATGTTATCAACTGGTGACAATCAATCAATCGATATTAATAATACACCTGAAACTAACAATAATCTTAATGATGATCAATTACCTGACAATGACAATTTATCAATGATAGCAAACATTAGCGAACCACCAAATCAAAACAATGGTGAAACTACAGAAACAGCGTATACAAGTAGTCATGATAATGAAAGTACTGAAACAGCTTTAGATGAAAGTACTGAAACAGCTCACAGTAGTACTGAAAATCCTGTACAACTTATTGAAATTTCAGAAAAACCTTTAAACTATTTTCAAAATCAAATTATAATAAAAACAGTGAATATGCCTGTAGGAGAACCTATTGAAACCAATACAATTAATTTCTTTAAAAATTATATTGAACCGAACAAAACTTACGCAATCTTTATTGAAAATGAAAATATCATACCAGACCTTTGTAACGTAATTAAAAATACATTTAAAAATTCCACCTTTAAATTAGTACGATGTACCTGTCTTTTGGAAGATATTCAGGACTCAGAACGACAAAAAGAGTTAGTACAATATATACATGATGGCAAAAGAAACCACAGAGCTATAACCGAAACCGAACTACCGATTCGCAGAAAATATTTCTGGCCGAATATAAAAATTGATGTTCAAAATCATATCAATAACTGTGACATTTGCCAAACAACAAAATATGAAAGAAACCCTCATCGTATTATTTTACAACTTACACCTACAGCAAACAAACCATTCGAAGTCGTACATTTAGACACACTTCAAATTAAAAATCAAAAATTTTTAACAATCGTGGATTCATTTTCTAAATATGGTCAAGCTTATCCAATGACAAGTGCTAACATGATACATACTATACAATGTATTGTAAAATATATGTCTCACCACGGATTACCAATAAGTTTCGTATCTGATAATGGTACTGAATTTAAAAATAAAGTTATGAATGATTTTATTAAATTACATAAAATCAATATTCATTACATTACGCCACAGAATCCTAATAGTAATGGTGTAATCGAACGTTTTCATTCGACCATTTTGGAACATTTAAGAGTTTTAAACATAAAAATGCCAAATTCCAATATTATAGATTTAATGCCATATGCAATTTGGGGATATAATCATTCAATACATTCTGTTACAAAATTAAAACCAATTGAAATTATTAATGGTCACTTAGATACCAATGATCCTTTCGATATTGATCTTAATAAGGCACTTATCACAAATTATATAGAATTACACAAAGAAAAAGTACGCTTAATGTATGATCACATACATAATATCTCGCAAACACGCAAAGAGAATATAATAAGTAAACAAAACGAAAAGCGCATTGAACCTCCTACGTATACTTTGGAGAAACCTGCTTACAAAATTTTACCAAATCGTGATAAAATTTAACCCAGATATAGAAAAGAGATAGCTACAGGACAAGATGGTATTAAATTAACAACAAAAAAGCGAACATTGCATAAGCAAGTATTTAAAAAGCCTCGATTACAACGAAAAACATTGTTACAGGCTCATCACTCTAGGGACCCTCGTCCTGGCCCAAGTACCGAAAATGGAAATAACTAACCTAAATAAAAATCCAGGTATACTTCCGTTAAAATTAGGGTATGCAAGAGTCAAAATTGCCACCCACACCTTCCTTCATTATTTTGATTTAATTCCTATATCAAATCAAATTAATATAATAAAACGACAATATGTTAATGTTACAAAAACTATAGAACAAGAACTAAGTTCACCATATTCATTTGCGTTGCAAAACTTTAATCAAGGTATACAATTCCAATTAGAATCGGTAGAAAATAAATTTGATTCTATATATCCTTTTTTCGATAATAATCGTCTAAAAAGGGGTTTAATAAATGGATTGAGATCAATAATAAAATCAATTTCTGGAAATCTAGATCAAGAAGATGCAGTAAAATATGATAAAGCTATTGAAAATTTGCAAGACAAGCAAGGGCAAATAATATCTCAAGTCAATAAACAGATTTCTTTAACAACTAAAATTTTAGACAATTATAATAAAACACTTTCATTAGTATTACATAACCAAGATGTAATTACTAATGGTATAGAAAGAATTCAAAATAATTTGAACAAATTTGTATTCAAGTTTTCACGTTACATGAGGATTCGCGATGTACTCGATCAATTAAGTATTAATCTAAGTATGGTTATGCAATTATTAACAAATATTGAAAATAGTATATCTTTCGCGAAATTGGGAACTTTATATCACAGCATTTTAAAATTAGACGAGATGGAGGCCATTGTCGAAAAACTTGTGGAATTTCATTCACAAAAACAATTGATGTATTTTAACAAAAATGACTTATATAAGTATTATGATATAGTTCAGGTAAAAGCATTTTATTCAGGGTAACGGTTAATATTCGCACTAGAGTTTCCTCTTGTACATCCTGATAAATTTTTCCATTACCACCTGTATTCCATACCTACCTCAATGTCTACCACTATTATACCTGAAAATACTTACCTTACCATGGGCAGTGACTCTTATCAGTACCAGCCGCTGCCATGCCGAAATATGGACCCTGTATATTTTTGTGAGGACAATAACCTAATTAATGGAATTCGGGAAGAAGACTGTGTATTCTCGTTACTACAACTATCTGGCAACAATACTAAATGCGAGCAAACACCTATATCAATTAACAGCCACTTTGTTGAACAAATTACTAATGGCTATTATATCGCTATATTCCCAGACCCTCTAAAGGTCCAAATTCAGTGTGAAAAAATGGACTTTACAACATTACAAGGCAATTATCTCATTACATTACCACCAAAGTGTATTTTTCAAACTCCAGCATACAGGTACATTAATGGAGAAGAAGTTCTAGAAGGTCAACCATTATTATTACCTGAGATAAAAATATCGAAAATAAAAAATAACGGTTCCACTATCAAAGTAAACATTAAGAATATCCCGCCTGATCAATTACATATGCTTCAGCAAGAGCAACAGCAGATAAAACTGATTAATTCTGATGACAACCCCTTAATCAGACCTAATCTATGGACAATCCCTTTATATGCTATAATCGTAGTTATTTTTATAGCATTTATTATTCACAAAATTTGGAGATGGAGATCGAGAAAGCCCTCTATCCAGCCTGACGAAGAAGAACCCCAAAACTCCGGATCACGTGGAAAATCCAATGTGAAAGTTTTATTTGTTCCCGATAAAACTTCCCTCTAAGGGTGGAGGAGTTACGTCATCCCACTGCACCGCAGCTATATAAGAATAATATGATAATATATTGCTGACTATTAAATTTCATTATACTTTTGTTCTAGTTCCGTAGGTTACACAGTCAGTCTGTATTATACTCTCTTGTAATTAACATAAAATATATATTGTATAATTAATCCAGAAATAAAGTTCGTTCTGTTCGTTTTAAATCAAATTGTAAAAGTTTTTAAAAACCGTTCGGTTGTTACACGAAACGTAACTTATATATAAATAAGTCAGTTTATGTAAACTAAAGATACCACCACTCTGTTGAACAATTGAAATTTCTTGAACTGTACTACGCAAAACTTTATTATATTACAGGTTTACATCTGTACGTTATTTATGCGAATATAAATAAATAAAGTTTAGATCGTATCTGATTTATCTATATTGCAAATAATTAATCAGCACTTATACGCATTTTGTAATACAGAACTAAGAAATACGAAGTAAATTGTATGCTATTACTTATCGTTTAAGTGAATAATTTTTAACCTTTTTATATATCTTTTTTATTTTGCTATTTAAGTAGGTTGTACCTAATTGATTATTAATATGTAATTTTTATTGCAAGAGTGAATTAATTAAAACATTCTGTTTGGCATACATTACTTAGGAAAATGATAAATCATCTGACTCTGAGATAACATTATTTTTTAAACCATATGAAAGAAGATTATTAATGCTATAGAATAATTTTAAAACTATATTTTTTGTAAGGGCCTCTACACCTAACGGTAGAAGAGGTATAGATTGTATTATATTATTTTTGTAAGGATCTCTTTTCTAACTTCCAAAACCTGAAAGCTCATACCTCCACATCCCAGATGAATCATTACTTATGGAATACCCTGTATATTTGTTTACTTTAGGGAATAGACTTTCCTGCTGACCTATCAAATTTATTGATACTCACAAACGTGTCGCATGTATACTTCATAAAGTTAATTGCTTTACATTTCTTGGAAATGAATAATCATCTAACTCTGAGATAACATTCGCTTTCAGGCGAAGCTTTAAACCTATATGTATTTAATATAACTTGAAAAATGCACATAAATGTTTTATGACATCATTATGTATCCAAATATTTCATTTGTAATTCTAATATCAAACTACTGTTAATACTTCACTCCTAGAACTAAAATCAACTAATCAAATCACTTTACGATTTTCAATAACTTTTTTCGATTTACCCAGAGGACTGCACTTTTTCTCGACAATTTCTTCAGCCACCATCTTTGTACTTTTCTCTAAGGCTCCTACCATGCTGTCTGTATCCCCCCTCCGGCAACCCCGACCTCTCTCGCTGCATCCTTTTTTCCATTGCGCATGCGTACACTACGTGACTTTACGGCTCCGAAATCCCGAGATCCCCGGTTCAAGCCTCAGCGTCGAATTTTTTTTTTATTACAGACTGCATTTCAAACTTCCCGCCTTCCTGCCGTGCTCCCCCCAGATTTAAAATTTTCCCCCATGAATCATCAACACTGTTTTTGTTTTAACTCACATTTATATTCCACTAAATATCCTCAGATTTCAAATTTCCCGCGCACTCCACCCTTTGCCTCCATGTTTTTTTCTTAATGCTGTCATGTTTAATAACGTCATGTTTTGCCGCCATGTTTTTCTCTTAATACTGCCATGTATTTTTTTTATTCTGACGTTATGTTCTTTGCCGCCATGTTTTTTCTTAATGCAGTTTTTCTCCCCACCCCAGACATGTTTTTTTTCTTAATGCAACAATGTTTAATGATGTCATATTTTTTCTTAATGCAGATATGTTTTTTTCTTACCCCCACCCTCTTTTTTCTTAATGCAGCCATATTTTTTTCCTAATACCACCATTTTGTTTTCTTATCCCCATCCCACCTTTTTTTCTTAATGCTACCATGTTTTTTTTTTGCCGCCATGTTTTTAATGCAATTTTTTCTTACCTCCCCCCCCCTACCCCCTTTTTTCTTAATGCTACCATACTTAATGACGCAATGTTTTTTCCTAATATCACTATTCTGTTTCCTTACCCCCCCTCTACCCCTTTACCGCCATGTTTTTTTTCAAGAATGACATCACGTGGTTTCTTTTAATACCATCATGTTCTTTTTTTCTTAATGCGACCATTTTTAATGTCATGTTTTTTTCCTAATACTACCATATTTTTCTTAACCCCACCATGTTTTTTTCTTAATGCAATTTCTTCCTCTACCCCCTTTTTTCTTAATGCTGCCATGTTTAATGACGTCATTTTTTTCTTAATATCACCATGTTGTTTTTTTCTTAATTCGGTTATGTTTAATATCACTATGTTTTATTAATAATATGTTAGATGCGTTTTAAGTTTTAAATCTTCCGCCTTCAAATTTTTTTCCACTGTCGTCAATACCTCTTCTGCTACCAAACTATATTATTAAAATTCATAGTCTCCAGATTTCGTATTTCCCGCCTTTTAATATTACTAAATATTGTACTAAAATACACACACACACCTACTGCGCATAAGCAACGGTGAACTGATTCTACAGTATTGAACACGTAAAAATTTAAGATTTCAATGGCTCATCGGTAAAGCATAGGACTGGCAACCCAGAGGTCCCGGGTTCAAATCCACAAATATTCGGACTTTTTTTAAATAGAATTGAAATTCCCGTCAACGCCAACACTTAGAATTTACCACCAATGCCATCTTCTGTTGAATTTACATTCTGGAGCGTCGGTGGGGGGCGTCGGGGAGGGGGGGCGGAGGGTAAGGCGTCGCGGTGGAGGGTGAGGCGTCGCGACACCATGTACAAAAATGACCACGTTTTTGTCTTATGGAGATTTACATGGGGTTTGTGCGCCAGAACTGTCATAGCTATACTACTAACATATTTTTGTTTTGCAATATTTGTTTCTATCCCTGTTGCTTTTATTTTGCCTTATTTTATTTTTGGCACTGTGTTGGCACAGAAAATCTTTTCTAAATTCTAACTTCTGAATCTTGGGATAATTTTTTGCCACAATCCATTACGTGCAAGTAAGACTTGAAAACTGTTGCAGCCAATTCATATAGCAATAATTTTACCTTGGTTCCTTGTATATAATTATTCTAATTGTTAGCGTATAATTTGGGTTGAAGCGGGATTCAGCGGAGTCAGCGGCCTTGGGAGTCCAGAGCGATGCCGCGGGTCTCCTCGTGCCCTCAAATAAGCTGAATCAGCGATCAGCGGCCAACCATATTGTTTATGAATAAAATATATACATATACTATATACGGGCACTGCGGCCCCGACTAGGGTAGAACGGAATAAGATACGCGTTGGCATACATATATCTTTTCCTTTATTTTGTTATTCTTTATTTTACTATAATTAAAAGTTTACATCAGATCTACAGTGTGATTATTTTAAAAGTGATCTAACAGAGCAGCGGTGGGATAGATACCTGATCTCAGTCTCAACCAAAAGTGTGTGTGTTTTAACCAAAAACAAAACGTTACCCACTAAAAATGAGTGAATCGCAAGGTGAACGACAAGGGGACAGGCAACCGGACAACGAGTCTTTGACGCCGCCGCCTCGAGGGAGTCCTATGAATGCATATCGAGAACGTTCCAGCAGAGCCTCCGCAAGCACATCTGATGATCGCATTTGCAATTTGGAGCGTTTAGTGGACGAGCTGCAAATGCGAAATGCCTTACTGGAACAAAGGGGAAATATGCTAGGATATTCGGAAAAATTTAATTGCATACCACGCTTTGAACCGGGGATTCCAAATTTATCTGCAGTTCAGTGGATACATAAAATAGAACAGATGGCCGCAACCAACGGATGGAACCAACCTACGATGATAGCTCATATGCAAAATCGGTTCACAGGTTTGGCTAAAAAGTGGTATGATACTTTATCCACGTATGATTATAGTTGGGAAGAGTGGAAACAAAAGATCCTTCAAACTTTCCCTGATCATCGAGATTTTGCAGTTGCCCTAAAGACGATGCTAGCAAGAAAGAAAGAAGAACATGAAAGCTGGAGTCAGTATTACTTTGAGAAGATGGAATTAATACGAACATGTGAGTTACCAGAAAAACACGCAGTTTCATGCATAATAGATGGTATTCCTAACGAAATTATTCAAACTGGAGCTAGGGCGGGGCGATACGAAAGTCCCATAACTTTGTTTTCTGCATTTTTGTCCACCCTGACAAATCATACTAATACCGTGGGAGGACATCGTGATAGAACACAAGGTAATTACCGCAATAAAATAATGCATAGAGACAACATGACAAATAGGGAGAATAAGGGTGCCCATCCTTATCAGCGCTATAAACCGAAATGCTACAATTGTCATGAAGTTGGACACCTCGCAAGTGCGTGTGCAAAACCGAAGAAGGAGTGTTCGAAATGTAAAAAACTCGGACATACAAGTGCGAACTGCAAGAGAAACGCGGAAAATGTGTCGTGTAAAGCCATCGATTCACATGACACAAGTTATTACATCACGTGTGAAATAAACGGACACAAGTTCTTAGGATACGTGGACACTGGTTGCGGTGGTGTAATTGTTCGGAAAGACGTTATTGACACCGTGAAACTCAACTACAAATCAACAGACACCCTTATTAAAGGATATAACGATAGTGTTACACGGATTTTAGGAACTGTGAACGTTCAGTTAAAGGTTGATCTTGCCGAAGCAAACGTTAACGTGATGGTGGTTGAAAATTCTGTGCAGACTGTTCCAGTTTTAATCGGACAAGAATTTTTAAAGAAAAATAAGATTTTGGTGGTTCGTAAGGACAAAATTCACATCTTAGAGGACGAGAAGGATGCTCTGCCGGGGTTGGACATCAATCCGGTTCAAAAAGTCGTCCTGGTGGCTGAGAAGGACGTGGAGGTTTCGCCAGGACATGTGGGCTTCATCCCGGTGACGAACAACCAGCAACATAAGGGAGAAGTTTTTGTTGAAGGTCAGGTAAGAAGTTTACCTATGAAAGAACATCTTATCGTTAGATGTGTAACTAAAGCACATAAAGGTTATGTTAGTATTTGTAACGTTTCCGAATTTCCAGTTGTGTATTGTAAAGATCAAATCGTGGCACGAGGCGATGTTTGTGAACCAGAACAAACAGTCACAGCCCTGAGTCGGAAATTATTCATGTTTTATCAGCAGAGTCTAAAAATAGACAACCGTTTACACTAAAAGACATAGCTCCGCTTATTTCGTGTTCACTAGGCGAAAGTCATAAATTACAACTTGTAACATTGTTAAATGAGTATAGGGATTGCTTTGCTGTAACAATAAATGAATTAGGAAGATGTAATAAAACAGAGATGACGATTAATTTGAGCGACGATAAACCAGTGACGTACCGACCATACAGACTCTCCTATTCAGAACGTCAAAAAGTACGTGAAATTATAGGTGATTTATTAGCAAACAATATTATACAAGAATCAAGTTCTCCATATGCTAGTCCTATTTTACTTGTCAAAAAGAAAACTGGCGATACACGTTTATGTATAGATTACAGGGCACTTAATGCTAAGACTATTAAAGAAAAATTTCCATTGCCTCGTATCGATGAACATTTAGATAGATTGAACGGGTGCGAATATTTCACTTGTCTCGACTTAGCTTCGGGTTATTACCAAATACCTATGGCAAAAGATTCAATTGGTAAAACAGGATTTATAACACCAGACGGCCATTATGAATATTTGCGGATGCCTTTCGGTCTTGTTAATGCCCCAGCTGTTTTTCAGCGAATGATAAATCAAGTTTTAGGCCCTTTACGTTTCTCTATAGCGATGGCCTATATGGATGATATTTTGATTCCGTCGGCGAATGTAGAAGATAACTTAATGTGTCTTAAACAGATTTTAGAGGTACTCAGGCAAGCAAATCTTAGTCTCAAGTTAACAAAATGTTCATTTTTACAAACAGAAATTGAGTACTTGGGCCATATAATTAGTGCTCAGGGTGTGCGGCCGGGAAATTATAAAACTATTGTCATAGAAAAATTTCCACAACCAACAAATGTACACGAAGTTCGCCAATTCATCGGTCTTGCTAGTTATTTTCGAAAGTACGTAGAGAATTTTGCAACAATAGCCTTGCCTCTAACCCGGTTAACAAAAAAGGATATTCCTTTTGTGTGGCAGAAAGAACAGGAAACTGCGTTTAATGCACTCAAAACTAAATTAACAAGTAAACCGATCCTGGCTATTTACGATCCGAAAGCCGAAACTGAAGTCCATACAGACGCGGCAAAATTCGGAGTGGGGGGAATATTACTACAAAAACATAATAATTTTTTGAAACCTGTATTATATTTTAGTCGACAGACTAGCAAAGAAGAACAGCGGTATCATAGTTTCGAGTTAGAGACCCTTGCTGTAGTTAGTTCATTGATACATTTTCGAATTTATTTAATAGGCATATCGTTTAAAGTCATAACAGATTGCAATGCCTTACGCACAGCACTGACTAAACGCGATTTGGTACCTAGAATTGGCCGGTGGTGGCTACAGCTTAGCGAGTTTGATTTTACAGTTGAATATAGGCCAGGTACGAGAATGCCACATGCAGATGCTTTGAGCCGTAATCCTGTGTTTCCCGATAATATTCACAATTTAGAAGAAGTTCCGGTTTATACGGCAAATATTGTTGACGAAGACTGGATATTATCCGCCCAGTTGAATGACGATAGATGTAAATATTTATATGAAATATTAGGTCGAACGCCGGCTGACACTGAAGAACGCGACATACATAAACAATATGAATTACGCCAACATCGCGTTTATCGTCGAACAGAAAATGGTCCAAAGTGGGTCGTACCGAAATTTGCACGCAGACAAATTTTACATTACTATCACGACGAATTAGGTCACTTTGCACTAGATAAAACGTTAAATGCCATTAGTAAAACTTACTGGTTTCCCGGAATGCGTCGTTATACTCAAAAATACATTTCAAATTGTTTAGATTGTTTATACAACAAAAAGCCATCCGGTAAGAAACCAGGACTATTACACCCGATACCTAAAATTTCAACTCCACTAGATACCATACATATTGATCATTTGGGGCCATTTGTACGTAGTACTAAGAAAAACAGTTATTTGTTAGTAATAACAGATGCTTTCACAAAATTTATTTTTATGAGAGCGGTTCAGAGCACCAAAGTGGGGCCTGTGATAAATTTTTTGATGACTATTATTGATATATATGGTGTACCTAGACGAATAATAACAGATAGAGGGTCGTGCTTTATAAGTAAGAGATTTGTTGAATTATGTCATACTTACGGTATTAAGGCAGTTCTAAATGCGACTGCGACACCTAGATCAAACGGGCAGGTAGAGAGGATGAATCGTACAGTTTTGCCCTCTCTTGCTGCTACTCTAGGAGAATACGAGGAGAAGTGGGACCAATGTATAAATAAAGTTCAATTTGGTTATAATGCAACAATAAATAAAACAACTGGGAAAAGTCCCTATGAACTGTTATTGGGGTATGTGCCACGTAGTAAGTACGATGCATTTTTACGCAATGAAGTAGATGTTGATACACAAACGGCGGGAACATCGGAAAGTGTTACAAAAATTCGTGAAGTAGTAAGTACGAAAATTGTAGAAGAGCAAGCGAAGGCTAAAGTCCGTTTCGACGTAAAACGTAAAATTGCTCCTAAATATGAGGAAGGACAACAAGTGTTGATCCTTAAAAACGTGGGGTCAAATGATGGGCGAAGCAAAAAGTTGCTTCCAAAGTATGAAGGACCCTTTGTAGTAAAGAAAGTGTTGCAACACGATCGATATTATATCGAAGACATGCCTGGTGCAAAACGTGCACCTAAGTTTTATAAAGGCGTTTATGCGGTTGATAGAATGAAACCGTATAATATAGATGCTCTCGACGACGAGAGTGATGATGATGAGAACGATGTACAAGTGAAAGCATAGAAGTTATGCTATTGTTTAATGCCGTTAACGTATAATGGCAAAGCCACCAGAAGTTGGTTGGCAAACGTTATGCCATTGACGTAATGGCAAAATCTTTTGTTTTATGTTACAGGAGTTTCGACAGGAACTAGAAACCATGTTCTGCGAGGACGCAGAACCCGGTAGCATGGCCGAACTGTTAGCGTATAATTTGGGTTGAAGCGGGATTCAGCGGAGTCAGCGGCCTTGGGAGTCCAGAGCGATGCCGCGGGTCTCCTCGTGCCCTCAAATAAGCTGAATCAGCGATCAGCGGCCAACCATATTGTTTATGAATAAAATATATACATATACTATATACGGGCACTGCGGCCCCGACTAGGGTAGAACGGAATAAGATACGCGTTGGCATACATATATCTTTTCCTTTATTTTGTTATTCTTTATTTTACTATAATTAAAAGTTTACATCAGATCTACAGTGTGATTATTTTAAAAGTGATCTAACACGCAGTAGTATATAGTATGAGTAATAGCTGAATACAACTGATGTGTACATCATAACGCAATAAAACTGTTTTTACCTTAAATCGATCATTATTTGTGGTAGTTTTCGTTATTTGCTTACATACATATATATAAATAAGTCAGTTTATGTAAACTAACGATACCACCACTCTGTTGAACAATTGAAATTTCTTGAACTGTACTACGCAAAACTTTATTATATTACAGGTTTACATCTGTACGTTATTTATGCGAATATAAATAAATAAAGTTTAGATCGTATCTGATTTATCTATATTGCAAATAATTAATCAGCACTTATACGCATTTTGTAATACAGAACTAAGAAATACGAAGTAAATTGTATGCTATTACTTATCGTTTAAGTGAATAATTTTTAACCTTTTTATATATCTTTTTTATTTTGCTATTTAAGTAGGTTGTACCTAATTGATTATTA
Organism: Rosalia funebris; assembly: GCA_037954035.1. Classification (NCBI taxonomy): domain Eukaryota; kingdom Metazoa; phylum Arthropoda; class Insecta; order Coleoptera; family Cerambycidae; genus Rosalia; species Rosalia funebris. The sequence continues at coordinate 11,234,477 of JAZFAV010000017.1, read as the reverse complement.
ATATGTAATTTTTATTGCAAGAGTGAATTAATTAAAACATTCTGTTTGGCATACATTACTTAGGAAAATGATAAATCATCTGACTCTGAGATAACATTATTTTTTAAACCATATGAAAGAAGATTATTAATGCTATAGAATAATTTTAAAACTATATTTTTTGTAAGGGCCTCTACACCTAACGGTAGAAGAGGTATAGATTGTATTATATTATTTTTGTAAGGATCTCTTTTCTAACTTCCAAAACCTGAAAGCTCATACCTCCACATCCCAGATGAATCATTACTTATGGAATACCCTGTATATTTGTTTACTTTAGGGAATAGACTTTCCTGCTGACCTATCAAATTTATTGATACTCACAAACGTGTCGCATGTATACTTCATAAAGTTAATTGCTTTACATTTCTTGGAAATGAATAATCATCTAACTCTGAGATAACATTCGCTTTCAGGCGAAGCTTTAAACCTATATGTATTTAATATACCTTGAAAAATGCACATAAATGTTTTATGACATCATTATGTATCCAAATATTTCATTTGTAATTCTAATATCAAACTACTGTTAATACTTCACTCCTAGAACTAAAATCAACCAATCAAATCACTTTACGATTTTCAATAACTTTTTTCGATTTACCCAGAGGACTGCACTTTTTCTCGACAATTTCTTCAGCCACCATCTTTGTACTTTTCTCTAAGGCTCCTACCATGTTGTCTGTATCCCCCCTCCGGCAACCCCGACCTCTCTCGCTGCATCTTTTTTTCCATTGCGCATGCGTACACTACGTGACTTTACGGCTCCGAAATCCCGAGATCCCCGGTTCAAGCCTCAGCGTCGAATTTTTTTTTTTTATTACAGACTGCATTTCAAACTTCCCGCCTTCCTGCCGTGCTCCCCCCAGATTTAAAATTTTCCCCCATGAATCATCAACACTGTTTTTGTTTTAACTCACATTTATATTCCACTAAATATCCTCAGATTTCAAATTTCCCGCGCTCTCCACCCTTTGCCTCCATGTTTTTTTCTTAATGCTGTCATGTTTAATAACGTCATGTTTTGCCGCCATGTTTTTCTCTTAATACTGCCATGTATTTTTTTTTATTCTGACGTTATGTTCTTTGCCGCCATGTTTTTTCTTAATGCAGTTTTTCTCCCCACCCCAGACATGTTTTTTTTCTTAATGCAACAATGTTTAATGATGTCATATTTTTTCTTAATGCAGTTTTTTTTCTTACCCCCACCCTCTTTTTTCTTAATGCAGCCATATTTTGTTCCTAATACCACCATTTTGTTTTCTTACCCCCATCCCACCTTTTTTTCTTAATGCTACCATGTTTTTTTTTTTGCCGCCATGTTTTTAATGCAATTTTTTCTTACCCCCCCCCCTACCCCCTTTTTTCTTAATGCTACCATACTTAATGACGCAATGTTTTTTCCTAATATCACTATTCTGTTTCCTTACCCCCCCCCTAAACCTTTACCGCCATGTTTTTTTCCAAGAATGACATCACGTGGTTTCTCTTAATACCATCATGTTCTTTTTTTCTTAATGCGACCATTTTTAATGTCATGTTTTTTTCCTAATACTACCATATTTTTCTTAACCCCACCATGTTTTTTTCTTAATGCAATTTCTTCCTCTACCCCCTTTTTTCTTAATGCTGCCATGTTTAATGACGTCATTTTTTTCTTAATATCACCATGTTGTTTTTTTCTTAATTCGGTTATGTTTAATATCACTATGTTTTATTAATAATATGTTAGATGCGTTTTAAGTTTTAAATCTCCCGCCTTCAAATTTTTTTCCACTGTCGCCAATACCTCTTCTGCTACCAAACTATATCATTAAAATTCATAGTCTCCAGATTTCGTATTTCCCGCCTTTTAATATCACTATATATTGTACTAAAATACACACACACACACCTACTGCGCATAAGCAACGGTGAACTGATTCTACAATATTGAACACGTAAAAATTTAAGATTTCAATGGCTCATCGGTAAAGCATAGGACTGGCAACCCAGAGGTCCCGGGTTCAAATCCACAAATATTTGGACTTTTTTTTAAATAGAATTGAAATTCCCGTCAACGCCAACACTTAGAATTTACCACCAATGCCATCTTCTGTTGAATTTACATGCTGGAGCGTCGATGGGGGGCGTCGGGGAGGGGGGGCGGAGGATAAGGCGTCGCGGTGGAGGGTGAGGCATCGCGACGCCATGTACAAAAATGACCACGTTTTCGTCTTATGGAGATTTACATGGGGTTTGTGCGCCAGAACTGTCATAGCTATACTACTTATGTTTTCAGTTGAAAAAACAAATACTAAATTCACACGCTATCAAAATCTTAAGGATAATTCAAATGCGGTCATATCTGCGACTGTGAATTAACAACTGAGGCTTTGAAGTGTTTGATTCCATTTGCTACCTCGTACTTGTGCGAGTTGACATTTTCATCAATGGCCCAAATAAAAAGTAAACAAAGAAATCGCTTAAATTTGGAAAACGATTTAATACTTAATGTTGCAAAAACGGATTCACGATGGGAGAAATTGATTGAACAAAAACAAGCGCAACCTTCACATTAAAATGAACGAGTAGTCGAAGATTTTATTTTTTGTTAATTTGTTTGTATGAATAAGATTACGAGTATCCTTTTATTAACTATTTCTTAATATATCTATCTTTTTAAAATTTATTGATTTTTTTACTGAAGTACCTAGTTCTCTCGACCTCTCGCGACCTCCCACAAAGGCTTCACGACCCCCCAGGAGGTCGCGACCCACAGGTTGAAAAACACTGGTATATAAAGATAAAGATGGGTAGCTAGAAACGTTTAGAGAACAGAATTCATGAAATATATTTTCATTTACCATACAAGTATGGCAATGAATAGTCCTACCAGTATAGGGCACGGAAATAGGCTTCCCGGAAGCATGCATTTTCTTGGGTACAATCTACATGGGTGATGCCCATGGCGATTTGCTTGGTCTTGGTATGACCATCATTTAACATTTTGTCAATTTGATTTTGCCTCTTTTTTATGTACAAATGGATAGGTAGAAAATTTTCAATGCACTGGAATTTCATCATATGTTTTAATTTGTTGTTTGACTTTATTGGTACAAGTCAATTTATCACCTTCATAAATACAATGTCGCTCTATATGTTTTACAAAAATTAAAAATTTTAGATTTTTCTTCACTTATTAGAACCACTCATTCATGTGAGTGGTTCTAATAAGGTGTTGAATGTTGTTTAATTTTGAAGGGTTGTATTAAAAGGGGGTATTAAAAATTTCATATTGATCTGTAATTGGTTTTCCAAAAGAAATTACATTTACAGGTTCATTGATTTTAATGAGATCATCATTATCAGTTTTATTCACTACTTCCAAGCATATCCATTAATTACTGTCGTTAATGTTTCCTTAAATTCACAATTTTGACTCATTTTTGGCGGTATCAATATATCGTCATTTTCGATACCAACTGGAATTTTTATTCTCGCAATTTCGTGAGCATCAACTTCATAACATGACATAATAATTCTTGGTGTATTAATATTTAAGTTTAATTATCGAATTTGGTGTTCTAATACAACACCTGCATCTACAAATTTCATTGCATCAAATTAATATAATCGTGAAATCTAAACAAATGAATTTTAATATAACCTTGTTGTTTAAATTCTGGAAAATAGGGAATATTTGCATAAGCTTTACAACTAAATTTTTTGAACACTACTAAGAAAAAAAGTTCTGTATAAATTTCTTTAGAAAAACATTTTTGTGCTACATTATTACTGAGTAAATATTTTGTAGCGCCCGTGTCAATAAATAATTTTAAAGGTGGGTAACACTAACTGAGTTTTCCACAAAACACTATACACTACACTCGACGCGCGTTTCGCCAACAAAGTTGGCATCCTCTGGAGATGATTAAAACTGTTTTTAATTTCTACCTATCCATTTGTACATAAAAAAGAGGCAAAATCAAATTGACAAAATGTTAAATGATGGTCATACCAAGACCAAGCAAATCGCCATGGGCATCACCCATGTAGATTGTACCCAAGAAAACGCATGTTTCCGGGAAGCATATTTCCGTGCCCTATACTGGTAGGACTATTCATTGCCATACTTGTATGGCAAATGAAAATATATTTCATGAATTCTGTTCTCTAAACGTTTCTAGCTACCCATCTTTATCTTTATATACCTAAGTAGCTGTAATGGTATAGAAAACGTATTTCCCTATTCAGGACTCCATTGTCTATACCAGTGTTTTTCAACCTGTGGGTCGCCACCTCCTGGGGGGTCGCGAAGCCTTTGTGGGGGGTCGCGAGAGGTCGAGAGAACTAGGTACTTCAGTAAAAAAATCAATAAATTTTAAAAAGATAGATATATTAAGAAATAGTTAATAAAAGGATACTCGTAATCTTATTCATACAAACAAATTAACAAAAAATAAAATCTTCGACTACTCGTTCATTTTAATGTGAAGGTTGCGCTTGTTTTTGTTCAATCAATTTCTCCCATCGTGAATCCGTTTTTGCAACATTAAGTATTAAATCGTTTTCCAAATTTAAGCGATTTCTTTGTTTACTTTTTATTTGGGCCATTGATGAAAATGTCAACTCGCACAAGTACGAGGTAGCAAATGGAATCAAACACTTCAAAGCCTCAGTTGTTAATTCCGGGTATTCTGTTTTTCTTTTTAACCAAAAGGTATCCAAATTTTCAGACTTGAATTCCAAGTGCAACATCCCATCGGCAGATAATTCCAGCAGATTCTCTTTGAGCTTAGTTGCTAAATTTGCCTCATTTATAGCTGCATTTAAAAACGGATTTAAGATCCATCTTTGCCCAGTGTTATACGATGATATCTCTTGCACTGAGAAGTAATGACACAATTCTTTCTTCAAATTATCTAACACCATTTTCATACCAGATATATATGAATTGATGTTTATCTCACTTCCGACTTCTTCAATGAAAGACTGTGTCGATGAAAATTAATCAAAGATGTTTTGATTTATAGACGATGATCACAATTGAGTTTTTTTTGTAAAGCCATGGAGTTTGTCTTTTGCTGTGATGACATTTTCATCCCGCCCTTGAAGACTTTTATTGAAGTTATTTAAATGCTCAAATAAGTCAGAAAGAAAAGCTAATTTCAAAAGGAATTGCGGGTCAGAAATGAATTCCGAGTAATCTGACTTGGCTTGCTGTAAATATACTAAAAGTTCAGCGCGAAATTCCATAACTCTAGTCAGTACTTTGCCTTTTGATAACCACCTTACCTCTGTATAGTAAAGCAAATTTCGATGGAGTGCCCCCATATCTTCACAAACGATTCGAAACAATCGAGTCTACAACGTTTTTCCTTTAATCGAATTTACAATTTTAATAATAATATTTAGAACTTGACTGTATTCTTGTGGCAAGGTTTTGGCTGCAAGAGCTTGGCGATGGAGAAAGCAATGCATCCAACAAGCATTTGGCATCTGTTGTTTCAGTCTACCAATAGTAAATCCACCCTTCGCACCAGTCATGGCTTTTGCTCCGTCACTACAAATAGCAATGCATTTTTGTGCCCAATCGATATTCATATCTTGCGTAGCTTCAAGGAATATGTCATGCAAGCACTGACCTGTAGTATTTGTGGGAAGTGCCTTGCAAAATAGTATTTCTTATTATTAAATCCATTAATTTTTCATCGGATTCAAAACGCACAAAAGCTACAAACTGCACACAATCCGCAATATCCGTTGATTCATCCAATTTCAAGGACACAAAAGAACTTTTCTTTATTTTTTCTATGACTTGATCACGAACGTCAGTCGTCATATCGCTTATCCTGCGTTGAATGGTATTGTCTGAGAGAGGTATACTTTTGAGCTTTTCGACCTCTTGTTTGCCAAACATAATCGCTGCTATATCTAAAGTTTCTGGTAAAATCAAATTTTCGGCAATCGTGTGAGGTTTTCCTGCTTTAGCCACACGAAACGCTACTCGATAACTAGCGAGCAACGCTTTCTCATTTAGGTTGGACATTTGTACTATAGCACTTTTTTGATGTTCAAGAGCTTTTAATTTTCGCTCAAAAAATTTTTAATTTTCGCTCAAAAAATTCCACGGGTTTATTTTTTTCATTAGGATATTTTATGTTTAGGTGGCGTACCAACTTCGATGGCTTCATGCTTTCTCTTGACAAAGTTTCAAAGCAAATTACGCACTGCGGTTTATTCTCAATCGCAGTAAACCCAAATTTCAAATAATTGTCGTCATAAAGCCGTTTTTTCTTTATTCCACTACTCCCGCTAGAAGTTGATGGTTCTGATGACCTTTGCAGGAATTTATCCATTTTTAATTATAACAAACAACTCAAATAAATACGTAAAACAAGTGACTTGCGCTTTTCAAACAACTTTACTAAACAGCAGACGACACGACCGGGCTTGTCTCACGCTCACAAATAACTCTACAATTACTCCAAGCTCCAAGGCACCTTACACACAAAGTTTAAACGTTCCACTTACAAAACCGAATCGCTTCTGAATCGTTTCCACCTATCACGGTGTCGCTTCTGAGTTTATTCCAAAGTCAACTGCCGTGGCCGCGGTCGACCGTCCTATTTATAGGCCAGCCGGCCAGCGCACTCTATCGAGAATCATCTCGAAGCGTAACGAAACGTCTCGAACCTTGTGGACCTTTCGCGCGGGCCGTGGAGCGCGCGGTGTAGTAGTTCCGAGTGTTATCAACAGATGGCGCTGGTAGTCTCGGCCGTAATAATATGTTTATGTTTGTTTGTTAAATATCAATTGGCCACGTATTCGATTTAAAATTATGTGTTTACGTACTTAATTACTGTATATATTTATATCCGAATCCTAATAACGCAAACGCATAAAATTTTTGTATGGATTAAATATTTCTAACATACATGAAAAAAAGCTAAGGGTTGGGGGGGGTCGCGAAATATTTTTTGATACTATGGGGGTCGTGTCATGAAAAAGGTTGAAAGACACTGGTCTATACCACAAGGCAAAATCAAACTATAGCATGATGGCTAAACAGTCGCAGATATGACCGCATTTGAATTATCCTTAAGATTTTGATAGCGTGTGAATTTAGTATTTGTTTTTTCAACTGAAAACATAAGTAGTATAGCTATGACAGTTCTGGCGCACAAACCCCATGTAAATCTCCATAAGACGAAAACGTGGTCATTTTTGTACATGGCGTCGCGACGCCTCACCCTCCACCGCGACGCCTTATCCTCCGCCCCCCCTCCCCGACGCCCCCCATCGACGCTCCAGCATGTAAATTCAACAGAAGATGGCATTGGTGGTAAATTCTAAGTGTTGGCGTTGACGGGAATTTCAATTCTATTTAAAAAAAAGTCCGAATATTTGTGGATTTGAACTCGGGACTTCTGGGTTGCCAGTCCTATGCTTTACCGATGAGCCATTGAAATCTTAAATTTTTACGTGTTCAATATTGTAGAATCAGTTCACCGTTGCTTATGCGCAGTAGGTGTGTGTGTGTATTTTAGTACAATATATAGTGATATTAAAAGGCGGGAAATACGAAATCTGGAGACTATGAATTTTAATGATATAGTTTGGTAGCAGAAGAGGTATTGGCGACAGTAAAAAAAAATTTGAAGGCGGGAGATTTAATACTTAAAACGCATCTAACATATTATTAATAAAACATAGTGATATTAAACATAACCGAATTAAGAAAAAAACAACATGGTGATATTAAGAAAAAAATGACGTCATTAAACATGGCAGCATTAAGAAAAAAGGGGGTAGAGGAAGAAATTGCATTAAGAAAAAAACATGGTGGGGTTAAGAAAAATATGGTAGTATTAGGAAAAAACATGACATTAAAAATGGTCGCATTAAGAAAAAAAGAACATGATGGTATTAAGAGAAACCACGTGATGTCATTCTTGGAAAAAAACATGGCGGTAAAGGGGTAGGGGGGGGGGTAAGGAAACAGAATAGTGATATTAGGAAAAAACATTGCGTCATTAAGTATGGTAGCATTAAGAAAAAAGGGAGTAGGGGGGGGGGTAAGAAAAAATTGCATTAAAAACATGGCGGCAAAAAAAAAAACTTGGTAGCATTAAGAAAAAAGAGGGTGGGGGTAAGAAAAAAAACTGCATTAAGAAAAAATATGACATCATTAAACATTGTTGCATTAAGAAAAAAAACATGTCTGGGGTGGGGAGAAAAACTGCATTAAGAAAAAACATGGCGGCAAAGAACATAACGTCAGAATAAAAAAAAATACATGGCAGTATTAAGAGAAAAACATGGCGGCAAAACATGACGTTATTAAACATGACAGCATTAAGAAAAAAACATGGAGGCAAAGGGTGGAGAGCGCGGGAAATTTGAAATCTGAGGATATTTAGTGGAATATAAATGTGAGTTAAAACAAAAACAGTGTTGATGATTCATGGGGGAAAATTTGAAATCTGGGGGGAGCACGGCAGGAAGGCGGGAAGTTTGAAATGCAGTCTGTAATAAAAAAAAAATTCGACGCTGAGGCTTGAACCGGGGATCTCGGGATTTCGGAGCCGTAAAGTCACGTAGTGTACGCATGCGCAATGGAAAAAAGGATGCAGCGAGAGAGGTCGGGGTTGCCGGAGGGGGGATACAGACAGCATGGTAGGAGCCTTAGAGAAAAGTACAAAGATGGTGGCTGAAGAAATTGTCGAGAAAAAGTGCAGTCCTCTGGGTAAATCGAAAAAAGTTATTGAAAATCGTAAAGTGATTTGATTGGTTGGGTATTTTGGTGTTTTGTGGAAAACTCAGTTAGTGTTATCTTCACACCTTCACACAAGGTTCCAACCTACTCCAGGATTAAAGGTGCGTATTTAATTTCAATATAGGGTAGTTCTCTTTTATCTGAGACAACATGTAATTCTACTAACTGTCCTTATTAGGGTCCTGGATCATGTGAAAATTTTAGAAAATGTGATCCTGGGTCCTGGATCATGTGATCATTTTCTTACACATTTGTAGTTTCGTCACAGTAATTATTTTCAGTGGCGGCTCGTGAGTTTTACAACTGAAGGGACAATAAATAAATATTAATTTATGTATATTTTTAGGCACCTACATGGTTATATTTTTAGGTAGTAATATCGCAGTGTTTTAAGTCAGGTTTTAAATATCAGAATAAAATTATTAAATTAGGTACATACCTATTTAGTTTTAATTAATTTTTTTAAAACAAAATCCATACGCCTTTCTTAGCGTTGGGTGAAATGGTAGATAACTAGTTTATTGAAATTTGTGGTTGACGTTATAGTTTTTTTTCAATTAAACACATTGCTATTGCATATAGTTTACATTCTTTCATGGTATTTCTTGAAAATGTTTTTATTATTTTTAAAGTAGAAAAACATCGCTCACTCTCGACTGTCGTCATTGGCATTGTACACAAAATTTTAAAAAAGTGTAACCAATAATTAAAATCATAATCCTCTAAAGTATTTTTAAAGCGCTAGCTTTTCTCACGGTTGATGAATCACTACTATCATCGTTTAAAATTTGTTCCAAGCATTGAATAAGATCCATTTTGTATTTAAAAACAGTCACTACACACCGTGATTTAAACTTCCACCTGGTTGGCGCAGATCGCGGAATTTGTTTTTTCACTACTTCATCCAGAACATTAGTACATTGTGGAGATTTTGAAAAAAGGCAGAAAAGCCATATAGGTTTGAAAAGAAGACTCGAACTTGTTTATTTTGGGAGGCAGCGTATTCAATAATTAAATTCAACTGGTGTGCGTAGCAGTGAATGTAATTAGCATCATTATATATTTTTTAATTTTTGCCTGGACCCCGTTGTTTCTACCACTCATTGTAGATGCACCATAGTAGCTTTGGGAAATTAATTTTTGGGAAGTATGGTTTATATTAATTTTTTCAAGTTCCTTCAAAATAATGTTGCTTATGCCATCAGCAGTGTGATCTTGTGTTTCAAAAAAAGCCATAAAACGTTTATATATTTTTACATTTAACTCATAGCGAACTATAACAACTAACTGGGAAATTGTAACTGTATCTGTAGTTTCGTCTGCTTGAATGTATATATATATATATATATATATATATATATATATATATATATATATATATATATATATATATATATATATATATATATATATATATATATATATATATATATATATATATATATATATATATATATATATATATATATATATATATATATATATATATATATATATATATATATATATATATATATATATATATATATATATATATATATATATATATATATATATATATATATATATATATATATATATATATATATATCCGATCCGATAGGACTTGCACCTTGACGAAGTTCTAGTGCAAGCTGGAACGGGTAGGTCGGCTTGCGCGTTTTAATGATTTAAGGAGCCATACCGTAGGTTTAACCATAGTGGGAGGGTCCTTATTGAAAAACCAGACTAAGACAAGTCCCTGAAATAGGGCAGCAGCTCTTTCAGTAGTCATAGTGGCAGAAACCGTGGGGGTTGGTATGGTGTTATGACACACACGACTGCGATGTGGAAGGCAAGAGAAAACCACCACATTATAATCCTCAGAACAGCTAGCAGAAAGCTTATCCCAAATTAATGATGGCGTCTCCTGGGGCAAAAAACTCCGGAGGTAAAATAGTCCTCCGTTCGGATCTCCGGGTGAGGACTGTTCCGGGAGACGTGATCGAGTGCAATAATAGTAAGAAGTGTAGCATTTCACGAGTCGGAGCGTGGAATGTCAGAAGCATGAGACAGGCAGGGAAGCTAGAAAATCTGAAGATAGAAATGGATAGGTTAGGATTAGATATAGTAGGTATAAGTGAGATGCGCTGGCCGGAAGTAGGAGATTTTTGTAGCGGTGACTATAGGGTAATACACACAGGATCGGTAAATGGAAACGCGGGAGTAGGAATCGTTATGCGGAAGAACGCAGGACAGTGTGTAGATAGCTATCTACATACAGCGAGAGAGTAATGATGGTTAGGTTAGATTCGAAGCCAGTGGAAACAGTAATAGTGCAAGTATACATGCCTACTTCTAGCCACAGTGAGGAAGAGTTGGAAGCCGTTTATTCGGACATAGAGCAGGTAATAGGATTTGTGAAGGGTCATGAAAATTTAATAATAGGAGATTTTAACGCAGTCGTAGGTGAGGGGAAAGAAGGAGAATTTGTAGGTTCTTATGGATTAGGAAACAGAAACGAGAGAGGTAGCAGACTGATAGAATTCTGCGAGAAGCACAAGATGGTAGTCGCGAACACATTGTTCAAGAATCACGTTAGGAGGCGGTACACATGGAAAATGCCAGGAGGGATAGACAGGTATCAGATAGACTACATTCTGGTTAGGAAGAGATTTAGAAATCAAGTAAAAGACTGTAAGAGTTATCCAGGAGCAGATGTAGACAGCGACCACAACTTGGTAGTCATGAAAGCTAGATTAAAGTTCAAAAATCTGAAAACCCGGAAGGATAAGAAACGTATAAATGTAAACATATTGAGGGATCAGAATATGAAATATAAGTTCCAGGAGAAAACAGATCAATTAATAAATAAAACGAGTAAGGACGAAATCAAGAACGCAGAAACTGAGTGGGAGGGTATCAAGAATAGTCTAGCTTCCGCGGCTACGGACGTTTTAGGACACGATAAAAGGGAAGCTAGGAAGCCCTGGATAACGGACGAAATCTTAAACTTAATGCAAAAGAGACGAGGCTACAAAAACAGATGAGACGAAGAAGGACTGAAAACTTATAAGTCAATAAAGTGGGAAATCATTAGAAAATGTAGAAAAGCGAAAGAACAATGGATAGAGGATAAATGCAAAGAAGTAGAAGATAAGTTGCAAGTAGGTAAGACCGATGAGGCTTGCAAAATAATTAAGAGGAACTTCAGGGATATAGGAACAATAAGTAGAAACGTTAGGAGTCAATCGGGGGACATACTGATCGGAAGAGAGGAGAAAGCGGATAGATGGAAGCAGTACTTAGGAAAGTTATACGAGGGTCAGGAATTAGGAGAGATATTAGAGGAAGAATCTAGCATCGATAGGGAAGATGTAGGAAAACCTATATTGAGAGAGGAATTTGAAATAGAACTAAGGGGGCTAAAGAATAATAGAGCGCCGGGTGTAGATAAAATACAGGCGGAAATTTTGAAATGTGCGGGACAGAAAGTAGTAAATAGGATGTTTGAACTAGTAAAATACATATACGAAACGGGCGAGATGCCGGAGGATTATAAGAGGAACATTATCGTTACTATACCGAAAAAGAGAGGAGCCGACAAATGCGAGAACTTTAGAACGATTAGCCTAACTTCCCATGCGTCAAAAATCTTAACTAGAATAGTGCAGAAGAGGATGGAAAATAGAGCGGAGGAAATACTAGGAGAAGACCAATTCGGGTTTAGGCGAAATAGGGGAACTCGCGAAGCTATTCTGGCGCTAATAGTAATGTTAGAGAAAACAATAGAAAAAAGAAAGAACGCTTATATAGGATTTGTAGATTTAGAAAAAGCTTTTGATAACGTAAGATGGGAAAAAATGTTCGAGATACTAAAGAGCGCGGGAATGAAGTATAGAGATAGGAGAGTAGTACACAATCTATACACAGAGAGCAAACTGCTGTTATAGAAGTAGAAGGGGAAAAAAGGGAAGTAGATATTAGGAAAGGAGTAAGACAAGGATGTACGCTATCACCACTAATTTTTAATCTGTACATCGAAGAGGCGATTAATGTGGTAAAAGATAGAGTGGATTTCGGGATTAAGGACAGAAACTAAAAATGCTGAGATTCGCGGATGATATAGCAGTATTAGCATCTAATAAGGAGGAATTAGAATCAGCATTGAACGAAATGGAGGCAGTTTTGACAGAGGAATACGGAATGAGGGTGAATAAAAACAAAACTAAAGTGTTAGTGTGCAGAGGGCACGAGAGCAGTGCAAAAACGAAAGTACAAATTAATGATGAAAGATTGGAGGAAATTAAAGACTTCACTTATTTAGGAAGTAAAATAAATTGGGATGGAAGAAGCGATAAAGATATAAAACAAAGAATAGCGCAGGGTCGAGTAGCTTTTAACAAAAAGAAAGCACTTTTATGCTCGGGGGTAATAAACTTAGAAACAAGGAAGAGATTTTTGAAAACATATGTATGGAGCATGGCACTATACGGCTGCGAAACCTGGACGGTAGGGGAAGCAAGTAGCAAGAAATTAGAAGCTTTTGAGATGTGGTGTTACCGAAGAATGATGAAAATACCATGGACTGATAGGGTTAGAAACGAAGAAGTATTGGAGAAAGTCGGCGAGAAAAGAAGTATGTGGAAAAATTTAAAGAAGAGAAGAGATAGAATGGTAGGCCACTTGCTGAGACATGGGGGAATAGTCCGCGATATTTTGGAGGCAGAAATAGGAGTGAAGAAAGGCAGAGGTAGGCCTAGATTAGACTACTGCTCGCAAATAGTAAGGGATGTAGGTTGTAGCACAATTAGCGAAATGCGTAGGTTAGCACAAGATAGGGGAAGCTGGAGGTTAGCGTCCAACCAGTCTTAGGACTGATGACCTAATGATGATGATATATATATATATATATATATATATATATATATATATATATATATATATATATATATATATATATATATATATATATATATATTGCGTTTTGTTGATTTCACCCACAATTAAATTACGGAAAACATCGTAAATATAATCCAATAATTCATTTTGTATAGTCTTTGACAAACCCATAAACATCCTATTATTCGATTTTTTGATATGATCCTTCAGAGTACCGTCGACTTTCCGCAAGCAAATTTACCAATCCACGAAAAATTCCGGGGTTCGCACTACCTTCTTTCTCATCGTAACCCCCGTAGTACTATTTCAAACATTCCACAAAATTTAATACAATCAATTAATTTGCTGAGAATATGTCGATTCTTAGCTACCTGTTCATTTTGTTGAATAATATTTAATCGATGATATTTACTTTCCCTAAAATCGAATATTCAGTCACATTATTTAAATGTCTTTCACTAATTTTATGCTTTTTAATTTTTTCACTGAGGTGTTCGAGTCACGAATTCCCTTAGTGATCCAAGAAGAATCACTTTACTCTACATTTCGAATTAAACAAGCAAAACAAAAAAATGCATTTCGAAAACTACATCCACACAACCAATCTGCTATATCGTACATACTTTTATTTTTTATTAAACTTTCTCATATAACTTTTGGTTCCTGATATTTTCTGGAAAATTGTTATATTCGGCCGAGGACATCCCAAATTCTTCATTTGAACTTTTATTTCGTACGTGAACTCATTATTATCTATTAATTTTAAAATATTGTCTACTGAATTATTAATCATGAATAAATAGTCCCGTAAACTTATAAACAGCAATAATTGAAACTATGTAGAAGGTTTAAGAATGTATCTAGCGCGACACACGACCACCACAACACATTCTCTGAAAGCCGCTTGGCTTGGGGCAACTTGGTTTTAGGTCAAATGATGACGTAATTTGACGGACTTCACTTCATGCGCTACGCTTCTCACCTCCGACCATCTCGGGTGGCTTCGAGAACCTACTTCGTAGGTCACCCCGCTGTACACTCGTTGTAACCAGTAGTACACCCTCATTCACAAATTGCGCGATTCCAGCAAAGCGGCCAATTAAAATTAAATTTCAATTAAAGTAATTATAAAAGCATAGGACTTCTATTGTCATAATGATCAAATTTACGTAGAACCTGAATTAAATTATTAATAAAATATAGAACGTTAAGAACTTGAGGAATTAGTTGGGGAGGCACTGCCCAATTGCCCTCCCTGCTCCAGCAGCCACTGATTATTTTAATCATAATTTAGTACTTCATAGAAACAATTTTCATCATAATTTTCTTCTTGCACGCCATTAAATAATTCCTCCGAAACAAAATTAGGACCAGCTGATTGGAAATTATTTGATCTAAAATTTTGTTCAAAATTAGGAATATTAGTTCGAGTAGTTGTACTTATAGGGGTTGGTCTGTACTGAATGTTATTTTATTATTTTAACCTGGTTTACAAACATTATTAGATTGTTTTCCGAAAAGTTGCTGATTAATTAAAAATCTTCGAGAAGCAAATTTGGTCCAGATTGAATTTGAATAGGCCTTCTTGGAAATCGAGAGTGCGTGTGTATGTTAATATTTGCCCGTGTGCGAAGTAAATGGTAGTCATCCATTTTAATTAAAATTTTGTTGCTGAAAATTTGGTCTAATATTGTTATTATGTGTGTTAGGTTTATTTGTCGATGGTACTTAGAAATTTTACTGGCGGAACATATATATAATATTATTATCTTCTATCATACATATTTGCTTCTGCCAAATTTGTGTGTTGCAAATCAGTGATTATTGCTGAGGTTCTCGCAAGCCGACAAATAAAGTCTCAAAGCATGGTTGTTATAGGTATGTAATTTACTTTTGCGAATATTTTCGTCAATTTTGTGTAAATTAACATAGGTATGTAATGTATTTAATTTACGCATGTAATTTGCGATAGTAAAATTATATACAATCTTCATTTTTGTTTGTTTTAATCTTTTAATTTTTGTCTTAAGCCTATTAGATCTACCAAAAGACTATTTTCATCTAGTTGATCCCCAATATTAATGATCAGAGTATTTTTGATTTTGTCCCAATTTTGTATGCCACGAATAGAGATAACCTCTTCAGCATGTCCAGTTAATAGTGCTGTTAAAAATAAAACGATTTTGTGGACAATTTTCATTTTTCTGTGTTGAATCCCAGTATGTATTTAATACATATGATGCCATTGATATGAATCTAAATAACCGACAAGGCGACCCGTCAAATTCAAGTAACTCTAATGGTTTTATGGCCTTGCCATTCTGATATTTAATTACTACTTGAATTAAAATTTGTTGAGTTATTTTGAATATTGCTAATAGGCAATATTGATGACTTTTCTGTCGTTACAAAGAGTTTAAATATTTTTTCTGTTCGGTTATTTGTGAATCAATATCGACACTAGAGTTTGGCAGTTCCTGATTTATTTGTGAGTCTGTCATACAAGGAAATTGAAAATTGAAAGTAAGTGACTTTTACAGTACTGTTTTCATTTCCTTTCTCTCTTCTGGTGGATGCTGCTCTTTGTGTTATGGTTCTGAAATTCCTCTCTTTTACCGAATCCTGGATGGACCAATTCCTCGATGGAATGCTGAGTTCTCTTCAATTAAGAAGTCGACACGTCACAATTTATCCGATATGGATATCTTTTTGGAAATCCGCGCACGTCAGTTACGTTTCGTGTAGCAACCGAACGGTTTTTAAAAAACATTTTCCATTTGATTTAACGAACAGAACGAAGTTTATTAATTTCTTAATTATATAATACAAATTGTTAAGTTAATGATAAGAGAATATGATGCAGACTGATTGTTTAACCTACGGCACTAGAACAAACGTTAATGAAATTTAGTAGTCAGCAATATATGATCTTATTATTATATGTCTGTGCTACAGTGTAATGACGTAACTAACTTAAATATAGTAATAAATAAAACCAATAACAAATTACTAGATGCCATGGAAAGTAATAAGATGATAGCTAAATGTAATAATAGCACGAAAAAAGACAAAGGTCCTAACAGTCCGAACTGAATCGTTACCTCGTAACTGTTCATTAATCATTGATGGAAATAGTTATAAGGATTTGAATATTAGAACTGGCGCTGTAAATCCAGACTAATTATTTCTTCACTGTTCACTGACCATGAAGAAAAATAATTAACTTGAAATATAAACTTGAGTTTATTAGTAAACAGTGCATAAAACTGACCTTGAAAAAAATTGATATAAATAAAAACAATGGAAATTAGAGGTAGTTTAAGAGTAGTTTTAATCATCTCCTGATTATCCCAACGTGATTGGCGAAATGAGCATTGAGAAACGCATAATATTTAGGTATTTGTTGAAAACTGGTTTCCTGTAGTTTCTTCTTCACTTTATCATTAATAAAGGTAACAATAATGATTACGATATCATACTACTCCTATCATACTACCGACATCGTACTGCAATATCACACTGTATGGTCTCTAAACAATTGGTGAAGAAAAGCAAACGATTTAGGAAATTTACTCTAGATAAAACAGAGATGTGCGTATTATGCCACGATGATGTGTGTATTATGATAGAATTGAAACTAGTGGGTACTTAATCATTATTAATTTGGTAAACCAGTTATATTTAGGATAAAGAATAAAATAGTATCAGACAGTTTTTATTTTCTAAGGTAGTTTAAGAAAGTTTAAAAATCAATTGTTTTATTTATTTTACATAACTATAAACAAATCCTTAATTATAAAAATATAAATAAAAACACTACATGCTGTTTTCTAAATATGCCTGCTATAATGTCCAACGTATAGAAATGGTGAAATATGATGAAGTGGCAAAAGCAAATGGAGATTATGTTGACCCTGAAAAAAAAATTAATAAATCAATGAACTAATAAATTAATTAACACATTGACGAATTAATAAATTAATGAATTAAAAAATTAGCGAATTGAAGAATTAATATATATATATATATATATATATATATATATATATATATATATATATATATATATATATATATGTTATATAAAATATATTGTATTCAATTCATTATTCAAAGTAGCGCCCACACTTCTATAACTTTATCATCAGGTAACATAAAAAATTCAGTATGTTATTTGAAAGCGAGACGTAACTCAATACTGCTACGTGTCTTATCATATAACTATATACATTGTAACCAACGTTTATGATGATTTGCTCGAACCTTATAATGTACTTTCTTTAAACTAATCTTTTGCCAATTGTATTTAATATTACTTTCAACGATGTCAGCATAACGAAACTTATAAAGTCGCAGCAAACCCGTTGCATGAGCAGTATAACTCTAGTATAATTTTAATATAGCTTTAGTATAGTTTTAGAATTAGTATTACTGTTATACTCACACATCTAAATTCTTGTTCGTCCGTTAAATAAAATAAATTGTTTTTAAAAAGTTTAAATACAAACTAGTGATTTAACAAATTTGGCGCAGTCGTTGTAGGATTTCACGAGTTATTAGAACACGGATTTGCCTCACTAGTAACGTGGAATTCCAATTCCGAACTGAAATCAAAGAACAAAGCTCAAGAAGAAAAGAAACATGAAACAAGAATACTTCAAAGAAGCAACTTCGAAACACGAAGACTTCAACAAAGAAACAAATCTACAAAGAAAACAACAGGGGAAATAGCAGATAGAACATGGACCTGCCCTCACTGTTTGTGATTCTCCTCTGTAAGTCCATCCTTCCCGAAGACACCCCGCTTCCAGAACACGGAATTGCCTCACTGGTTGTGGACTCTGGCCGGAAGACGAATAGAAAAAATTACCAATTTTTTCCATTCGTCAAAGAATTGACACGTTACCTTTGAAACATTTATTTATAATTTTAAGAAATATTATACAGGATATAGACCAAAGCTATTATCCTTCCCATCTACAAATTTATTTTTATTTAATTGTATTTAATCAAATAACTGCTTAAAATATTTAATTTAAACTTAATAATTAAATTAACTTATAAAAAATGGCAAACGAAGCTATCTTAGAACCTTACAAACTCTCAGAAATGTTCTCAATTGTTCCGGAATATGACAGAAATAAAATTTTCTTGCAAACATTCTTAAATGCTATTAAATGCGCTTTCGACATGGCAGTCGATAATCAAAAAATACTTTTAACTCTCCATGTGAAAAACAAATTACGTGGAAAAGCTGCTGAATTAGTAAACTCAAGGAATCCGTCAACTTGGGAAGAAATAAAATATCTATTAGAGACTCACTTTGGAGACTCTAGGGACCTTACGTCTCTGATTCAAGCTTGCAAAGAATTACTCAACAATCTAATGAATCTGCTTTAAATTTTGTATCCCGCTTACAAACGCATAATGCGAAGATGCATGCAGCAATTCAGAAACAACATTTAACTGCGGAACAAAAAACCGCACAGTCAAATTTAATCGAAACCATGACACTTAATACTTTATTGACAGGGTTGGATCCAAAATTAGGATCTATAATAAGAGCAAGTAATCCTATGGATATGCTTCAAGCAATATCCAGGATTAAACGAGAACTTCAATTGTCATACTTTGAATTTAAAAAATTTCAAAAAGCAAACAAACCATTACCACCTAATTCATTAAATGCTAAGAAGATATGTACATTTTGTAAACGTAATGGTCACACAATAAATGAGTGCTGAACGGAGCAACAACATTCTTCAGCATCTTTTCAAAATTTTTCTAGGCCTAATATTCAGCAAAATTTCAATCGGGCCCAATCTTCCAATTCAAATCAGAATTTCCAGCGACCTCAATTTAATCCAAATGGAAATAATAGACCGATGAATTCAAATTTCCAACAAAATAATTACCAACAAAACAGTTTTCAACAAAACAGGCCTTCAGCTATTAAACCGAATCCCAACTATACAAACCAATCAAGACCACCAATAATTAGGCCAAATTCGAATTATAATCAACAAAGAGCTCATCATATAAACGCTCATATCAACCAAAATTTTGATGATATGGCTCACCAATACGACTCGCAATACACTGATGATACTGCTCATCAGTACAGCTCACATGCACAATATACTGATGATACCGCTCATCAATATAATTACAATTGTGATAAAAATTATGAACAATATCAAGATTCATATTCGGACGAACCAACATATCAACAAAATTATAATTTTTCAACAGACCAATTCAATTATTCTGATACTGATCAGGATTTTCGGCAAACTACTCAAGCTCAAGATCATCCACCAAATCAACAACCATGCGAAATAACGGAATTAGTAAACCAAATTCAAGTAATGAATTTGAACAGCAACCAACAGCAAGACGAACAAATATTCCTATAAATAGAGGAATATCAAGTGCTCTTTTAACAGCAAATCCCAAAAACTTATATTACATTGAAGATGCTACAAGAAAATTTAAAATATTAATAGATACAGGTGCCGGACTATCCATATTTAAACCAAAAACTTGTGAAAAATGTTCTAAACGTTTTCCTGAAAACGTTATAATACAGGGAATTACCGATCAAAAAATTGTAATTAATGAATCTACACTCGTTCCGTTTACTCTCAACGATCCTCACAAAGTTTACATTCATAATATTGGTATTGAATTCGACGGATTATTAGGATCCGATTTTCTAGAACATTATAACTGCATTATTGACATAAAAAACAGACAGTTAATTACCAATTTCAAAACTGTACCTTTATTCAAAGCCACAGAAAATTCCACTAATGTACAAAATAATAAAAAACAAAATGTTCAAACTAAACAATTTCTCAACAAAATTTCTATCAACCCTCGTACAGAACAAATTTCAAAATTTCGATGTAATCTTGTAAACACGGAAGCCATATTAACAGCTACGGAAATAGATAAAGTACGACTTCCTAATGCACTAGTCAAAATTAACAATAAAGGAGAATTTCTTGCCTCCGTATTAAACGCAAACGCAGTCCCAAAAATAATAGATTTTTCCAAAATTAAACTAGAACCAATTCAACATTTTTCGTTAAATAATTTAAACGAATATAATTCTGAAATTTATACAGATAGACGCGAAGAAATAAGACAGCAACTTCGTCTTGATCACTTAAATGAAGAAAAGAAAGAAATAATTACTCAACTTTGCTTAGACTTTTCAGATATTTTCTATCTCGAAGGAGATATTCTGACATTTACTAACGAGATCAAACACACAATAGACACTAACAATGCTAAACCCGTTTTTACAAAATCGTATCGCTACCCTCAAGGTCACAAAGAGAAAGTGAAAAAACAGGTATCGAAAATGTTAGAACAAGGTATTATCAAACATTCAAATTCCCCTTCGTCTTCACCGATTTGGGTTGTCCCCAAAAAGCTTGATGCATCAGGTAAACAAAAATGGCGTGTCGTAGTTGACTACAGAAAACTCAATGAGTTAACTGTATGAGATAAATACCCTTTACCAAACATTTCTGGTCTTTGAGACCAACTTGGCAAATGCCAATATTTCACCACCCCCGATTTGGCCTCCGGTTTCCACCAGATTGAGATCGAACCCAGTGACATTTCAAAAACCGCTTTCACAGTCGAAAACGGTCATTTTGAGTTTAATAGGCTTCCATTCGGTTTGAAAAATGCCCCATCAACCTTCCAAAGGGTAATGGATAACATCTTGATAGGAATCCAAAACGAGAGATGCCTCGTGTACATGGACGACATAATCGTCTATTCCCCAACAATCCAGGATCATGTTTCACGGCTTACCGAAGTCTTCAAACGTCTTCAGAAAGCTAATTTGAAAATTCAACCGGACAAGTGCGCATTCCTTCGTAAGGAAATTGCATATTTAGGTCACCTCGTCACCAAAGAAGGTGTAAAACCAAATCAAGATCGAATGCATCAGAAATTTTCCCCAATCAACTAACCAGAGAGAGATTAAATCATTTCTTGGCCTCGCCGGATATTGCCGACGATTCCTTGATAATTTCGCCAAAATTTCCAAACCTCTCACTAAATTACTGCAAAAAGATACCCCTTTCAAATTTGATTCAGAATGTTTAAAATCTTTCGAAGATTTAAAACAAACCCTTATTTCAAGCCCCATACTATCGTATCCAAATTTTGACGAGCCATTTCTACTCACAACAGATGCAAGCGTTTTTGCGATCGGCGCTGTACTCTCGGAAGGTCCAATAGGTAAAGATCTACCCATAGCTTTCGCCTCCAGAACTCTCTGTAGCGCGGAAACAAAGTGCTCAACAATAGAACGAGAACTCCTCGGTTTTTTTTGGGCTGTAAAACATTTTCGCCCATATAATTTTGGAAGAAAGTTCAAATTGATAACAGATCACAGACCTCTTACCTGGCTTTTCTCTATTAAAGACCCCGGTAGTCGCCTAGCACGCTGGCGTTTAAAACTTGAAGAGTATGACTACCAGATTGAATATAAACCTGGCAAAATTAATAAAAATGCGGATGCCTTATCCCGTATCAAAATTAACCATTTTCAAAAATATGTGGATTTCAAAAACAAAATTTTAACATCAAATACAGACGACGAATCGATTAGTTCAGAAAATACCGAAATTTCACCAGAATCAATTTTACAAGAATTAAATACATTTGTTCACTTATATAAAACCTTAATAGACTATTCTAAAATTAAAATTACAAACAAACATTTATTAGAAAAAGGACATAAAGACATAATAACGTTTTTCCAAAAAGTCAAACTCGACTTTTACATTATGAAATAATTGAAGATATTTTCGAGGAAAAACCAAATTTCATCGACAATAAAATTAATATAGTCACAAGTAAAACGGTGAAAACCCGAAAATATTATAGTTTTGTTACCCTTCAACACCGAAGAGATAATCGAAAAAATGTTTATTACTCTTTACAAAGACAAAGACATTTTCGAATCTTCAAAAACATATTTCATTGAAAGCAATTTAGAATTGCCAATACTCGAAATGTTGTCATTTATTTTCACTGAAAAAGACTTAAAACTAGTTAGTTGCCAAAACATAACTAAAGCCCCTAACGAAGATCAAATTCCGATAATATTAGACCAAAACCATACCGGAAAAGCAAATTTGCACCGCGGAATAAACGAAACCATTCGGAGAATAAGGAATAAATATAACTGGCCCGGTTTAACTAAAGACGTAACTAAATTCATTCAAAATTGCGAAATATGTCAGAAAACAAAGACTTTACGAAAAAACTTAAACAATCCCTTGGTGATAACTGAAACACCAAGAACACCATTTGAAAGAATAAATATCGATATACTAGAAATTCCAGAAAGAAATTATGTTTTAACTATTAGAGATGAACTAACCAAATTTACTCAAGCGTACCCATTAGAGGGTAAATCCGCTAAATCAACAGTAAATACATTACTTCTTTATTTTCAGCATTTTGGTACTCCGCTTCGTATCCATTCGGATTACGGTAAAGAATTCGACAACGTACTACTCAAAGACCTATGTACCTTATATGACATAAAATTAACATTTTCTAGCGTTAGCCACCCTCAATCACTCACTGTACTGTCTCGTTCAATTGTCTCTGGTTCACTGTCAACTCTGTCACTCAAGTTACGCACTTGTTCTTCGGAGTCCGCCATTTTTTTTAATCCGCACCTTTTCACGTAAGTTCTCTCCCTGGCCTAAAGCAAAGGAAGCATCCCACTTCTGATGTTAGCTTTTGTTCGAAACGTTTATCAAATAATATTCCGAAATTCACAAAATAACATTTATTGACAGTAATTGGTCCACCCAGCTACCACACCGCACTACACGTGATACACAATACAGACTAATATTAGGCCCTGACTGATTCTCGAGTAAATAATCGTCTAAGCTTGAGAGTAACTTAACTTGTTAACTTAGAATATTTCAGTATGTAACGCATAACTATTATCTTGTGAGAAGGTAATATGACATTCTGGGAATCTGTTATCATTCTCTTTCCAGACATCATACGATACCTGCTTACCTTTTGATTGTGCATTTTATACTTCATTTATCACTAAATGTGATGGCTTGGAGTATTGCCAAGGCCTTCCCGGAAAACCACGCTTTGCAAGCGTTAGCGCGTCAGCATTACAAACTTATAAATTACATCCAAGCCAGCACTAAGTTAGTCTAGATTGTAACTTTATTTCGTCGTCTACGACTCATTACAAAATTATACAAAATTATAAATAAACAGTGTTTAATATTAAAAATTGTTTTTAAAAAACTTATAAGCTGAAATAGCATATAAGATATATATATATATATATATATATATATATATATATATATATATATATATATATATATATATATATATATATATGTATATATATATATATATATATATATATATATATATATATATATATATATATATATATATATATATATATGTATATATATATATATATATATATATATATATATATATATATACATATATATACATATACATATATATATATATATATATATATATATATATATATATATACATATATATATATGATTATATGAGTATATGATTCAGCTAACCCGTTCATTAAAAGTTTATGAACTTCCCATTGGAATTCATTTTTTAAAATTTGGAATCAGGGGTTAGCGAGGACGATCTATTCAACTAAAGTATTTTTGCTTTTCTGACACTTCCGGTTATACCGGAAGAAGCTATCAACTTCTTTATTTTAAATAGAACACCCAGTATGTTATTACATTTTTGTACTACACTGCTGATTTTAAGTGAACTTTCTTAACAATTCCCTATACCTATCTTCAACAGTTTTTGAAATATTTTAATTTTTTTGAAAAAATTAAGTTTTGTAGTATCCCATTGGAATGCTCGTCACTTATTCAAAACAAAAGTTATAGTAGCAAATTTTGGGCTGTAATTAGGTGGACTATTAAGCTTTCAGGTGATATGTAGTTTGATTTTTTATTATTTACAGGGTGTCCAAAAAATTGAGTTTATTCTGACAAACTTTAACTGCTCAAAAGTCAATTTTCTTAAATGAAACACCCTGTATTTTATTGCTTTCTATGATGGAGAATTAAGTTATATTTCAATCTGTATTAGGATTCCCTATACCTATCTGCTACCGTTTTCTTTCTATCGAGGTATTTTTTATTCGATACCATAGTTTTCCATTTTATTAATTTACTTCTGACCAGCGGGCCATGAAAATTAAAACAACGTAACATTTCTATTAATTTTTTATCATAAACAATGGTGCAAAATTATTGAATAAAAAAAAATCATCATGAATAAAAAGCATATTTTAAACGATTTGGAACTTACATTAGCCTAAACAATAAAACATAATAACAATAATAACTAAATGTTAACAATTGGGTTTTATTGGTGTAACAACTGTTCTATGTGCCGTCCGTTGTGTTCTAAGTACAATAAAACTCGTTTATTAATCTCAACGGTCGTAGGATTTCAATACCATTCCTTCATCTAGTTCGGTGAAGGCAGTTGTAACTCGATGTAATAAGTCATCTCTGGTATTGACAGGCGTTGAGTAGACTTTACTCTTAATATGGCCCCATAAAGAAAATCAAGGGGTGTTAGATCGGGTGATCTGGAAGGCCATAGAGCCGGACCATGACGCCAAAACCAGCGATCTTCAAACATATTTGTTAACTCATGGTAAACTTCATGGGTTGAGTGGGCTATAGCGCCATCCATTTGGTACTAACACGTATTTAGAATAATTATTGGCAAATTTTCCAAAAAATTTGAAACCACCGTTCTAAGAATTTCTAGGTATTTACGAGAATTTAAATTTTCATCATACACTTCAAAACACACGCGATTATCCATCATCAAACAAAAAACATTAAAACTAAATGTACTTTGAAAGTTACCTTCACGCACCATTCGTGGATTTTGTTCTGCCCAAACATGCCAATTCCTCCTATTTCTTATCCCTTCTCTGTTAAATTTTGACTCATCGGTGTAAATAATTTTGTTCAAAAAATGTGGGTCTTCTTGCGTTTTTAATAAAATGCTTTCGCAGAATGCCACACGTCGTACCTCGTCACCTTGGTGGAGAGCTTGCAGTTTTAATATGGAAAAAGCATGCGTTTTATGTTTTTCCAGAATTATCTGTATTGACGAGTGAAATAGTTCCAAATCTTGTGACGCACCTCTAATCGACCTATGTGGATTTGCATTGAAATATGCCAAGACATTTACTTGGTTGCCTTCATCACCAGTAACATCTTTGGGGCGTGTTCTAGTAACTTCAGTTCCAAATCGTTTAAAATTTGCTTCTATTCTCTTGAAGGCAGTTTTGTTTAAAGGCCGTAAATGTGGATATCTCTCGTTAAACAAACGACAAGTCGTTTCAATAATTTTTTTACATTCTCCATGAATGAAAACTAAATTTAATATGTCTTCATTTGAATATTCCTGTTGAATTTCCATAATACACGTTATAATTTATAATACTATGTAAGATTTCTCAGTTTGACATCTACTCTGATGTTTACATTGACAATTAAGACATTATCAATTATTAGGACAATTAAATATTATTAGGACAATTATTAGACAATTAAGTATTATTCTCATGGCCCGCTGGTCGGAAGTAAATTAATAGAATGGAAAACTATGGTATCGAATAAAAAATACCTCGATAGCAAGAAAACGGTAGCAGATAGGTATAGGGAATCCTAATACAGATTGAAATGTCACTTAATTCTCCATATATGTATATGTATGTTATATAAAATATTTAATTGTATACATTTTAGACTTAGAATACTTAGAATAATTACAGTTAGGTACCATTTACATTGTATCCTATCTCAAGTAACATAATCTTTGCTTTTTCTTATCAGTTGTTTCTCATTGTTACTTGATACTATTCGTGACTTATCTTATTCTCAAAAACAAAGACTTGCTTATGGTCAGCAACTCACGCCTAACTTTCAAGAATACTTATGGCTAAAGCCATTCTCATGCAGAGTCAGCACATGACAGTTTGCGCAGCAGCGTGCGACCAGAAGTTAGTATCCGGCAGACCGGCATAGTATCCGGCAAACTAGCGTAACTCATTTTCAAACCTCCGGTACTCACAAAATATTACTGTAATTTTAAATCATTGTAACAAAACGTTCAATTGTGTATTTCAAAAATAAATTGTTTTTAAAAATTGATTTTTATCGACCAGGATATAAAATGTATATGTATATGTAAGTATATGTATATGTATATGTATATGTATATGTATATGTATATGTATATGTATATGTATATGTATATGTATATGTATATGTATATATATATATATATATATATATATATATATATATATATATATATATATATATATATATGTATATGTATAAGTATACGTATACGTATAGGTATATGTATATGTATATGTATGTCGGAGACAACCCTCTGTATAGGTCCATGCCACCCCGGTTATCGAGATAGGAATGCATGGAATGCAGACATAAACACGGTTACGAGAAGACGTAAACATTACCATAAATGGTCATGTCGAATGTGTGACGGAGCTGGCGGTGGGAACCTATTTCTCCCGCGGGCAGAACAAAACCGAGTTGAGGGTCCCGTGTAGAAATTCAGTTAAAAAAAAGACTCGAGATAGCGAAACGAGGATATCACGGGACTATTGGTGGCGGACTGCTTAGCTCCTTTCGTGCAATTTAATTATCGTTTTAATGATCTGACATTTTAGTTTTAATATTTACTGACTATTGATTTCGTTTGTTTTGTTTAGTGACTTTTATATTTTTTCATCGTTATTGTTTAGTTAATTATTAAGTGTAATAAAGTGTGTGAAAATGCGACCAAAGTTCAGTAAATCTGCCCCAAAGCAGATTGTTTCCTGCTCGCCTCCGACATCAGAAGTGGGATCAGAACTATTACCACAATCGTCAAATAATGAAGAAGCTTCGGAAAATGGCTCCGAAAATGTAATTCGAGAAATCCAACGATTCAGGCAAGAAATAAGAGATCAACCAGGACCTTCAGCGCGTCCATCTGCCTCTACCAACATGGGACAAATAAAACTACCAAAGTTCAATCCCGCAGACAAAAATATGAACGCAGAATCCTGATGTGAATTTGTTGATGCCTGGGTGGAATATTTTCAACCCAGCCATATAGAAATTGCATTGATAATTTCCGGTGCTCTAGAAGGTGAAGCCGCAAATTGGTTAATATCAGCCAAACCAATGAAGAAAACCTGGGAATTACTTCGTGTCGAATTCTTGGCTGTATTTCAACGAAGAGTAAGCCCAGTTGAACAGTTAGCTGAAGCTGTACTAGGACGAACCGATATAACACCTGAAGATGCCACAATGTTAAGAAGAAAACCTGTTACACAGCATGCAAACTGCTTTGACTCTTATTCGAGAACGAGAAAGCGACGAGGCCCTAACTGTCCTAATAGGCTGCTTCCAAGCTTCCAACCGATTTCCCTATGCCAGACGAAGATTTCAAACTGACTTGCCTAAGGATATTCGCACCTTTTGCACCATGATGGAGGGGAAATTCATCAAACGTCCGGCGCTATATCCTACTGGTCAACATACTAGTTCGAAGCGCCCAAATCAGTCATCCTCACATTCTGGAAGAAGTGTAGCGTCCTTTTCTGGCCGATGCCACAGCTGTTACTGACTTGGACATAAAGCGCACAGCTGTCGTCAATCCAAACACGCAACTTCAACAAGTAGTGTGAATCGACACCACCAGGACAGGGAATCAAAATCCGTTAGCTGTTTCACTTGTGGGGAAGCTGGTCATATCTCATCAAATTGCCCCAAGAAGGATCGCTCTCGGAGACCAAGCGGAGAACGCCGAATAAGTGAGAGAGGGGTGAATATTTGCGAAGTTGCCGCCTTGCCTGAGGGAAAGCTACTTTTAAAAATTGGTGAGACGTTTCCATTTTTATTCGATAGAGGCTCTGACTGTTCTCTGGTCCGTAAAAGTATTGCATGCCACTTCGATGGCAAAAGATTCAATAATTTAGTTTCCTTAAAGGGGATTGCTAGTGGCTCTTCCTTGTGTTCAACACAAATTTTAACGCTGGTAGAAATTCAGAATTTACATGTTGAAATTTTGTTTCATGTAGTCTCAGATGAAGTTATTTCAAAGAGCATTATAATTGGCAAAGATTTAATAGCACAAACATGTTTACGTGCACTTTGGCCCATCTGGTTTAATTTTAAAATTAACGGTGACCAGACACCGGTAAATTTTTCAAGGGTTAATACTGATGTGTCAGATATAGAAAAACAAAACCTTTTCATTTTGTTTTCTGGACAGACAATTTCTGGGTTTAGCGCTAACGTCGGAACCGGTCCTAATCATTTTTGATCCTAATTTGTCAATCGAATTACACACCGATGCTAGTTCAAACGCTTACGGAGCAATATTATTCCAAAAGAAGGACTCTAAACTTCACGTTATTGCATATTTTAGCAGACGAACCACTAAAGCTGAATCTCGTTATCATTCTTATGAACTCGAAACACTGGCAGTGGTACAATCAATACGATTTTTTCGCCATTTTTTATATGCCAAACACTTTACAGTAGTAACAGATTGCAATTCCCTAAAAGCTTCTCGGACAAAAAAAGATTTAACACCACGAGTTCATCGCTGGTGGGCATTTTTACAATCGTTTGCCTTTGACTTAATTTACCGAGAAGGCAAACGCATGAAACACGCCGATTATTTGTCAAGAAACCCGACCCCGCCACTTCAAAATGGGAATGTAAACACAGACGCACCAGGTTCCGTGCAGGTAGTTGACCTATATACAGATTGGCTCTCGGTCGAACAAAAACGGGACAACGACCTTTTAAGCATCATCACAAAAATTAGGTCAAATGAACTTGATCCAGACCTAGCAAAAACCTATGACGTTCGTAATAATTTATTGTACCGTCAAATCGAGCGCCATCATAAAAGTTTATATTTACCAGTGGTACCTAAGTCAATGGTATGGTCGGTAATAAATCACGTACACACTGACTTAAAACATTTGGGTTGGGATAAAACTCTTGATAAAATTTATGAGTTATATTGGTTCCCGAAAATGGCACGCACGGTTAGAAAATTTGTTGAAAATTGTATAATTTGTAAATCTTCTAAAAATGCAAGTGGTGCAAAGCAAGTTCAAATGCATGCAATACCTAAAATACCCAGGCCCTGGCACACAATACACTTAGATATTTCGGGCAAGCTCAGTGGCAAAAGTGATACCAAAGAATACGTATTCGTCATAATCGATGCTTTTTCAAAATTTGTGTTGTTGAGAAAAGTAAAATCACTTACGTCAGGGACGGCTCTTGATTGTTTAAAAGAATCCACTTATCTGTTTGGAGCGCCTGCTCGAATTATTTGTGATCAGGGTAAATGTTTCACTAGCAGTAAATTTCGTGGGTTTTGTAAGTCCCATAATATTGATTTACACGTTATTGCACATAGAACAAGTCGTGCGAATGGTCAAGTAGAACGTGTTATGCAAACACTCAAGAACACTTTAACATTGATAGAGTCAGAAAGTAATGATCGATGGCAAGATTCTCTAGGAGAGGCACAATTAGCTTTAAACAGTACTAGACATAGGGTAACCGGTTTTAGTCCTGCCGAATTACTATTTGGAACCGAAATTCGCTCGCTTAATCCGAAGTTGAGAGCCAGACTGAGCCTGTGTTCGCTGATGATTAGGGTAATTAATTTGTCCATTTTTACTGTGCATGTGAAGTAGTGAATGATTTCAAAGTATTGGGATAACTGAGTGAGAGGACATCTTTTGGTCGGTCCTCCACGGGATAATTGAGTGAGAGGACATCTTTTGGTCGGTCCTCCACGGGATAACTGAGTGAGAGGACATCTTTTGGTCGATCCTCCACGGGATAATTGAGTGAGAGGACATCTTTTGGTCGGTCCTCCACGGGATAACTGAGTGAGAGGACATCTTTAGGTCGGTCCTCCACGGGATAATTGAGTGAGAGGACATCTTTTGGTCGGTCCTCCACAGGATAACTGAGTGAGAGGACATCTTTTGGTCGGGCCTCCACGGGATAACTGAGTGAGAGGACATCTTTTGGTCGGTCCTCCACGGGATAGCTGAGTGAGAGGACATCTTTTGGTCGGTCCTCCACAGGTAATTGAGGTTGAGGAGACATCAGTTGGTCGGTCTCCCTGTTTTAGAGTGAACGAGTTAAGTTTGAGGAGACATCAGTTGGTCGGTCTCCCTATTTTGGAGTGAACGAGTTGAGTTTGAGGAGACATCAGTTAGTCCGTCTCCCTATCTTAGAATGAATGAGTTGAGTTTGAGAGGACATCAGTAGGTCGGTCCTCCACTCTCAAGCTGAACACCGGTATAGTCGTCATACTATACCAACTTACGTAGCTAGTCAGGATGGACGAGCGATTTGAGGATGGTAATTTACTTGTTATGTTTCAGATTAAAACTGCAGTGCCCGAGGACGCGCACTATGTCAGTATGGCCGTGTCGGAGACAACCCTCTGTATAGGTCCATGCCACCCCGGTTATCGAGATAGGAATGCATGGAATGCAGACATAAACACGGTTACGAGAAGACGTAAACATTACCATAAATGGTCATGTCGAATGTGTGACGGAGCTGGCGGTGGGAATCTATTTCTCCCGTGGGCAGAACAAAACCGAGTTGAGGGTCCCGTGTAGAAATCCAGTTAAAAAAAAGACTCGAGATAGCGAGACGAGGATATCACGGGACTATTGGTGGCGGACTGCTTAGCTCCTTTCGTGCAATTTAATTATCGTTTTAATGATCTGACATTTTAGTTTTAATATTTACTGACTATTGATTTCGTTTGTTTTGTTTAGTGACTTTTATATTTTTTCATCGTTATTGTTTAGTTAATTATTAAGTGTAATAAAGTGTGTGAAAATGCGACCAAAGTCCAGTAAATCTGCCCCAAAGCAGATTCTTTCCTGCTCTGCTCGCCTCCGACATGTATATGTATACGTATATGTATATGTATATGTATATGTATATGTATATGTATATGTATATGTATATGTATATGTATATGTATATGTATATGTATATGTATATGTATATGTATATGTATATGTATATGTATATGTATATGTATATGTATATGTATATGTATATGTATATGTATATGTATATGTATATGTATATGTATATGTATATGTTTCGTACCGACCGGCTTGTACTTTTCCCACCAATAATTGAAATCCCTGTCCGAATCATATGCCCTTGTGCCCGTGCTGCGTTCGTTTTCCCCACGATTTTGCCCGAACCGGGTAGTAGCGCAGCGGAAGTGTGTGGTGGAGACGTTGAGAGACCAGAATAATGACATATCGTACACGTGCAGAACAAGGTGCCGGTTACCGTCGTTATCCCATCACGTATCAAACAAAACAATAGCATACAGTGTTCCAGGACAACATTATTCCAAGTAAGTCCATTTATCAAACCTTATCTTCCCGCTACGAAAGTGGCCCTTCGCCTATATCGGTACAGAAAAAATTCAAACCATAACGCTTCAATTATCACCCAACATTTTTGGTCTTCGAGCCAGAGTGTGAACGGTTCGTAGAAAATATAGTGCTTAGTTCTTTCATATAATTTATCCTAGTGCTAAATTGGTCTCAAAACATTGCTTCGTAATCGAGCGTAAATTAATGCCTTACATATCAACTTTCGGAAGCGTGTTACGACGGGCGTTTAGGCATACGTAGACGCACATCGCGGCACCGTTCTGAAATATTTCATCCTGTATTTACCTATATATATATATATATATATATATATATATATATATATATATATATATATATATATATATATATCGCCTATACGGATGGGTTTTTTATTCCCTATCTAAATAACTTGTAACTTTGCGTTTAACATTTGTTTCTCGTACGTAATTATCTCATTTTCAATTCCAATAATTTTATTGTCATATCGACTTATTAGTCGGGTACCACTGCATTCTTTAAAACTTTTATAATTATAATAATTTTTTCACATTAAGCAACTTTTTTGTCTCTTGAATTTTTTTTCTATCTTGCTTCGTTTTCGAGAAAAAAATAAAAATCAATTATTGCATGTCCTTGGGACAACATAATAAAACAATTACAACTACTAACTATCAAAAACTGGGGTGTATCTGTTTTTTTTTTCTATATCAATAGTATATTCTAGTCTTAGAAATTGTTATAAAAATTTATTTTTTAAAAAAGTTTGACACTATCTTGAAAATGAAGCATTACGGGACCTATGTTTATATAAACTTTTCGTCTTAGAATCACTCAAGACATTACCCCTTGAAGTTTGGCCACATACTTAAATAACACCCTGTATATATATATATATATATATATATATATATATATATATATATATATATATATATATATATATATATATATATATATATAGTTTTGGTGGGAGGTTCGCGACGAGACGAAAAACAACACGTTGGTCACAACACTTTTATTACGTCGCGTTACAAATGATAACTGTAAGTGATTTACCCAAGAACTGACATATGATTCACCGTTCAGCTTTTATAATAATGTACATTTAGCTGTTTCAGCTATTTTCTTAATGAATCATATACAGTTCCTTCTATAACATTTTAGTTTATGTTACATAGTTTCATGATAGATAAAAATAAAAAGTCATTAAATACAGGGTGGTTTCTTAACTCCTCCCCCATTAGAACGGCGACGTGGAGTCGTCGGGAGTAGGATTCGAACCTACGTTGCCTTCGGATCGCTTGGTCTTCGGTTTCCAAGTGAATGTTGTCCATGGTTTGACTCGGTGTCGACAGTTGTAAATAATGAATAAGATACTAACACATAGTATCAGTCCAAGTATTACATAGAATAGAAGCGAATATGGAACCGCTTCAGGTAGGTCTTCTAAGGTGATTGGCTGCGAATGCTGAAGAATATTATGCAGTTGCTGGATATCACCAAGTCTGATGTCCTTCAGGATAAGGGGACGTTTTACTGGTTGATGTGACATTTGTGGAAGTTCGGGTAGTAACAGCGTGGATCCATTCAAAAGAGTAGGATCTGGGCCGAAGGTTGTGTCTAATAGTGTAATGCTGCATCCATCTGGAATGGTAATTGCGACTGGATGACTGATTTTCTGTATTTTGTTATTCGTGCAGGAACTTTTAACATCGACAGTCTTGGTAGTAAGTAACAAAACGTGATATTTGTCGATTTGTTCGGCGATGGGCCTTTGAAGAATGACGGGGGTCATTTGACAGGAGTCCTCGTAGAGTCCATTGGCTAATGCGGGCATGCATTGCTGATCATTGGGTCGTAACGTGCCTTGGCATATGGAGATTTCTTCCATCAGTGGACAGGGATTATCCAAAAGTAGATGTTGTGTACCAAGTACCAGGATAGGTTTAGGTGGAATAAATGTATAATTTTTGATAGGAATAGGGTACACATGGTAAGAGGAAAATTTTTCATTTTGCATGATTGGAACTTTTATTGAGAAAATAATTTTATCTTTTCTTAATTTGACTGAAACACCAAAATATTGATAGTAACTTTGTAAATATTCAAAATTTACTAATTGATCTTTTGAATAAATTTGTTCAAGGGTTTTTAAAATAAATTGAAGGTCAGGAATTGAAAGAAGCGACTGATGCACTGTATTTAAATACGCGAAGGTAGTTGCCGCTTCGACAGTGTCAAGGAATTCTAAAATGAGTTCAAGGTTGTTAACAATCTGTTGTGCTAATATAATTGCATGATAACGTACGATTATTAAATTTATTTCCTTATCTAAATGCTGAATATAAGATTCCATTGCCTTTTGATTATTATGAAGAATAGCCAGGGTCGTATTTACTTTTTCAGCGAGGGTTACCATCATAGATGTTTTAAGGTTTATTTGATCAGCTAATGAATGTTGGTTTTTTATTAAGGTGTGAAACTTTAAATTAATAATTTCTAAGTCATCATTATCCAATGTGCCAAATAGCCATTTTTGAGTGGTGCCAACAATATTTATAAGTCCTCTTTTGTTTCTAATAGGTTTTGCTTGTAGTGAGTCATACCGTTCTTGTATTTTATCTAATAAAAATAGAGCTTGGGTCGTAAAATTAATTGCTATTATTTTATTTGTTTTTGATTCTAATTTATCGATTTGAATTTTAAGATTTCTTATATTATTTTGAATAGGTTCTAAATTTATAACATGGAGAAAAGTATGGTATTGATTAATAATTATTGTTTCTTTACTTATTTTAAGGAGGTAAACTGGATTTTGTAGATGATCTAGTGTTATATCGTCTAGTCGCACTTGATGTACTAGGGATATTATTGTCATTGTCAGGAGGAGTAGGGATAGTGGATTTGTCATTTTTCAGTTTTTTGTCAGTCTCTTCGTCTTGTTGTTTGTCCTGAAACAACGTTTCTTTATTAGTTTTAGGAATTTTGCGTTTCTTTTTAACATGACTTTTATGAAATTGTCCATGTTTTGTTTTAAGGGTAGGCCCTTTATCAAGAATTGCTTGTGATTTTTTGAATCGAGCACGCGTTTTATGACCTGTGGTAATTTCTTTTATTAATATTGGTTGTTCTGGTTCAACAGGTTCGGGTTCGTCTCGGGATTCATTTCGTTTTGAAATAATTTTGTCTTTGTTCTGAGAGATATTCGAATTTATTTGTTGATACAATTGTTGTGTCAAGTCTTTATGTTTTTGAATATAATCAGAAGTGATAATATTTTCATTGAGTTCAAAAGGAGTAATTTTGTTAGTGTGACCTAATATTACTTCGAATGGTGTTAGTTTCGTTACGCTGTGTATCGAGTTATTGTAGCCGATAACTGCTAGTTTCATGAGGTATGGTAATGGTTTATTTGGATGTTCTTGTTTTAGACAACGTATTGAATCTAAAACTGTGGAATGGAATCTTTCCACTGGTGAATTAGAATTTGAATTTCGAATTGTAGTTATATGTAACCCAATTTTATGTAATGCGCAAAATTCTTTAATAATAATATTATTAAACTCAGTTCCACTGTCAGCAATAATTTTTCCTGGAATACCGAAATGTGAAACGAAAGTTAGTAATGCATTTTGAACTTCAATAGCAGTTTTATTTTCTAAATGGTAAGATTGGCCAAATTTTGAAAAGGGATCTAGGATAGTTAAAAATTGTTGTCTGTCAGCTTGGAACACATCAATATGTATCGCTTCAAATGGTTTAGTATAAGTGGGTGTTATTTGAAATTTGATTTTTTGTGGATGCCTTTCATATTTTGATAATTGGCAGGTATTACAAGTGTTGACGTATTTAATAACGTCTGCATGAATTTTAGGCCAATAATAGCGTCTTAAGATAGCTGTGCGGGTTTCATTAATGCCGCGGTGACATGTTTTTGTTTCGTGGTAATATTTAATGTACCTCTGCTGTTCTAGTTCATCTTGAACATCATTCAAAAACTTTTTTGTTATAAAGAATCTAATACAAGAGCTAAAATTTTGTTGCAGTATGCGTATCATTTTCTTTTCGATTTCTGGAGTTGTAAAATAAAGACAAGTGATATCTGAGGGATTAACAAACTGTTTAATGAATTTCACTACGTCAGCGTCTGAAAGGTTTTGACGTAAAGTTATAGAAAGACGTATTTTATATCCAAATAATTTTTCTGTCGAACAGGTTTCGAATAGTGCGTTTGAACTTTCATGGATTACTAATTGATTTTTAAACAGATTTAGGGGGTTATCTGTAATAGGCATTTGTAAAATTGGATTTTCTGTAGCTGTATGAATTGTGTCATTATCGTTATTGTCTTTGTCGAGTAAGGGCATGGAAGGTAGCTGTTCATTTGGATTTTGGTTTTCGGACTCGGAAAAATTGTCTAATAAAGTTTGAAATACTTCAGGATCAGGTTCCGGGATGTTGTCAAGGATGTCATTTACATCATCGTTTATTGTGCCTGGATTTGCAATTACTGAAACATTATCTTCATTTTCAATAGCATTAATTTCGTCATTAAGTTTTATTCGAGAGAGAACGTCGGCCTGATTTGTAGAGCCTTTTTTATATTTGATTTCATAATCAAACTCTTCGAGTTTCAACCGCCACCTAACTAATCTTGAATTTGGCTCTTTTAGTGAGAAGAGCCATTGGAGGGGCTTATGATCGGTAAAGATACAGAATGTTTTTCCAAAAAGGTAGGGTCTAAAGTACTTTGTGGCCCAAACTATGCTTAATAATTCTTTTTCGATTGTAGAATAGTTACACTCAGCAGGATTAAGGGTGCGTGAAGCGTAACAGATGGGATGGTCGTTTTGACTGAGTATAGCTCCAATAGCGAAGTTACTGGCAACTCAGCAGGATTAAGGGTGCGTGAAGCGTAACAGATGGGATGGTCGTTTTGACTGAGTATAGCTCCAATAGCGAAGTTACTGGCATCAGTAGTTAATGAAAATGGTTTCGAAAAGTCTGGGTATGCTAACACAGGGTCATTGCATAAAAGATTTTTACAGAGATTGAAACAATCAACAAATTCTGGGGTGTGAACTATTTTTTCTCCTTTCTTTAGACATTTTGTCATAGGTTTTGTGATTTTAGCAAAGTTTTTTATAAATCGTCGATAATAACCAATTAGTCCGAGGAAGGATTTGATTTCTTTGGCTGTCTTCGGAATAGGGAATTTTTGAATAGCCTCGATTTTTCGAGGGTTAGGTTTAATACCTTGTAATGTAACTACATGACCTAGGAATTCGACTGATTTGCAAAGAAATTCACATTTGTCTAACTGGATTTTAAGTTTAGAATCCCTAAATGCTTGGAAAACGAGTTTGAGATTAGCAATGTGTTCTTGTAGGGAAGTGGAAAAAACGATTACATCGTCCATGTAGACAAGACATACCTTATTTTGGAGGTGTTTCAAGACATTATCCATTACACGTTGGAATGTGGCAGGGGCGTTCTTTAAACCGAATGGCATACGAACATATTCATAATGACCATTCTCTACATTGAATGCTGTCTTGGAAATTGAGTCTGGGTGCATCTCAATCTGATGAAAGCCACTGGTTAAATCGAGAGTTGTAAAGTAATGACAACGCCCTAATTTGTCAAGTATGTCAGTTATGTTTGGCAAGGGGTATCGGTCATCAATGGTTTTCTCGTTGATTTTACGGTAGTCAACAACGACGCGCCATTTCTGTTTGCTAGAAGCGTCTGCTTTTTTAGGGACTACCCAGATTGAGGATGAATAGGGTGACTGTGATGGACGAATAATGCCATCTTCTAACATTTTTGTTATTTGACTCCTAACTTCCTCTTTATGAATGTGAGGGTACCTATAAGATTTGGTATAAATAGGGTCTTCATCCTTTGTTTTAATCTCATGCTTGACCATATTAGTAAAAGTTAATTTATCATCCGGAAACATAAAAATATCGGAATATTGTTTACATAATTTTAATAACTCAGATTCTTCTTCCGAATTAAGATGAGAAGTACGTAATAAATTTGGAATTAAAGACGACCGGGAAGGTATTATAGGGTCATTGATATGATAATCATATGACTCATAATTACAAAGAGGTTCAACACAAAGGGGGTCTGTAAATTCAATTGTTGTCGGTTTATCTGAAATATTGTGTATCTCAACGAGTGCTTGACCATTATTACAATAAGTAACTGTTTCAGGTATCATGCATGAATCATTAGATAACGCCGGGACTAAGATATCACCATTAAGCGAGTCGACTGGAACTTTTCTAAGAATAACTTCGTTAGCATTAATGGAATAGCGAACTGTTTTGTCTGATGGTTGACGGTAGAACAATGGAAGTGCAAATTGTGGATTATACAGGATGTTTTCTGAAAAAATTATTGAAAGGTTGAATTTCAGTAAGTCTTCAAATCCTATTAACCCATCAAAATAATCGTGAAAATCGTAAAGAAGAACTGTCATTGTTTCATTAGAAAGGAATTCAGAGAATGCTGGGATATCGGCTTTAAATCTTATTTGAGTTTCTCCAGTACAAGTTTTTATTTTTGTTTCGTTCTGATAAATGCAATCAGAAAAATAGTTTTGAATAATATCTGGGCGAATTATCGATTTAGAACAACCTGTATCTATTAATAATTTCATTGGAGGGTTTTCTATACAAATATACGGAAGGGAAGATGGAGTAACTACCGAATTAAATTCTTCTACTACCTCTGTGAATTCGCAGGGCCAGGTTTCATAAAATTTCCAGAATTGTCACGAGAACTATCTTGAAAATCAAAGTCATATTCAAGTTGACTGTCTACTTCGCTTTCGGCAAAGTGATTAGAAGACTCGTCAGGGTAAGAATTTTCAAAAGTACTGTCAGAAGTTGGGTTTAAGTCGTACTCTAAATTATCTTCGGTTTCTGTGTTAAATAATTCAGTATCGTGAAATGGGTGACGTCGGGATTGTATAGTATTAACACCAGACATAGGGGTCGGTCTTGAAATATTTTGGTTTTGAATTGGCTGTCTTTTAGGTAAGACTGAGACACCGGACATTGGAGTTGGACGAGATGTACTAGGAAGATTTCTATTTGGCTGGGGTTTCCAGACATTTTGTTTTCCGAAAACTTGGGCATTGGTCGGGAAACGTTGTGGAATTTGACGTGTTTGTATGTTAATTGGGGCTGAAGGAAATGAGTGTTGTTGTGGATTTACGTTAAATTGTTGTTGATAATTTTGGAAAGATTGTGGTTTCTACATGGGCCTAACATTTCTAGAATTCTGATCGAATTGATTAAGTGGTTTAGGTTTATTATTAGCTGTTGCATAAAGACTGTTTTTATATTGGGAAAACTGTTCTTCCTTAGTGACAAAAGCTATTGCACCTTCAATTGTTGTAAATTCTTTTGTCCTAACCATTTGTTGTAATTGAGATGGAAGATTACGAACATAAGTGTCTAGTGCCAGCTGTTGGTAAACTTCAGCTAAAGCTGTTTTAACACCAACTGGTTTACTAGTTTGTTGCAATTTCGACATTAGTAGAGATTGGAATTCTTTAACTTGATTTCCAAATTGTAACAACGTTTGTTTAGACCTATTAAATTGTAAATGCAAGAGATCTTGCTGTAAACATGGTAAATCTCGTGGATCACCAAAATTTTGAGAAAGCATTTCCCTAATTTGGGGCCATGTTGCAATTTCTAAACGACTAGAAATTAATTGTTGGGCTTGACCTACAAGTTTAGATCTGATAGCTCTTAATAAAAATACGTTCTGGCTTTCATTGGTCTGTGATGCAAAAGAAGTTATCAATTCGTCACAACTAGTTAAAAAGTCATTTAGTAAAAAGGTGTTTCCGTCAAATGGTGGTATGACGTCAACATACATTTTTAACAATTGGTAATTAACGGCCATTGTAGATGGTAACACTAGCTTTGGAGGTTGTAAAGTAATAGATAGAGTTTGTTGTTGAGAATCGATTAATTGAGTGTTGTCAGAATCGCTGTTTTCACTGTCTCGATTTTCGTTAGATTCTGAATCTGAATTGCTCATAAAAGATATTAATTTGAACAAAAATATTCAAAAGTGAAATAATACAAAAGTGAAAAACAAGTTTCAAAAGAAAAAAAAATTTCTTTTTCTTTTTTTTTGTTTGCAAAACTTGAAAAAAGTCTTTGAGACCTTAATTTAAATACTTTAAACTTAAACTGAAAACTTAACTTAAATACCTCTAAAGGTCGGAGTGAACCAAGTTCTAATCACACAAAGTCAATGAAAGAACAAGGAATGAGTACTTGGTACTTACTTTGTAATAAAATGTTGTGTGGACGTCTGGTAGCTGTGGAAAGGTGCCGCACAGGAATACCGGTCCGTGGAGTGGAAAGGTGCCGCACTCCGGGTGTTTTCTTCGCTCGCCAACCCTCGAACAACTTCTCAGTGAGCCTGCTGTTTTTTTCGGAATCACCAGTGAGGATTGAGATCCTACAGTTTCTTCAGTGAGCCTACTGCCTGATGAATCCTACCGACTGCGCCAGTTTTGGTGGGAGGTTCGCGACGAGACGAAAAACAACACGTTGGTCACAACACTTTTATTACGTCGCGTTACAAATGATAACTGTAAGTGATTTACCCAAGAACTGACATATGATTCACCGTTCAGCTTTTATAATAATGTACATTTAGCTGTTTCAGCTATTTTCTTAATGAATCATATACAGTTCCTTCTATAACATTTTAGTTTATGTTACATAGTTTCATGATAGATAAAAATAAAAAGTCATTAAATACAGGGTGGTTTCTTAACTATATATATATATATATATATATATATATATATATATATATATATATATATATATATATATATATATATATATATATATATATATATATATGCGTGTGTATTTTTCAAACCGAATCTATCTCAATTTGATGGAAACCGGAGGCCAAATCAAGGGTGGTGAAATATTGGCATTTGCCAAATTCGTCCAAAAGATTAAAAATGTTTGGTAGAGGGTATTTGTTTGTCTGGCTGTTGATTGGTGTTCTAATTAATTATTTGAATTTGGTTTTGTAGTTCCGTTACATCGCATAGTTATTGATCCGATGGATGATCTTGGGATGGATTAATTAACCGAAAATCCTGATCAGTATCAGAATATTTAGATTGATTTATTGCGAAATTATAATTTCGTTAATACGGTGTGGTTCCTCCGAATATGAATCTTGATATTATTCCGTCTCATAATTTTGATAAGTATAGTTATATTGATGAGCAGTATCATCACTGTATTGCAGATATGAGCTATATTGATGAGTAGTATCATTAGTGTATTGTAGGTAGGGCTGGCCGATTATGAAATATAATGATCGATTATGAAAAATGATCGATTATTTCCGATCGGATAATCGATTGTGTAGGAAAATGTAATCAAATTATCGTTTAATCGATTATTTCGCCTGGCCCTAGATACGTAGCTGTAGATAATGTAGATATTAACTTTTAAATTTTTATTCTGATAAGTGATAATTCGTATAGTATATACTATATGCCTTATGTCACCGGTCACCGGATCGACTTTACAAGAGGGAAAACTTTTTTATTTTTGATTTTACGAAAAAACATTCTTCATAACAAATTTCACTTGTCATAAAAATGACAATACCGCGAAAAACTTGACATTTGAAGTACAGGGTATTCACAAATTAAGGAAACATGAATATGATTAAAGAGGAAAGGTGCATTATTTCTGATTTTAGAGGAAACTTTTATAAGAAAAAATTGCTGTTGAAGCATTGAAAAACAAGTTTAAATATAAAATTTGAGAATTTGGTTTTTTTTTCTTTTTTTATTTTAAGAATATCCATGGTAATATTGAGCTTTTCATTTTATATTTTGGTGTTTGAAATCAAACAAACATTATTTTGTTCCTTTAGCATTTTTTCGTAAAATCAAAAATGAAAAAGTTGTTTATAAAATTTTTAATATCCAAATCGCTGCATGCATTTTTGCATTGTGTACTTGCAAGCGAGATACAAAATTTAATGCAGATTCATTCAATTGCTGACTTATTCTCTGCAGATCTTGTATAAGAGAGGTAAGGTTTCTAGAGTATCCAATAAATATTTAATTTCATCCCAGGTTGAAGGATTCCTGGAATTCACTAACTCGGCAGCTTTGCCACCTAATTTATTTTTTACATGGAGAGTTAACAGTATTTTTCAGTTGTCGACTACCATGTTGAAAGCATATTTTATTGCATTTAAAAATGTTTGTAAGAAAATCTGATTTCCGTCATACTCCAGAAAGATTGAGAACATTTCGGATAATTTGTATGGTTTTACTATACCCTGCATTTGCCATTTTTATTTTATTATTTCGTTTCAATAAAAATATTTAAACAATTATTTAATTAAATAAATTTGTAGATGGAAGGGATAGGAGAGGTTTTAGTCTATACCCTGTATAATGTAATACCCTGTGTAATATCTTAAAATAAATGTTTCAAAACTGAGCGTGTCAATTCTTTGACTTACTAGATTGTTTCCATTCGTCTTTCGGTCAAAGTTCACAACCAGTGAGGCAATTCAACACCCACTGAATAACATGAATATGTAGAGGTGTTGTTGGGCAATTCCGTGTTCTGGAAGCGGGTGTCTTGCAACAGGATGGACTTGCAGTGGAAGATCACAAACAATGAGGGCGGTTCCGTGTTTTATCTGTGATTTCCGCTGTTGTTTTCTTGTTTCTTTCCTTCTTTGGTTTGTTTGTTCTTTGATTTCACTTTAGGAATTGGAATTCCACATTACTAGTGAGGTAAATCCGTGTTCTAATAACGCATGAAATCCACTAGCGTCTACAGACAATGCGCAACTGGCAATCCCGAGTACGGTTTGGGGTTCGGGCGCTCTCGGATATTTTTTTCATTGCGTTTCTTTCTTGCTTGGCAGTAGATGTTGTGGTAATTGTATACAAGAAGTGTTCCTGGGCAAATGCTTACGAAACTTTTCCTACCCCCCTATTTTCGAGGGTGCTAGAGACGAATCTGGCTTCAGTTTGATCCGCTCGGACATGGTTTTCGAGAAAATGAATTTTCCACTTTTCTGCATGAGGCCATTTTTTCTATCAAATAACTTTCACTTCACACTACATAGATAGCTAATATTAATACCAATAGATGATACAACACTTCCTTTACACATATATATATTAAACCGTCATAAAACCTATTAGAAACTTTCGATGTTTAGTTACTT
This sequence comes from Rosalia funebris, assembly GCA_037954035.1. NCBI lineage: Eukaryota > Metazoa > Arthropoda > Insecta > Coleoptera > Cerambycidae > Rosalia > Rosalia funebris. The sequence goes on along the minus strand of JAZFAV010000017.1, from coordinate 11,190,945 downwards.
CAAATGTATACCATGACTTGCAGTTGGGGTCGTCCATTATAATCATACGCCCTCCGTGTCGTTCGATGAAACTACATACATACAGAGAGGCTCCAAAAGCTAACTTTGAATATTAACAGCTAAATACGCTGTTATTTTGAAGGATACTAACCTAACATAACCTAATCTGACTGTCTACTTATTATGGTTAGGTTAGTATCCTTCAAAATAACAGCGTATTTATTCAAAGTTAGCTTTTGGAGCCTCTCTGTATCTATGTAGTTTCATCTGTTTTAGCATCTTTATTAGATCTACAAGTTTGTCCGTTACACATTCGACGATTAACGATTTAGCCTTAGCATCTCTTTGTACAAATAATTGTCTTTCGTTTTCATTATTAAAATCTGCCTCTACTTTTTCTAGAGCTGTTAGTACTTGCCGTTCATCCAACATGGCCTTGACCCTAAATTTCCAGTTGTTGAAATTTCTTGAATCGAGTTGTGGTAGATTAATTGTCGCCATCCTTGCCAGGGCCTGTTCACTCCCAAGGATTGTATAGAGAATATGCTCGATCTCTATTTTTCAATGTAGACAGCGTCCCACTCCTTTAAAACATGTTTTGATGTCGTCGCGGACTATAACCGTTAAAACGTTATTAAACGTATTCAGAAGTGCTGTGTAAATTCAGGCAACTTGGATAATATTTAATATTTTTCGTGCATTTGAGTGGTGAAGTGATATTAAAGGGAACGTTATTGTTTGCGTAAGTATTGATTTAAGTTTGAGTAAATAGCAGAATGTTATTTAATGACTAAAAACTTGTTCCATATCTGACGAAATATTCGGTAGGGTTTCGAGAAATAATTTTAAAAAATAAGGCTAAAAGTAGAGATAGAGGATATTAATAGTGATTAATAGATTAACAATAGATCTGTTATTTGACTTATATCTACCTAATAAGGTATAATAGCTTTTATATAGATACTTTTCAGTAGTAAAAATATGGAGGTAGGTATATGGGTAGAATAGATAGGTACCTTAAATATATTTAAATATTTAATTAACTAGATGATTTATTTGTTCTGTGTAGGTAAATGATATGTACAAGTATGATATACTGATATAGGTACAAAAATAAAATACCTATAAGTACGTAATAAGTACTTAATGGCAGTGTAATATGTACCTATATTGTTTTTAATAGGTACCCCTATTAACTAACACCATAATAGCAAAATGTGTTTTATATACACATTTTATATAAACAACTTCCTATAAGTAATGCAGTATACCTATATTTATTTATAATTAATAGGCATGTGTATCTGTTTTCAGTAACCGAAATGCAAGGACGTTGTTGTGCAATGTATGGCTGCGACAACTGTCGTGTTGCCACGAAAATTACTGATCCCGGAATAGTTTACCATAATATTCCAAAAAGAACTGATTTTGTGACAACTACAATCCGAAATGAATGGGTAAGACGTTGTAGGCGAGCCGATGAGTGGCATCCTAATACTAGCCAAGTATGCTCTGTTCATTTTACTGAGACAGACTATGAACGTGATATGAGAATTTTATATTTTTACTATTATATTCGAGAAAATAATTACGATAACTAATCGTAACTTTAAGAGTAGAAGTATAAAGTTTTGAAAAATAATATGGTAGAGAATGTATTTTATGTCCATTTTAATTTCTTCACTACACTGAATTATAAGGTCCTTTATAATATGCAGTTTGCTAAATAAATAATGATAAAATAACTACCTATGTATATTCTTAAACTATAAATAATAAATACCTACCTAATCATTTATTTATTTACCTAATAGGTATAAAATATATTTTATTATCAAGAAACAGCATTGCAGTTTTAAGAACGGATACAGCCCATAAAACATTTTGTTTCTCGTGAGTATATACTTCAAAAAGGCTGTACATAATTCAAATTACAATACTCTAACTAATGTAGAACTAATATATATTTTAATTATACCTATACCATTTCAAAATCTAATTAAAATAGATTAAAACAGAAAGAAACGTCAATAAAACCATATGAATATTATAACCCGTAGTCCGCCATGACGCCGCTATCTCTAATACCGCGGACGAAGAATTCGGCCGATCCAGCTATCCTACTCCCTATACAATCCTTGGTTCACTCTCTATATGACAGGTCAACGGTTTAGTACCGGAACGCATCACGTGAAGCGTAAGTGTCGCTAGCATAAACGATACGAGTCAGTCAAGAAGACTAGAGAACAGTCTCTTGGAGTCAGTTATTCTGTGGCATAAACTGACAGTTGACAACTCGATAATTTTCGTAGTGTTGCTTATTTGTTCGCTTAATTTTTTTGGTGTGATTTCCCAGTGTATTTTGTTATTATTGACGATAACGAGTGTTTAATTGCGTTTGTTTTCAATATTTGACTTAGAGATGGCAAGTTTAGTTCATTTTGATGAACTAATTCTTTCAGTCTCATTCACTTGACTGAATCATTCACTTGAACGATTCATTTGATTCAGTTTGGTGGGGAATTTGTTTATGGCTTAAAATAGAAAAGGGATGTTGATTTATAAAAGAAACGATTTTTATTAGTTTATGGCAGTGGGTTTATTAGGGTCACAGTAAATAATTTGATTCCTTTAAAAATGTACTTATCATGGGAACGGTCGGCTGCATTTGTGCACTTACTTCGGAATCAAGAAGTGACAAAAGCCATTACCGTCAGGTCACAGCAAGATGTGAGAGACAGATTATAAAATAGATAACCGAAAGCCGGCAGATATGCATTAATTGCATATTGCATTGCTAATTGCTACAGCACCCACTGTCTTATACGTAACTTGGGAATTAGTCAGTTTTTAGAATTATTTTAGAACGTTTTATTTAAAGTGTTCATCGTTGTTGCTTAATTTTAATAAATTTATGTGTTGAAATAGACATCTATGTTTATTTCACAACCCTTAACGCAACAACAACAGACGTGGTACAACAGTACGTCCTAGTGATACGAAACAAGATCACAATTAAAAACATATACAAAACAAAAAAAAAACCTATTTCGGCACTCTACATACATAACACATAAGTACAGTTTATACTAATGCACGTACCAGTATCATAAACAATGCTCTTTATGTTTAAACCGCCCATCTGCTCATACCGATAGCGACAGACCTTCCACGAAATTGTACGTTTGCAAGTTTGCATCTTAGTGGCATTCATACTTCAAAACATAAACCATTCAATTAGTTCATTGACTCACTCGAACCGACCTAGTACCGAATCGAATTGTGAATACAAACACCAAATTACAAGAGTAATAGGAATTGGTTTTAGGTCCCTTTTCACTTGGGTTTAGTTCGCAAGTGAATGATTCTTTCATATACAACTGAATGATTCATTTCATTCAGTGAGGTGAATAGTTCAATTGAACTAGTTCGTTCGCGAACTACACATCTCTAATTTGACTTCTATTTGTGTTTGGCCATAATGGTTGCACGTTGCAAGATTCCTGGTTGTAAGGTTTCAAGTAAGGATGGCATTAAAATGCACATCTTGCCCAAGGAGCTTCAGGTAATAATGTTAGATTAGTAATATGTTGCTGTTTTGAACATGTTTTAAACTTTACAATGCCATTTCGATAAACAATTCTCTATTAAATAATGATTTATAAATTAGTTGTTTATATTAAGGTAATTTTTTCAGCAAGTTGGATTGATGTACATATTTTTTCTTTCTTATTTTAGAGAAGAAGGATATGGTGTGAAAATATAAATAGACTTGATTTAGTTGATATTGATGAGGCAAAAAGACGAAATGTGGTCAGAATTTGTGACGGTTACTTCTCCAATGGCAATAAATTCAAAGTTCATTGTAATAGAACTAATTTAAAATTTGTTCCATCAATAATACCTGTTCCTGATAATACTACTCAGGATGTAATTAGGTCTATTGAGACAGAATCATTTTCAGATGTATATACTGATCTACCTGGGCCCTTCAATATTATCATCAGCCGACATAGGCAACACACCAAAACGTGCAGGTAATAAAAATTTTACTAACAATAATGGATAATAGTTTTTCTTGACCTATTACTATTTCACACATCGTTATATAAAAATACGTCGGCAGAGGCCAACATACTCGTAATGATTTTTTAAGATTTATGTTTTGGTCAGAATGGCACTGTTTTTCGTCTAAATTGTTTTCAGGCATTTGCAGTTAAAGAGATCGACTTAAGAAAGTGGTGAATATATAAATGCATTCATAGCGAAAATTTCATGGTTTTTAGGTTTTGGGGTACTGTTTATAGAAAATATAGGAATATGTAATTTTTTTAATTTTATAACACTGTCTGACAGTCTCTTCAAATTCAGATACACATAATCAATAAAAAACATTTAAATTGATCCGATGCCAGATAATTTCTGCCAAACTTACCAGTCCTAATCAATCCTAGTGTGACCAAGTTAATAGTACACCATGAACTTAAAATATTCAGATACAATGCCGCCACCGTGACCATGGCCTAACTGTAATGTCTATGTTAATATTCATACTATGGAACTCTTTATTTGATGAGTTACCTAAGCAACATGACAGGCCATGTAAAATAGGATACCAAATTCTATTTGTTACTTATAAAAATTTATTTAAACATTTAACAATTGTCTGTTTTAAAAGCTGAACATCATATTATGTTTTAATTAATGTTTTTATTATAAAGACACAACCAACATATTAATCTTATTTGCAGGGTCTCCTCTAGCTTCATCACCAAAGGTTCCACGTATGGATACAACAACCCCGACACTGACAGGTATTGTAGGAGTTTATTATTAGCCGTGTAGTATTAGTGTCCCATAATTCTTGCCTGAGCCCTCGATTTTTGTAATGAAAAGAGTTCATGATAAAATTCGAATATCCTGCTTTAATAGAACAGTCAAATGTTCTACATCAACTTAGGTCATGCAGTTTGCAATGCTAATATCATTTAATACTTAATTGATAGATTACATTAAGCTTAAAACCAATGCATTTAAATTACATTATATTTCTTTGTTAGAGAAATAGAGGTCCTGGGTGAAAATTTTCCGATGCCCTGTATATAAATTCTTAGTCAGTTGTTTTCTACTGAACATGGGTGTATTGGATTTCGTTTTTATGTTATAGTGAGTTCAACCTGCAAAACTAAAAATTTTTTCAATTATATAACTATATTTTTTCTCAAAATCTAAAGATGTTAATTTTTAGGAGAACTACTTCAAGCATGATTATTAAAAACTGTTGGAGTTTCATCTAAAAGGCAGTTGACACCAAAAGCACGTCGACTGTACAGAGTCGCTGCAAATTTGAAAAAAATAGCAAAGCAATTAGACATGCAAAAAGTGGATACCAGAGAACATTTACAGAAAGCCTTAGAATTTGCGGAGTCTTCTGATTTTTTGAGAGAAAAAGTCAATGAACAATCACTTCGCTTTATCTCGTGCCAGTTAAAAATGCAAAAAAATAATCCAATAGATCGACGTTTTGTATTTGAAGATAAAGTATTTGCTTTATCTTTATTGAAACAAGGACCGCAAGCCTACAAAATTCTGAGAAGAACATTTGCCTTGCCTTCAAGGAAAACGTTAATGTCTTTGTTGAACAAGGTACCATTTAATGTAGGGATCAATAAAAAAATTCTGAAGTTTTAAAAGAATCTGTTGCAAAACTCGGTCCCTTAGATGCTGTGTTTTACTTTTTGATGAATTATCAATAGAACCTTCCTTATCATATGATCAAAAGAATGACATTATCATAGGCTTTGAAGACACAGGAAAAGAAAAGAGATTAAAATTTGCTGATCATGCTCTTGTGTTCATGTTAAAAGGTATCAGAAAAAACTGGAAGCAACCAATTTCATATTACTTTAGCCAAGGAGGATTTAAATCTGTGGATTTAAAGCAGGCTTTGTATACAACAATTGAGGCATTGCAAGACATTGGATTTACAGTAGTAGTGACTGTTTGTGACCAATATTCAACAAATGCAAATGTCATCAAACAATTAATTGATCCTACAGAACGAAAAACACCAACAGAGAGTAATTTGCAACTGTTTTCGATTGGAGGACAAGATATTACAGCTGTCTTCGACCCACTTCATTTATTAAAGAGAATACCAAATAATTTTCTCAAACATGATATTAAATTCACAATGGATAAGGGTACAAAAAGGGCTTCATAGAAAGACATAGTACAGTTATACCAACTGGATGTTGGAGATTATAACACAAGGATGTGTTATAAATTGACAGGTGGGCATATTTATGAAGATAAAATAAAGAAGATGAAGGTAAAACATGCCGCCCAGGTTTTTTCGCATAGAGTTTCATCGACTTTAAGATGGACAGCAAAATTTGGTGAGATTTAAATTTCGAAAATATTTTTTGTTCTGAAACCTAATATGCCTGAACTTAATGTTTTTTTTTTTTTTGAAAAAGAATTAAAAATTAAGTAATTTAGTGATTATCGGGGTTATTATTAAAACCTCATCATCAAAACTGTTAGTAAAATGTGAAAAAATCATAATGACATGATGTAATATGTTTCTTTTTTTTTTTAGGCAAGGACAACTTATTAGAAAATACTGCTGAAGATACTGCAGACTTTCTCTCCCTAATGGACCAACTGTTTGACAGCGTGAATGGCCTGACATATGAGGCAGACCATGGCAAAATTTTAAGATGCGCCATTAAAAAGAATTCCCCTCATATACAGTTTTGGAAGACAGCTATTAGAATCTTAGAAAGCGCAAAATTTCTATCAAATAAGGGCGAATTGTTCCTCCTTCCCTGAAGAATTGGATAAAAACTCTGCATGGTTTTATACCGGGTGTATCAAGAAAAACGCCCCAGCCTATAACTTTTTAATTATCAACGCTAGAAACGCCATTTTTTGGACTTCGGTGTTAAAGTAGGTTTTTCACAAGCTCTGCATATAATATGTAACATGTCGCTTCCGGAAGTGACCGGAAGTTATATCAACTTTTTTATTTTAAATGGAACACCCTGTATATTTTTACGGTATTAGATGGCACACTTTATTCTAAATCCATTGATATAATATATATAATGTCAACGGTTAGCAAAATACAGACCTTTGTACATTGCATTACATTGTAGCACTAGAGAGCTGTGAGACATCTTGAATAATGAATATCATTATAATACCACATTTTTTTTTTAGAAGAATGGGTGTAAATAGTTTGAGAATGACGATAAATAATATAAGAATATCTAGGTATAAACAAAACTATTTAATGAAAAACAGCAGCAAAAAAAAACAACAAATCAATAACAAAAATAATTTAAGGAATCTAGATAAAGCAAATAAAACGTTTCATTAAGAAAACCAACTAACAATAATGTACCTGGTAGTTCAAAATCTGTTAGTATTTATTAACTTATCAATTTAAATATTCAAATTCATTGTTCAAGTTGCCAACCTTTATTTTCAACGCATAACTGACACCCATTTATGGTATTTTGGACAAATTGAGGTGATATGTTGTCAACAGCCACTCTAATTCTTTGCTTTAGGTCTTCAAGGTTTTGCGGAATTGTTAGATACACCTGATCCTTTAAATGGTCCCATAAGAAAAAATTTAATGGGTTGAGATCAGGTGACCTAGCTGACCATCTTGTTGGGCCATTCGTTCTGATTCAGTTTTCTCCAATTCGCCCATTTAAATAGTTTACATTTATACAGGCATTATGGCTAGGGACCCCGTCTTGATGGAAAATCACATTCGCGTATTCATTGACAGGCAATTATTCTAAATAATTCTCCAAATCGTTTCTTAAAATGTCATAAGTAATAGCATTTAAATGTTCATTAAAAAAGTGAGGCTCTATTATTTTATTGCCTTTCATCCCGCACCAAACATTTACACTGAAACGCTGTTGAAAATTTGTAGTTCTAGTGTGTCTGGGATTCTCATCACTCCAGTAGTAATGAACATTCCTATTAAAAATACCATTGTTACGAAAAGTACTTTCACCGACCATAGTATGTTATTTAATAATAAATAATCGTCATTTGCCCTTTGCAGAAAAGTATTACAAAAATGAATTCTTCTAGGAGCATCAATTTCCTGTAGATGTTGAACTAAATTAGATTTGAAAGGCCGCAGTTTATGCTTTCTTAATAATCTGCGCACCATTGAATGCGACATATTTAAATTATTTCCAATTTGCCGAGTTGAAGTTTGAGGATTTTCCTCAATTGCCAGTAAAACGTCCAACTGTTTCATTTCATTTGCTATTGTTGGATTTTCCTATTTAATTTTCTTCAGTGATCCAGTTCTTCTGAATTTCTCATGTAAATGACTAAATTTTCTTCTAGATGGGACTTGTCTGTCAGGAAATTTTTCAACGTACCTTCTTAAGGCCTCACCACTATTTTTATTTGAAGCATAGTACACTGTCAACATATCATCTATAATTTCATCATCCATTATTCCGAAAGATTTTTAAATTAATTATATTCGTTTACTTTGTGACAATAAACAGAAAGGTCAGTTTAAACAGAATTGTCAAACTAGCATCACTTGTAACTATTGTTTTAAAATTGTAGTCATAGGCCCTCTTAGACTATAGTGTACTATATTTATTAGTTATTAGTGCAGTATAGTACATAAAACTATGTATTGTGCTAACCGTTGACAGTAAGCACAAACAATATTGTATCAATGGATTCAGAATAAAGTGTGCCATCTAATACCGTAAAAATATATAGGGTGTTCCATTTAAAATAAAAAAGTTGATATAACTTCCGGTCACTTCCGGAAGCGACATGTTACATATTATATACAGCACATATATTATATGCATTACATATTATATGAGCTTGTAAAAAAACCTACTTTAACACCGAAGTCCAAAGAATGGGGTTTCTAGGGTCGATAATTAAAAAGTTATAGGCTGGGGCGTTTTTCTTGATACACCCGGTATATATCTGGAATACACTTAACAGAATGGGGTTTAAATATTTAAGTCCTAGAAATATTAATCAGCACCCACTGGAAAACTTTTTTGGAAGTATAAGGAGCTATGGAGTTAGAAATGTAAATCCAACTTGTGTTTCTTTTATATCTGCCTTTAAAAGTCTATTAATTAATAATTTTACATCAGCTCATTCCCCTGACATAAATTGTGAATTTGATCAAAATTCAACTTTGAATTCATTGAAATTATTTCTTCAGCAAGAAACTGGAGAATGTAATGAAAGCTTTTTAGAAACATTTGCATTTAGTGAAGTTGATGATGAAGCTATCATCAACACACATTCATACATAGCTGGATATATAGCAAGATCATTGTTAAAAAAGATAGAAAAATGTCCCGTTTGCTACAATCAACTTACTTCTATGGGCACTTCTTCTGAGCATAATTTAATATTATTAAGGGAATATAGGAAAAACTCTTTGTTGAGACCAAAAACATAGTTTTGAAGGATGTTTTCCCAAATGGTCCAATTATTTGGTGTTTATTTTAAAGACTCTAAAAAAATTTATAAAACAAAGATTGTTTGCAATTTTTGTTAAATATTTATAAGTATAACCCATTTTTATGTAAGGAGCGTAATACGTTCCGATTATTTATTGACCAGTTCTTTACATTTTTTGTTTTTATATATTAAAAATATTAATCGCGTATTAAAAGGCCAAGCTACTGTTAATCCCAATGATAAAGATGTATTAAAATTATTGGCTTGCAGTAGGTATTTAAAATTAAAAGGAAGAAAACGAAAAGTTGCAAATAAAAAAGATTTAAGTAATTAAAATTATTGTTATTTTTGGTCATTAATAAATTATGTTTTAGAATAATAATGTCTCTTATTTGGTATTACTCAAACATTTCATGTTAATTATATTTTTATAATCTATTCTACTTAATGCATTTGTTTTTGGCATTTAAGTTGAATAAATTATAAAAATATGATTCTTAAATTCAAATTCTCAATAAATACGAAAGTTATGTAATGCCTTACTTATGGAACGCATCAACGACGGCGCCACATTTGTTAATTTGGCGGGAAGAGGGAGTCGCCCATCTATAAAGCTTTTATGATCTGTGATCCTTGCCACTTTGCTTGTTTATTTGTTATATCTTTACTACAACTACTTTACAGAATACAAGAAGGGTTCATAGATAGATGAGTGTACATAGTAGTGACATCTATTACTAACTAGAATAAGTTACATAAAACAAGTGAACTAGTGGTTGCCTAACAGTAGGCATTTATAAACACACATATATATATATATATATATATATATATATATATATATATATATATATATATATTTTTTTTTTTTTTTTTTTTTTATAGTAGATATCATTTATTTTATCAAGTGAAAATAACTCCTTTCGCAGAAGCTTTGTAAACATACAAGTTTGTTGCAATTCTAGAAATGCTGACAATAAGCATGCATGGCAATAGTAGATTATAAAAGGCACCAACACTTCTTAAAGTCACTTGAAAGTTAATACTTCATTTTAATTAAAACATAATATTTCTCAGGCTGTGTACGTACACAGCTTTTCAAATAAATTCATTTTTTTAAAAATCAAGAACAAAATAATATATAAAAATTGGCGCAGCCAATAGGATGGTAGGATTCTCATAACGTGTTTAAAAATACGGGTATCATAATTTAAACACGGTGGTTTCCAAACCTTCAAGAGAAGAAAGGAATACGTCCCACAAGTAATAAAGAAAACTCAGCTACATATCCAGCGAGAAGACGGTATCTTCAGCATTCGGAACACGCAAATCGACGCTAATCTGGTGTAGCATCGCTCACGAAATCGGATTTCATCTCCCGCAACAAGGAATATTAAAATTAATGTAAGTTCATTTAAGAATCATCTCTCGTCTTATTATTATTCCCCCATATATATTTTTAATATTGTAAAGCAGTTCTATGTCTATTATCCTCGAATACATTTTTTTATTAATTATGAACTAGTATATGTCAGGAATGCAGAACCAACAACCTCCAGTGGCCGTTGAGCCTTATAAACTCAGTGAAATATATTCAATAATCCCAGAATTTGACGGGAATCAAATATTTTTAAACACTTTTCTAAATTTGTGTAATACAGCACACAATTTGGCAATAGGTAACCAGAAGGTATTATTAACTCTTCATATAAAAAAATAAATTAAAAGGCAAAGCCGCTGATTTAATAAATTCACGCGATCCACATACATTAACTGAAATAAAACGGCTCCTTGAATCTCATTTTGGTGATACTAGAGATTTAAATTCACGCATTCAGGATTTGCAAAGGATGCGACAGCTTCCGACCGAATCACCTCTTTCATTTACCTCTAGACTTCAATCACACGAAGCAAAATTACACGCATCAATTCATAAACAACCGTTAACTTTACAACAAAAAGAAGCTCAATTGCAATTAACGGAATCCATGGTTTTAAATACACTCCTTACTGGGTTAAAACCAAAAATAGGACATGTTATCAGGGCAAGTAACCCACCGGACATGCTAACAGCTGTGTCTCGGATAAAACGCGAATTACAATTGAATTATATTGAAAACAAAAAATTTCCTAATCGTAATTTTAGCCCCCCTGTACGTAAAACAGATTTACCTCCATCTAAAGAGTACACATTTTGCAAAGAATAGGGCATACGTTTAATGACTGTCGTCAGAGACAATTCCAAAATTCAAATTACAACTTTAAAAGACCGCAATTCCAAAATTATCAATCAAATTTCCAAAATCAACAGAGTTTTTGCACCTCAACAAACTGAAAACTTCCAGCAAAATAGACCAACAGTCATTGATTGCTCCTAACCCAAATTTTAGTGGTTCAAGAGCTCCGGCAATTCAACCGAACTCCAATTATAAACCAAATCTAATAGAAGAACTTTGCATTTTAATGAAAATAATCAAGACTGTATTGTTAATAGTCCTGAGAACAATCAAAATATTTCAAATAATGAAGTCATTGACTATCCGAATCAAGACTACTATACTGCTAGTAGTTACTCAGAAAACGAAGATTATACAGCTAATAATCAAGTCCAGAACGAAGAATTACATTCACAAGAAAATTATGATAGTTACAATAACCCTTATATCGACATGAACTCTACCCCGAATCAGGATTTTCAATTAGGTCCCCATTTTCAAACAGAACCCCCAGATATAGAAGTTCAGAATTCCCAAATATCGGAACTCCAAATGAAAATTCAATCCATGAATTTAAACAATCGCCACCTAGATCAAATCCCATCAGATCAGAATTTTCCCTCTTTAGCTATTGACTCTAAAAATTTGTATTATATAAAAGACGCAAGCAACACCTTTTTAATCTTCTTATCGATACAGGTGCAGGATTATCAATTTTTAAACGTGAAAACGTGAAAAATTTAAAACAATGTTTCCAGAAAATGTAAACTATACAGGGTATAACTAATCAGGAAATCGATATTAACGGATCTGCTCTTATACAATTTTTAGCCAGCGATCCGCATAAAGTTTATATTTGTGATTTAGAATTTGATGGATTACTTGGTTCAGATTTTTTAGAACATTATAAGTGCATAAGAGATGTAAAAAATAAATAATTGATTACAAATTTGAGAATAATACCATTATTTAAACCTACAGAAAATCAAAATTTTTAAAAACAAAACACAAAATCAATTTTCCAATCAAATTTCTATTGACTCGCGTACCGAACTTTGTAAATTTAAATGTAATTTGATAAACATCGAAGCTATACTGTTAGTTACGGAAATAGAAAGAGTGTGTCTCCCAAACGCAATTGTCAAAGTAAATAATAATGGAGAATTTTTTGCTTCAGTATTAAATGCTAACGCAATTCTTAAAACAACAAACTTTTCAGAGATAAAACTAGAACCGATCAATAACTTTTCGTTAAATAATTTCAATGTGAACGACACGGACATGTACATAGACAGACGTGACGAAATAAAAAAACAACTTCGCTTAGAACACCTAAACGAAGAAAAATCCGAATTAATTACACAATTATGTTTAGAATCCGAGGACATATTTTACCTCGAAGGAGATAATTTAACCTTTACTAATAAAATTAAGCATTGCATAGATATTAATAATTCAAAACCAGTGTTTACAAAGTCATATCGGTATTCTCATATCCACAAACAAGAAGTCAAAAATCAGGTTTCAAAAATGTTGGAACAAGGAATCATCAGACATTTCAATTCCCCCTGGTCATCCCCTATTTGGGTTGTTCCCAAGAAGCTTGACGCTTCAGAAAAGCAAAAATGGCGTGTCGTAGACTATAAGAAACTTAACGAGTTAACTATCAATTCGTTAACTAGATTTGTTAGACCACCTGGCAAATGTCAGCATTTCACTATACTAGATCTAGCCTCCGGGTTCCATCAGATAAAAATCGATCCCAAAAATATCCAGAAAACAGCCTTCGCAGTCGAAAATGGACATTTTGAATTCGTTAGACTTCCATTTGGCCTCAAAAATGTTCCGTCAATACGAGAGGTGTCTTGTCTATATGAACGACATCATCGTCTACTCTCCGACAATCCACGAATACATCTATCTATCATCTCACAGAAGTGTTTAAACGCTTACAAAAAGCGAATATAAAAATTTATCCAGATAAATGAGAATTCCTTCGCAAAGAAGTGACATATCTTGGTCATCTTGTCACCAAAGATGGAGTAAAACCAAATCCATCAAAAATCGAATGTATAAAAAATGTCCCTCAACCGGCCAATCAAAAGGAAATAAAACCTTTCCTTGGACTAGCAAGTTACTACCGTAGATTCATCAATAATTTTACGAAAATTTCTAAACCTGTTAATAGGCTATTACAAAAAGTTGTTCCATTGCAGTTTGAATCCGAATGTAAAAAATCATTCGAACATTTAAAACAAGCTTTTACAACTACCCCCATTCTCGTCTATCATCCAAATTTCGATGAATCTTTTATACTTACTACAGATGCGAGTGTTTTCGCAATCGGTGCAGTCCTTTCACAAGGCCCCGTAGAAAAATACCTTACAATGGCCTTTGCATTCAGAACACTCTGTAAAGAAGAGACAAAATATTCCACAATAGAGAGAGAACTCCTTGCTATCGTGTGGGCCGTAAAACATTTTCCTCCCTATCTTTTGGGTAGAAAATTTAAATTGTTAACCCCTCACTTCGCTTTTTTCAATAAAAGACCCCAGCAGCCGATTAGTTCGTTGGCGCCTTAGACTAGAGGAATATGACTATCAAATTGAGTATAAACCTGGAAAAGTCAACAAAAATGTCAAACAAAATTCAAAAGAAATTTCAAATTTTCAGTCGCAAGTAAAACGACCCCAAACTAAAATTCACCCTATTAATGACGAAACAAACTGAACTCAATTAGACGAAGGCATATAAATTGACGAAGACATAACCCTTTCTTAAGAGTACGGAACATTCATTGATTTGTACAAAACAAAATCCTTAATCGATTATTCAAAAATTGAATATTCCAACGGACAGCTTTTAGACAAAGGAAACAAAAACATTTTAGGCTTATTTCAACAAAACAATTTTCTAACAAAACAGTTCGAGAAAGGTGCTATCTCATAGTCCCGTTTCCTTATGATCCCGATACTGTAATCGAATCATTATTTGCCTCCATTTATAGAAGTCCGGAATTATTTAAATTAAATGAAACTTATTGCATTGAAACTAATGTCGATCTACCTATTTTATAAATTTTATCTTTTATTTTTGCGGGAAGAGATATTAAATTTAAAGTTTGTCAAAATATAGTAAAAACACCCAATGCGGAGAAAATTCCCATAATTTTTGACCAATATCACACAGGTAAAGCCAACATTCACCGTAGTGTAAACAAGACAATTTGGTGAATTAGAGAACGATACAATTGGAAAAGATTAACCAAAGACGTAGAAAACTTTACAAAAAATTGTCAAATATGTCAAAAGACAAAAACATGTCGAAAAAATTTAGATTCACTCCTTTGTAATTACGGAAACACCCAAGACCCCATTGGAAAGAATAAGTATTGATATATTGGAAGTTCCTGAAAAAAATTATGCACTAACAATTCGAAACGAACTCACTAAATTTACCCAATTTTAAATTTATTTAAGTTTTGTCATTGATGGGATAATCAATGACAAAACTGCAAAAATCATTGTAAATATTCTTCTCGTCTACTTTCAACATTTTGGCACCCCCTTACGTATTCATTGCGACTACGGTCGAGAATTCAATAATGCAATCCTCAAAGATCTATGTAACCTTTATGACATCAAACTTACGTATTCAAGCGTTGGGCATCTTCAGTCTAACGATTCTCTAGAAAGATTCAATTCTATTCTCCTTGAAATGATTAGAGGATACCTAGCCGAACACCTCAATGAATATCCATTTAATATACTCCCATATGCAATAATTTGCTATAATTCCTCAGCTAATAAAATGCACGGATTTACACTGTACGAACTTGTCTTCGGACACACGTCTAGCAGACCCCCAGAAACTCTCTATAATCAAAAAGACCTTATTACAAAATACATCAGAGATTTAAATAACCGCATATCATATTCTTACAAAATAGCACGAGCTGAAACGGGAGCCAAGAACAAAAATCAAAAATTCGTTTCGACCAAAATGTTTCACAGAATCCTCAAAAGTACGAAGTTGGTGATAAAGTATACTTAAAAGAATCCCAGAAGAAAGATAAACTATAAAATAAATTCAATGGTTCTTTCTAAATGTTAAAACTACATATAAATTCAGCTATTCTTATAAATCTAACAACCAGACAAAAAAAAAGCAAATTTCGATGGACTTGAACCTTTTTCTGAAGACTGATATATTTACAGGTTCCTCACGCTGATTGGAACAGCCATTTCGCAGTACCAAATTTCAAAAATAAATAACACAATAGGAGTCTACTACCACAATGAAACAAGAATTGTCGTTTCCAATGACAAATGGACCGTACTTGTACAAAAAGATCTTACAAACATTAAAAACGCGTTTAACAATAATAACCGTATTTTAGATTCAATAACATCAAGACTAAATAACGACTATCATACAATGAAAAAATGATATTCCGAAGTCAAAATACATATCTCTGAACACAAATTTCGGATTCTATCAAAGAAAAATTTAATGAAGTTCTAGTAGAAACTAAACGTTTCAAACGTTCCCCTCGAGAAAAAAAAACGTTTCAAACGTGGCCTAATAGACGGAATAGGCAATATATTTAAATCAATCACCGGAAATCTTGACGCTTCTGACGGAAGAATATTTTACAAAAAGCATCACTAAATTAAATCAAAACCAACACAACATAGAAAATTTAATGAAAAACCAAATATTGATAACAACCTAAGTTATAAAAACATTTAATGAAACCATTCAAAAATTGCAAATTCACGAACAAACCTTTAATGATGATATTAACAAAATTGAAAAAACAATTCATCAGCTAAGTGATAAAATCGCCTTAGTTGACGCTTAGTTCCTTCAATATTTGAACTTCTAGGTCGGTACATTTTTCTTTTATTTCAATTGGTAATGTGGGAATCATCAGAATTTGTCCATTAGGTAGTGTCTGGATAAGGTTTCGTGTTTGGCGTGCTGGCACAGCGTTACAGGCAATGTTAGGCTGTCGTTGGATCATGTCGATAATGCAGTGACTACTAGTGTCCATAATGTTGTCAGACAGGTAGATGTCATCGAGAAGCGGCAGTTCTTGGTCAATCCATGCATGTTCATTTTCAGTACCGAGTATCAGGAAGGATTTAGGGGGTAGAACTGTCAGGCTTTTATAGGGTAGTGGGATAAGTTTGAACAAAGAATAAGTTTTTTCTTTTAGAATTGGTACTAAAATTTCGATATATAGTTTTGAATTTTTTATAAAAGTTTTTATTTTAAAAAGGCTTAAATAATAATGAATATGAAACATAGGAATTTCGTTCGTTTTATATAAAAGTTTAAGATTTACAAAAATTTCTTTGATATCATTAGTAGTTATAATATTTGAATATACTAAATTTAGGTGGGCGAACAATAGAGCGTTCTCGATATTAGAAAGATAATTTTGAAGAAAATTTATATTGTTAATTATATCTTGTATATGTTCTTGAATAATTATATTATTAAGTTCTGTAGTAGTGCGATTATTATTTGCGTCTATGATTTTTATTGTATCTTCAAGATTGTTGATTAAATTTTTAAGTATGGTTGTCTTTGTCTCTATTTGAGATACGATTGAATGTTGATTATCATATAAAATTTTGATATTAACATTAATTTTCTCTCTGTCATCGTTATCCATTAAACCAAAGAGGGAGTTATACAGTGATCCAACAGGATTAATTAGACCTCGTTTGAATCTTTTATTATTAGAATGAATTGTTTCAAATTTATCAAATGTTTTATTTAAAATAAACTCGGCTTGTAACCACTTGATATATGAGTCATTTTTACAGCGTCTTCTTTAATTGTTATTAAATTAGTAAAAATGTTTAGAAGTTGGTTTTCTACAGTGTGAAGGTTAATTACATGGAGAAAAGAGTGATAGTGGGAAATTATTTTAACTGGACCTAGTATTATCGGAAGGAGAGGATTCCGGACTGGTTTTACTTGCAGTGATGCGCATGCGTAGAGTAGATAGAGGAATGTCAGAGTCATTGTCTTCATCCTGTAACAAGGAGGAGGGTTTTAGTTGTTTTTTCTTTTTTATTTTGTTTTTATGAAAAGTTCCGGCAGATGTGTCGACAGTGGGACCTTTGTCTTTATGAATTGAGACACGTTTAAATATTGGTTTTATTTTAGGGTTACGTGGAGTTTTTATATTTAGGTATTCTTGAGATGATATACCTACAGGTTGGGGGTCATTTAAATTTTTGTTACGCCTAGAAAGTACTTGAGCTTTTTGATGTTCGATACGACTTTGTACCGTTTGAAAGAGTTGTTTTGCAATGTTTTTCGTTGAGTCAATGTAGTCTTGAGTAATTTTGGCCTCACTTAACGTGGGTGAATTGTCTTTGTCAAGATGGGAAAATATAACATTGAAAGGAGTCAGTTTTGTAACTGAGTGTACTGAGTTATTATAACAAGAAACGGCTAAAGTTACGAGATAACTTAATGGCTTATTAGGGTGGTCGATTTTTAAAGTTCGAAGGGAGTCAAGAAGAGTGGAATGGAAATGTTCAACAGGACTATTACTGTTGGAGTTTCTAATGGAGGTTATGTGAAGTTCTATGCCGTACAATTGACAATATTCTTTGAGAAGAAGATTGTTGAATTCTTTGCCAGCGTCGGCAATAATTTGGGAAGGCGTTCCTAAATAGGAAGTGAATTGAATAAGAGCTTGAACAATATCAATTGCGTTTTTTGAAGGAAGTTTAATCGCTTGTCCGTATTTAGAAAATGGGTCAAAAACAGTAAGATAAATTTCTGATTGGATATGAAAAAGGTCGATATGTAAGACATCCAAAGGTTTAGTAGGTGTTGGAGTATGTTGCAATTTAATGTGTTGAGGATTTCGATCATATTTTGCGCGTTGACAAACGTCGCAGAGATTTATATAACGATTAATATCGTTAGACATATTAGGCCAATAGAATTTTGTTGAAATGAGTTTGATGGTTTCATTTATACCTCGGTGTGTAGTTTTTGTTTCATGCCAAAATTTTATTTCTTTAATCTTTTCACGATCTTCTAATAGATCAGTGACGTAGGAATTTGAGATTAGAATTTTAGTAAGGGGGCTGAATTTATTTCTCAGTACACGGAGTGTTTTTTCTTTTATAGCCTCGCTATGAAAATAGAGGCAACTGTTGTCTGTGGTGTTGATATAATTTTTAAGATGAAGAAAAATTTCATCATCTGATATACTAGTATGAAATGTTAGAATGTGTCGGGTTTTGTTGAAAGGTTTTTCTAGCGAGGGTAAGAAGCGTGCGGCAAGAGTGTTTGATTCAGTAATGATAATTTGCCGATTAAAAGAGTTGACAGGTTTCTCTGTAATAGGTGGTGCACAAACAGGATTTTCGTGTGCTGTATGTTGTGTATCGTCCGATAAGTCATTAAGAAAATTCTCAAGACGTCCAGGGCCTGGGCTTGGAAGGTTGTCAAGTATTAGTTCAGGATCTGGATTATTTTCAGAGTCTATATTAGGAAGATTGTCTAAGTTTACAAGAAAATCAGATAGATCATCTTGATTTTCTGTACTAGGGTTATTGATCATGGAAAGCTCATCGTCAAGGGCATGCGTTTCGTCAATTTTGATTCTAGAAAGTGCGTCTGCGTTCAAGTTGGTTTTACCTTTTTTGTAACGAATTTCGTAATCGTATTCTTCTAATTTCAATCGCCAACGTACAAGGCGTGACTGTGGGTCTTTTAATGAAAAAAGCCATTGGAGAGGTTTATGATCTGTATATATTATAAATTTTTGACCAAAGAGGTAGGGTCTAAAATATTTTACTGCATAGACAATTGCCAAAAGTTCTTTTTCAATTGTACTATAATTAACTTCCGCGGGATTTAACGTTCGAGATGCGTAAGCGATTGGTTTTTTGTCTTGGGAGAGAACGGCTCCAATTGCGAAATTACTTGCGTCAGTTGTAAGTTCAAAAGTTTTTGTAAAGTCTGGGTATACTAATAAAGGTTCATTGGTATTCTTACATTTTTCAAAAGAGTCAACAAATTCAGGGGTGTGAATAATTTTTTCATTTTTCTTTAGACACTTAGTTAAAGGTTTTGTGAGTTTTGCAAAATTATCAATTAATTTACGGTAATATCCAACAAGTCCTAAAAATGATTAAATTTCTTTTGCAGTTTTTGGAATGGGGAATCGCTTAATGGCTTTAATTTTGTCAGGATTTGGTTTAATGCCTTCTGTAGTAATAACGTGTCCTAAGAAAGCAGTTTCCTTTTTTAAGAATTCAGATTTATCAAGAGAAATTTTTAGAGAGTATGTTCGAAAAGCTTCAAAAACTAATTTTAAATTTTGAATATGTTCCTGAAGGGATATAGAAAATATGATAACGTCATCCATATAGACTAGACAAATTTTATGCCGAAGGTCTTTGAGTATGTTATCCATTACGCGTTGAAATGTCGTGGGTGCATTTTTAAGACCAAAAGGCATTTTGGACTTAAAAAAGGGGAAGGTATTCGTAGTGACCATTTTCAACTGTGAAAGCTGTTTTTTCGATAGAATTTGGATCCATTTCAATTTGGTGAAAGCCTTGCGCTAAGTCAAGAGTAGTGAAATAATTACATCGTCCAAGTTTGTCTAGAATGTCTGTAATATTGGGGAGTGGGTAACGGTCGTCGATTGTCTTTTTGTTTAAATTGCGATAGTCAATGACTAATCGCCATTTTTGCTTTCCACTAGCATCAGGTTTTTTCGGTACAAGCCATACAGGGCTACTCCAGGGACTACAAGAGGGTCTAATTATTTTTTCATTTAACATTTTACGGATTTGGTCATGTATTTCTTGTTTATGGACATGCGGAAATCGATATGAACGAGTATAGATAGGGGTATCATCTGAAAGGCGAATTTTATGCTTTACGTCATTTGTGAATGAAAGAGATTGGTTAGGAAGTAAAAACACATCTTTGAAATTTTTACAAAGGGAAATTAATTGTTGTCGTTCTTCGACATTAAGATGATCGGTACGAAAAAATTTAGAAATATCGCTGCGCTTAATTTGAGCCGTGTTAGATTGTAAGGGAGATTGAAAAGCGGATTTTGTTTCAAAATACTGCAGAGGATAAGCAGTAGTAGGGTCTTCAAGATAAATAGTTTCAGTTTCAATTGAGAGGTTATGAATTTCGACTAAAGCTTGGTTATTTTCAGCTGTTGTCACAATGGAAGGGATTTTAAGATTTCCAGAATTTTGTTCAGGAATGTAAACGTCTCCTGTTGGGATATTAATTGGAATAATGGTGTGAAGAATTTCAAAAGCATTGATTGTGATGCGTTTAGCAGTATCATGGGGGTCTCGAAAATAAAGGGGAATTTGAAAATTATCTCCATAGCATACCTGGTTTGAAAAATCACAAATAATATGAAATTTAGTAATAACGTCTAAGCCTATTAAACCGTCGAAGTAATTATGGAAATCGAATAGAATAATTTTTATTTTCTCATTAGAATTTAGTTCCGGAAATGCAGGAATTTCTGCACAGAACTGGATTTGTTTTTGACCTAGGCATGTTTTAATTGTGGAATTTTCTTTAAAAATTGTTTCGGGAAAATATTTTTCAATGATATCAGGACGTATTAAGGATTTAGAAGAACCAGAATTAATTAATAATTTCATTGGCGGGTCGTTAATTTGAATATAAGCAAGTGGGGCAGCTAGAAAAGCATTATGGTCTATGTCTGATCTGTTGCAGTTACTGTATTCCGAAAATTTTCAGTCAATGTTTCTTCTTGGGGGATCTCGTCGTCTGGAATTTCGGAATGAAGATTCCACTCGTTATATTGGTATGTAGTTTCGTCAGAAATAGGTTCATTAACGTCGTATTGAGGAAATACAGTGTTCTCCTCTGGTTGCTCGTCTTCGTGGTTATATAGTTCTTCGGAGACAAAATGTTGTGGGGTTTGGTCGAATGTACGTAAATTTGGTCGAGTTGTAATATGTGATTGAGGTCGCATTTGAGGGCGTTTGATAGTAGAGATACCGGACATTGGTGTAGGTTTATATGAAGTTTGGGGTTTACCAGAAACTTGCGCATTTGTGTTGAAATTTTGCTTAATTGGTTTATGTTGAACCTGTATAGGTTGCGAGAGAAATTGTTGTGACCTATATTGATTAGGATTCCTTTGAGTATTGAAATTTTGGGAGTTTTGATTTGAGTGAAAATTTTGGGATCGATTACCAAAATTTTTATTATAATTTTGTTGGAAATTTTGAAAAGGTTGATTTGATTGATAATTTTGGAAAGATTTGTACACAGGTTGAATTTTTTGAGCGGGGCGTTGTTGCAAGCCTAACGATAATCTTTTAAATTCGTCATATTTTACTTGATCGTCTATAAACGAGATGGCAGTCTCAAGTGATGAAATCGTTGGGTTATTTCGTAAAATTGTCTCATAATTATCCGGTAAATTCATCTTATATCTATTAAATATTTGCCGTTCGTATAGGCTAATATGACCACGTTTTTCTTCGGGAGAAATATTCGATAATTGTATTTTAGTAATTAATTTAGATTTTAATTCAATTAATCGATTACCAAAATTTAGAAGAGTTTCTTTCGGATTATATCGTATATATTGAAGTTCTTGTTCTAAAGTTAAAATATTTCTATTATCACTAAAATTTTGAATAAATAAATTTTTCATTTGTGGCCATGTCACGATATCGGGACGACTAGAAAGTAAAATGTGAGCTTTACCTTTAATTTTATTTTTTATTGCGCTTAACATAATTTTAATGTGAAAAGGTTCATTAGTAGGATTGGCTTCTAATCAATTTTCTACAGCATCAAAAAAATTCTATAACATTAACTCATCTCCATCAAAATTTGGAATAAATTCAACAAGATTTTTAATTTTTTGAAGGTCTAATTGAGCCATGTTGATTTGTTCGTGTTCTAAATCTAATTCTCTAACTCTACTTAATTGTCTGGGCGGAGTAGTTGGGTAAGGTCTACTCATTAAAAAAGAAAATTAATACTAAAATTGTTGCGTAATGTAATGTAAAATTTGCAAAATTGTTTCTTGCGATTTGTTCTTAATCTAATAAATTAAGTCCTATCAATGTCAGATAAAACGAAATTCCTACCTAGCTGAATCACAAATTATACCTAGTCAAAGGATAATTATTTCAATGATTATTACTAGGGTTGTACCGCGACTATCTTAAACTTTGTTCAAAGACAGAAAGGTACGGACAGTGCTAGGAAATACTCGGACTTACTTGGTTTTTTTTCCTGGTCGATCTGAGCGGAGTTGAACGTTGAGATGTAGGACCGTTGTCTTCTAAAGGATCTGAGGCCCACCAGTTTCGCATAATGTCAGTGAGCCTGTGATGACAATCCTACCGGCTGCGCCAGTTAACTTTCTTCCCTGATTTGATCACCAAAAATAAACTTCAACGCCGAAATATTTCAGTAGCACTTTATTAGATAGTTTAATTATACAAATATAAAACTAATCTAAACTTGGTTCCCGCTGTACATTCACCTATATATAGACTCGGTGGATGTACAGTCAGCATTTTCTTATTAATGGCAATTGTTCTTTGTTCATTTAACCTTATGTTATGTATTTTCTAAGAATGCCGACTAAAAATAAATATAACAGTCTATTGGTAACACTATATAATTATATATATATATATATATATATATATATATATATATATATATATATATATATATATATATATATATATATATATATATATATATATATATATATTATAATGATGCATACTTCTTGATTTTTATATTATGTATATAATTTTGAATATAGATTATTTATAATAGTCTAATAATAGTCATTAATTAGGTCATTCTATAGAACACCCCCTACTGCCCTATCGAAAATCTAAACTTACTCACATATTCTACATTCCATCACGAGTACAACGCACCTTATCATATCTTGCGCAAATGGCGTTAAGTATTTTTTATAAATAAATTAAAATTGGAACCTTTCTCCATGCGCACAGCTAATTTACAGTTTACTTAATCGTTTCTGTAGTTCACAAAAGTCCCATGTTGCCACATCATCTTTTGTACAACTATCATAATATACAGCATAGGCTACAAATTACTTGTTTACCTAAAGCGCAGACATCACTGTCTAATGCTATTACTAGTCCTTCGGTTAATTAGGTCACTCACAATAACTCAGTTAAGGTCACAAATCATTTATATACCAAATATATCCCTTGCCCTTCAACAACAGACGCCAAAATTTAACAAAAAAAAAAGCAAAATATTTAATTTTGGGATATATGTGCACACAATGCCACATCCTTTCACCACACAAAAATATTGCTTCAATCCTTAAAAACTACCCTATATATTGAATATTTTCAAAAAATTACATTTTTTTAATGTACCCTTGCTAAATTAACATTCCTCAATACACCTGTTTACCCCACCCAGCACCCCTATTCGCTCCCACCTCTTGTTAGCTACATGGTTATTATTAATTTGCGCAAAGTTTCGTTTGTGAAAAACTGTTCCTATAGCAACCTACAACACGTCCATGAAAAAAAACGCGAAAATCCAGAAGGGGGTGTTCTATAGAATTACCATTATATGCGTTTAATCTACTATAGGTAGAAGTGTCTTTTCATATGAACCTTTCTTTTAGGTTATGTTCCGTTAATTATTGAACAATATTATTGTTTAATTAAATGTATTATTTTTGGTACCTTTGTCTGTTGTTGTGGGCCCCTCTAAGACCTTGTAGGGCTCCTCTGCTATTCTTGACGTTGTACGAGTGAAAATGGGATGGCACTGGGAAAAACTTGTTCTACTTCACTCTTGGTAGGTATTTTGTTATATTTTACTATTTAATACTTTTAATTATACCTTTTTCTTCAATTTCGTTAGCATCTTTTCTTTTAGCGATGCGGCGTCCTCAAAAGCTGATTTTTCACTCTCGTCTCAACAACTTTCATTTATTTTCCTTAGATACGACCAAAATCCTAATGTCACTTACGCATGTCTTTTTTGTCGCACTTTCTTTTAACACTCACTTTATTTTATTTATGCACTTTTTACCCTTATTATCTATTGTACAATATTCAGTCTTATTTAAATTACAGTTCTATATGTTATATTTTGAATTCTTACCTTTATTTCAGTGTTTATTGCAATAATATTTTGGATTATGTGTATGAGGCTTTAGGCTGTCACATTTTGACAGTTCTCTAAATCTCAATGACAATATTAACTTTGAACATTAATTTTAATGTTATTTTATGTTTTCCAGTCTCGATATTATTATCGATAGATAAAATGGAATATATGAAATCTTTTCCTATACATATCTCTACTTTGCTCATGGTTAATATCGAGTAATTTGCAATTTTATGCTTCTTGTTACTGTTCTTTTAGACAAAATTTTTTTAAGACCAATTTTTAATTTGTAAATTTCTATTTAATTTAACATTATGAAATTGTTGAACAATTAATAATTGATACATCATTGTATAATTCAAACTTCTATAATGGTATTTTATATGTACTTATGTATTAATATGTATTTATGTATTGTAAAGTTTGATTGTGTTTATATTGTAGCGTTTAAGTATTTATGTGTGTTTTGGATCGTCTCAATATATATATATATATATATATATATATATATATATATATATATATATATATATATATATATATTTCACTGACAACGCTTGACTATATATATTCACGATGATAAATAAATACGATTAAAGGAAGATGGATTGGCAGAGGGAAGATTCACCAATAAAGTGGCCACCGCGATCACCGGACATTACCTCCATGGACTTATTGTTATGAGGAATATTAAAAGATAAGTTGTATTCTAACCTTGTTAATTCTCCTGAAAATTTGTAGCAGAGGATCTTAGACTGCAGTTTTAATCTGAAACATAACAAGTAAATTACCATTCTCAAATCGCTCGTCCATCCTGACTAGCTACGTAAGTTGGTATAGTATGACGACTATACCGGTGTTCAGCTTGAGAGTGGAGGACCGACCTATTGATGTCCTCTCAAACTCAACTCATTCATTCTAAGATAGGGAGACCGACCAACTGATGTCTCCTCAAACTCAACTCGTTCACTCCAAAATAGGGAGACCGACCTACTGATGTCTCCTCAACCTCAACTACCTGTGGAGGACCGACCAAAAGATGTACTCTCACTCAGCTATCCCGTGGAGGACCGACCAAAAGATGTCCTCTCACTCAGTTATCCCGTGGAGGACCGACCAAAAGATGTCCTCTCACTCAGTTATCCCGTGGAGGACCGACCAAAAGATGTCCTCTCACTCAATTATCCCGTGGAGGACCGACCAAAAGATGTCCTCTCACTCAGTTATCCCGTGGAGGACCGACCAAAAGATGTCCTCTCACTCAATTATCCCGTGGAGGACCGACCAAAAGATGTCCTCTCACTCAGTTATCCCGTGGAGGACCGACTAAAAGATGTCCTCTCACTCCATTATCCCAATACTTTGAAATCATTCACTACTTCACATGCACAGTAAAAATGGACAAATCAATTACTCTAATCATCAGCGGACACAGGCTCAGTCTGGCTCTCAACTTCGGATTAAGCGAGCGAATTTCGGTTCCAAATAGTAATTCGGCAGGACTAAAACCGGTTACCCTATGTCTAGTACTGTTTAAAGCTAATTGTGCCTCTCCTAGAGAATCTTGCCATCGATCATTACTTTCTGACTCTATCGATGTTAAAGTGTTCTTAAGTGTTTGCATAACACGTTCTACTTGACCATTCGCACGACTTGTACTATGTGCAATAACGTGTAAATCAATATTATGGGACTTACAAAACCCACGATATTCACTGCCAGTGAAACATTTACCCTGATCACAAATAATTCGAGCAGGCGCTCCAAACAGATAAGTGGATTCTTTTAAACAATCAAGAGCCGTCCCTGACGTAAGTGATTTTATTTTTCTCAATAACACAAATTTTGAAAAAGCATCGATTATGACGAATACGTATTCTTTGGTATCATTTTTTCCACTGAGCTTGCCCGAAATATCTAAGTGTATTGTATGCCAGGACCTGGGTATTTTAGGTATTGCCATGCATTTGAACTTGCTTTGCACCACTTGCATTTTTAGAAGATTTACAAATTATACAATTTTCAATAAATTTTCTAACCGTGCGTGCCATTTTCGGGAACCAATATAACTCATAAATTTTATCAAGAGTTTTATCCCAACCCAAATGTTTTAAGTCAGTGTGTACGTGATTTATTACCGACCACACCATTGACTTAGGTACCACTGGTAAATATAAACTTTTATGATGGCTCTCGATTTTACGGTACAATAAATTATTACGAACGTCATAGGTTTTTGCTAGGTTTGGATCAAGTTCATTTGACCTAATTTTTGTGATGATGCTTAAAAGGTCGTTGTCCCGTTTTTGTTCGACCGAGAGCCAATCTGTATATAGGTCAACTATCTGCACGGAACCTGGTGCGTCTGTGTTTACATTCCCCTTTTCAAGTGGCGGTGTAGGGTTTCTTGACAAATAATCGGCGTGTTTCATGCGTTTGCCTTCTCGGTAAATTAAGTCAAAATCAAACGATTGTAAAAATGCCCACCAGCGATGAACTCGTGGTGTTAAATCTTTTTTTGTCCGAGAAGCTTTTAGGGAGTTGCAATCTGTTACTACTGTAAAGTGTTTGGTATATAAAAAATAGCGAAAAAATCGTATTGATTGTACCACTGCCAATGTTTCGAGTTCATAAGAATGATAACGAGATTCAGCTTTAGTGGTTCGTCTGCTAAAATATGCAACAACGTGAAGTTTAGAGTCCTTCTTTTGGAATAATATTGCTCCATAAGCGTCTGAACTAGCATCGGTGTGTAATTCGATTGACAAATTAGGATCAAAAATGATTGGCCTACGTTGAACAAATTTATTAGAATCCTTTAAACGTATTTTTAAAGCTCCTGTGGTGACTCGTCCTGAAGGGACGCCATTGACAAAATATTTACTGTATTTTAGTAACAAAGTGAAAAGGTTTTGTTTTTCTATATCTGACACATCAGTATTAACCCTTGAAAAATTTACCGGTGTCTGGTCACAAAGTAATACATTGATTGCACGTTTTAAAATTAAACCAGATGGACCAAAGTGCACGTCAACATTTTGTGCTATTAAATCTTTGCCCATTATAAGCTCTTTGAAATAACTTCATCTGAGACTACATGAAAAAAAATTTCAACATGTAAATTCTGAATTTCTACCAGCGTTAAAATTTGTGTTGAACACAAGGAAGAGCCACTAGCAATCCCCTTTAAGGAAACTAAATTATTGAATCTTTTGCCATCGAAGTGGCATGCAATACTTTTACGGACCAGAGAACAGTCAGAGCCTGTATCGAATAAAAATGGAAACGTCCCACCAGTTTTTAAAAGTAGCTTTCTTTCAGGCAACGCGGCAACTTCGCAAATATTCACCCCTCTCTCACTTATTCGGCGTTCTCCGCTTGGTCTCCGAGAGCGATCCTTCTTGGGACAATTTGGTGAGATATGACCAGCTTCCCCACAAGTGAAACAGCTAACGGATTTTGATTCCCTGTCCTGGTGGTGTCGATTCACACTACTTGTTGAAGTTGCGTGTTTGGATTGACGACAGCTGTGCGCTTTATGTCCAAGTCGGTAACAGGTGTGACATCGGCCAGAAAAGGACGCTACACTTCTTCCAGAATGTGAGGATGACTGATTTGGGCGCTTCGAACTAGTATGTTGACCAGTAGGATATAGCGCCGGACGTTTGACGAATTTCCCCTCCATCATGGTGCAAAAGGTGCGAATATCCTTAGGCAAGTCAGTTTGAAATCTTCGTCTGGCATAGGGAAATCGGTTGGAAGCTTGGAAGCAGCCTATTAGGACAGCTAGGGCCTCGTCGCTTTCTCGTTCTCGAATAAGAGTCAAAGCAGTTTGCATGCTGTGTAACAGGTCTTCCATTGTGGCATCTTCAGGTGCTATATCGGTTCGTCCTAGTACAGCTTCAGCTAACTGTTCAATTGGGCTTACTCTTCGTTGAAATACAGCCAAGAATTCGACACGAAGTAATTCCCAGGTTTTCTTCATTGGTTTAGCTGATATTAACCAATTTGTGGCTTCACTTTCTAGAGCACCGGAAATTGTCAATGCAATTCTATATGGCTGGGTTGAAAAGATTCCACCCAGGCATCAACAAATTCACATCAGGATTCTGCGTTCATATTTTTGTCTGCGGGATTGAACTTTGGTAGTTTTGTTTGTCCCATGTTGGTAGAGGCAGATGGGCGCGCTGAAGGTCCTGGTTGATCTCTTACTTCTTGCCTCAATCGTTGGATTTCTCGAATTACATTTTCGGAGCCATTTTCCGAAGCTTCCTCATTATTTGACGATGGTGGTAATAGTTCTGATCCCACTTCTGATGTCAGAGACGAGCAGGAAAGAATCTGCTTTGGGGCAGATTTACTGGACTTTGGTCGCATTTTCACACACTTTATTACACTTAATAATTAACTAAACAATAACGATGAAAAAATATAAAAGTCACTAAACAAAACAAACGAAATCAATAGTCAGTAAATATTAAAACTAAAATGTCAGATCATTAAAACGATAATTAAATTGCACGAGAATTATTGCACGAAGGAGCTAAGCAGTCCGCCACCAATAGTCCCGTGATATCCTCGTCTCGCTATCTCAAGTCTTTTCTAACTGAATTCATACACGGGACCCGCAACTCGGTTTTTGTTCTGCCCGCGGGAGAAATAGGTTCCACCGCTAGCTCCGTCACACATTCGACATGACCATTTACGGTAATGTTTACGTCTTCTCGTAACCGTGTTTATGTCTGCATTCCATGCATTCCTATCTCGATAACCGGGGTGGCATGGGCCTATACAGAGGGTTGTCTCCGACATATATATATATATATATATATATATATATATATATATATATATATATATATATATATATATATATATATATATATATATTGAGACGATCCAAAACACACATAAATACTTAAACGCTACAATATAAACACAATCTAACTTTACAATACATAAATACATATTAATACATAAGTACATATAAAATACCATTATAGAAGTTTGAATTATACAATGATGTATCAATTATTAATTGTTCAATAATTTCATAATGTTAAATTAAATAGAAATTTACAAATTAAAAATTGGTCTTAAAAAAAATTTTGTCTAAAAGAACAGTAACAAGAAGCATAAAATTGCAAATTACTCGATATTAACCATGAGAAAAGTAGAGATATGCATAGGAAAAGATTTCATATATTCCATTTTATCTATCGATAATAATATCGAGACTGGAAAACATAAAATAACATTAAAATTAATGTTCAAAGTTAATATTGTCATTGAGATTTAGAGAAATGTCAAAATGTGACAGCCTAAAGCCTCATACACATAATCCAAAATATTATTGCAATAAATACTGAAATAAAGGTAAGAATTCAAAATATAACATATAGAACTGTAATTTAAATAAGACTGAATATTGTACAATAGATAATAAGGGTAAAAAGTGCATAAATAAAATAAAGTGAGTGTTAAAAGAAAGTGCGACAAAAAAGACATGCGTAAGAGACATTAGGATTTTGGTCGTATCTAAGGAAAATAAATGAAAGTTGTTGAGACAAGAGTGAAAAATCAGCTTTTGAGGACGCCGCATCGCTAAAAGAAAAGATGCTAACGAAATTGAAGAAAAAGGTATATACAAGTATTAAATAGTAAGATATAACATAATACCTACCAAGAGAGAAGTAGAACAAGTTTTTCCCAGTGCCATCCCATTTTCACTCGTACAACGTCAAGAATAGCAGAGGAGCCCTACAAGGTCTTAGAGGGGCCCACAATAACAGACAAAGGTACCAAAAATAACACATTTAATTAAACAATAATATTGTACAATAATTAACGGAACATAACCTAAAAGAAAGGTTCATATGAAAAGATACTTCTACCTATAGTAGATTAAACGCATATAATTAATGGTAATTCTATAAAACACCCCCTTCTGGACTTTCGCGTTTTTCTTTTCATGGACGTGTTGTAGGTTGCGATAGGAACAGCTTTTCACAAACGAAACTTTGCGCAAATTAATAATAACCATGTAGCTAACGGGAGGTGGGAGCGAATAGGGGTGCTGGGTGGGGTAAACAGGTGTATTGAGGAATGTTAATTTAGCAAGGGTACATTAAAAAAATGTAATTTTTTGAAAATATTCAATATATAGGGGTAGTTTTTAAGGATTGAAGCAATATTTATGTGTGGTGAAAGGATGTGACATTGTGTGCACATATATCGCAAAATTAAATATTTTGCTTTTTTTTTGTTAAATTTTAGCGTCTGCTGTTGAAGGGCAAGGGATATATTTGGTATATAAATGATTTGTGACCTTAACTGAGTTATTGTGAGTGACCTAATTAACCGAAGGACTAGTAATAGCATTAGACAGTGATGTCTGCGCTTTAGGTAAACAAGTAATTTGTAGCCTATGCTGTATATTATGATAGTTGTACAAAAGTTGATGTGGCAACATGGGACTTTTGTGAACTACAGAAACAATTAAGTAAACTGTAAATTAGCTGTGCGCATGGAGAAATGTTCCAATTTTAATTTATTTATAAAAAATACTTAACGCCATTTGCGCAAGATATGATAAGGTGCGTTGTACTCGTGATGGAATGTAGAATATGTGAGTAAGTTTAGTTTTTCGATAGGGCAGAAGGGGGTGTTCTATAGAATGACCTAATTAATAACTATTATTATACTATTATAAATAATCTATATTCAAAATTATATACATAATATAAAAATCAAAAAGTATGCATCATTATAATATATATATATATATATATATATATATATATATATATATATATATATATATATATATATATATATATATATATATATATATATATATATATATATATATATTGTTTTTGATTAAAAAAAAAATGAATTTATTTGAAAAGCTGTGTACGTACACAGGTTGAGAATGAAGAAGTACTGGTTATCTGGCACGCAGTGCCTTTTATAATCTACTATTGCCATGCAAGCTTATCGTCAGCATTTCTAGAATTGCAAGAAACTTGCATGTTTACAAAAAGTTCTGCGAAAGGAAGTTGTTATCGCTTGATAAAATAAATAGATATCTTTGCAATATCATATAATGAAATGTAAGCGTTTATACGCATATAACAACTCTCCTTTTAAAAAAAAAGTTGATGTAAGGTCAACATTTAGGGTTGGTCCTCTGGGGATATATTTTCATTGGAATGGAGATCGGGTCTTCTTCGTAGGATGCTGTGGATTCTTTGTAGAGCATGTACATGGATGGGTGCTGATGGTTGTCGACTGTCTTCGACGTTGACGATCACTGGCTTTGGCTTTTTATTACATTTACAGACGATGTATAACAAAATAAGACATGTAAATAATCCAATTAAAAAATAAGTTAACCATGGGATGTTTTTCATTTATCATGTTATCCAAGTATCTTGAAAATTATTCCAGTTTGTGATTTGCATTTTCCAAGTTGTCTTAAATATTAAGTGGTCGAATTGTAATGGTTTTAATTTTTATAATTGTAGTTCGTGTGGAATATCGTTGCAGCAATCATATGGAATAAGAACTGGGTGAGAATTGTCTGTAACATTGAGAGTCTTGCGCTTGTAGCTTGCACTTTTGTTATACCAATATAAGCGTAACATCCTGATTCGAGTTTTAATATTGAAATCGATATAATGTTCGTGTTTGAATTTAGACAGTTTATAGTTACATGAATTGGTTCTGTAACGATCACTAACCACATATTTTCCTGGAATTTTTTGCACATTATAACCTTGTCCGAATATTAAAGTACTGTGACAGTTATTAAGAATATTTTTGAAATGTTTTAAAAGTTGGGCTTCACATGGTGCGTTGTCATCTATTGGATATGCGTAGAGGCCTGGACATAATTTCTTCCGTGGACTTAACTATTTACATGCCCTGAGATCCTTAATGGGGATATATTGTACATTAAGGAATCATCATTTCGCGCAATGAATTTTTGTGAAATTGACAAAATGTAGTGTAATCCAGTTTTATCGTCTGCGATAGGGATAGGTTATACGCGATATGAAGTAAAAACTTGTTGTTCAATTAATGGAATTAATTGACTGAGTCTGTCTGGAATGCTTTTAATTCAATAATTTCTAAACACTGTGCAATACTTGAATACTCGTATTTGACAGCAAGAGGTAAACTATTTTTCACAAATTTTCAGATATTTTTTGTAAAGAAGTAATTAAACTATCTGGTGATTGATGAATGTATAATATTTAAACGTGCAAATGTTATGGCATTTAAAATATCGTTTAGATAGTCCTGAAGGTACATATAACTTTCTAAAAGTTTTTCACAAATCTCAATGAATTTAATTTTAGCGTCAACTAAGGCGATTTTATCACTTAGTTGATGAATTGTTTTTTCAATTTTGTTAATTTCATCATTAAAGGTTTGTTCGTGAATTTGCAATTTTTGAATGGTTTCATTAAATGTTTTTATAACTTAGGTTGTTACCAATATTTGGTTTTTCATTAAATTTTCTATGTGGTGTTGGTCTTGATTTAATTTAGTGATGCTTTTTGTAAAATATTCTTCCGTCAGAAGCGTCAAGATTTCCGGTGATTGATTTAAATATATTGCCTAATCCGTCTATTAGGCCACGTTTGAAGCGTTTTTTTTTTCGAGGGGAACGTTTGAAACGTTTAGTTTCTACTAGAACTTCATTAAATTTTTCTTTGATAGAATCCGAAATTTGTGTTCAGAGATATGTATTTTGACTTCGGAGTACCATTTTTTCATTGTATGATAGTCGTTATTTAATCTTGATGTTATTGAATCTAAAATATGGTTATTATTGTTAAACGCGTTTTTAATGTTTGTAAGATCTTTTTGTACAAGTACGGTCCATTTGTCATTAGAAACGACAATTCTTGTTTCATGGTGGTAGTAGACTCATATTGTGTTATTTATTTTTGAAATTTGGTACTGCGAAATCGCTGTTCCGATCAGCGTGAGGAACCTGTAAATATATTTTTGCTTTTTTTTGTCTGGTTGTTAGATTTATAAGAATAGCTGAATTTATATGTAGTTTTAACATTTAGAAAGAACCATTGAATTTATTTTATAGTTTATATTTCTTCTGGGATTCTTTTAAATATACTTTATCACCAACTTCGTACTTCTGAGGATTCTGTGAAATATTTTGGTCGAAACGAATTTTTGATTTTTGTTCTTGGCTTCCGTTTTAGCTCGTGCTATTTTGTAAGAATATGATATGCGGTTATTTAAATCTCTGATGTATTTTGTAATAAGGTCTTTTTGATTATAGAGAGTTTCTGGGGGTCTGCTAGACGTGTGTCCGAAGACAAGTTCGTACAGTGTAAATCCGTGCGTTTTATTAGCTGAGGAATTATAGCAAATTATTGCATATGGGAGTATATTAAATGGATATTCATTGAGGTGTTCTGCTAGGTATCCTCTAATCATTTCAAGGAGAATAGAATTGAATCTTTCTAGAGAATCGTTAGACTGAAGATGCCCAACGCTTGAATACGTAATATATATATATATATATATATATATATATATATATATATATATATAGGGTGAGCCACGGTGGATGGAGTATTAAAAGTATATGGAGAACGGATCTACCGGTTGTTTTAAAATTTTGGTTACCAAAATAGTCGAGTATGATCCGTAAAACTTATACGTAAAACACTTATACATAAAACCGGCAACATCTTCGTTATTTTGAATAGAATACCCTATATATTTTTACATTTTTTGGATTGTCGTCTCTTTCTGAGTAAGTTTTGTTAATATTTCCCTATATCAAGCCGTTATCGAGATAATAATTCTTTTCTGAATTTATTGCCAAAAATTTTATTTTCAGTAAATCGTGTTTTCTCCTACCTACACAGCAATTAAAAGATAATTTTTCAGTTGTAGTTAGGCAAGGCCTGGGTGCATCTTCTTCATTGATCAATATCATTGTTTCCAATATCATACGGGGTGAGTTAGAGAATGCTTTCTATAAGTGACTTAGAGAAATGCACGAGTCAACTTTTTTAAATGGAATGCCCAGTATATTATTACTAATTCGGAAAGGTGATACATTTACCTATTTAAAAATGTTAATATCCCCTATACCTAATGCGCACCGTTTTCGATTTATAGTCACTTTTCTGTAACCCTTCCAAGAATATTATATCTTTTGGTATGTTGTCATAACGGGTGGGCCATGAAATTTTTATTTTATCATTTTATCATGACAACAGACATGCTATTTTTCTAAATAAATTTGACATTAGTAATATTTGCACTTAATTTGAATAGCTGTAGCACAAATATGACAGAAAAAAAATATGCAAACGCAATTTTAATGGATTTATTTATTATTCATGGACAGGTCATATCATATCTCTGAGAATGAGTACTTCTATGAGTAACCTCGATTCGTGACGTGATTGGTTCCCCGCTCTGCGCGTCCATTTTGGAGCGCATCGATACAGGTAATCTCTGACCTGCCTCTTTCTCAGTCGTTCGCTTCGCTTCGTGTCCTAGTGTCCTACACTTGGCCTAGCTTACGCGCTTCGCCGTTCTTATCGTTTACTCCAGTCTTCGACTAGATTCTGCAGCGAAATTTCTGGTGAACTGTGCTTCACGCAGAGATTATTAACCACGACAAAAAAAAACTCAACAAAAAGTCGTCGCACTCGACGCATTTAACACCGACGGTCACGATCGCCACGTGGTCACGCCATTTTAGTGCCGTTGACCCACGCCACGTTAGCGTCCATCACGATTGGTAGCGGTCTTCCACTGCGTATTAATCCACCGATTTGATAAAGGCTTCGTAGAATATCCAGGTGAGTTATTTAATCAAGTCTTTCATCGTCTCCGAGGGTCATCTGACGCCATCTTGGGATTTCATCATCGCCATGTGGTCGAGGCTACGCTATCGCCGCCAAGGGTCAGCTGCAGCCGTTATTCAGATATCTACGCCAGTGTTTTAGTGCCAGGAACAAGCTAGAGTGTATCGCCTAGCTTCGCCATCGTCAATTTACTCGGTGAGTTATTTCTGCCTAGGGCTTTATATAACCCGTGTTTAATCTTATTCCAGGGTCAGTACTGGGAAGAAGCCCTGCAACTAGGTGCGACATTGCACAAGTCCTCTAGCACCTACATACAGGGGTTACGACCCCTGGTGACCACCTACCGCTAGTCAAGGCGTGCCGTACCGTTGAGATCTTTGCTTCTTGGACGTGACACGAAACACTGTTTGTACTTGAAGTGGATATCTCTTCCGAGGGGCGCCGGCTAACAGCTATTAGGTCGGGAGGCCGGATCCTCCGAAGTCATCGTGGGAAAGCGCAGGAAGCCGCACTACGTTTAGAAGCTATCCGCGCCAGCCGCGTATTTCATACGTTCCCCCAGGTTCATCGTCCACATCGAGTAGCCCCAGGCGAGGATAACGCTGTATGGATAACCAGCGGGAACACTACTTTACCGAAGCCATAAAGACAAGGAGCGGTCGGGTTTTGGGAACCCCCGACACACGCCGGTGTCGACTTCGACACCCAACCTCAACGAGGAAATAACCAGCCAGCGGGTCTCTCCACCAGCGAGGTTGCGAACGGCCGCATCGAGGATATGGGAGGCCTCGATCAACGTTTCGCGGAGAGGCGCATCCACCCCCAATGCAGGAGCGCGAAGTGGGGCGGCGCCTAGCCGCGAGATCATCGACGACGAGGGCGCGGTGTCCAGGAGTTCGAGAATGGCGACTCCAGCGGGTCGCGCCGACTCGCATCACACTCAACCTGTGCTGGTACTACCAGTTTCCGCCGCCCGCGGAAATGAGGGAGCGGGAGATCGACGACAGTCAATAAGATTATCAACAGAACTTGTAGAATATTTAATGAGAAGTATCCCAATTTGCCGCAGATGAACAACAGAAAGTTTCTACGAATTCAGAGAAATTTTATAAATTTTGGTTCGTCATTAAGAGAACCAAGAAATTTACCGAAACTTGTGACATCTGACGAGGTATATGAAATCAATGTGCTAGTATATTTTCATGTAAATCCCCAGTATTCCATACGTTGTGCTAAACAGGATTTAGGCTTGCCATATTAATCCATCCGAAGAATACTAGCAAACCATAAAATGCATAATTATAAATTTACAAGAGTCCAATTTCTCATGCCTCAGGATTATCTACGGAGAATAGAATTTTGTAAAATGTTGCTAGTACGTATGCAAGAGGACCCCAATTTTTTAAAGAAAATTATATGGACTGATGAATCCAAATTTTCTAGGGAAGGGATTTGTAACATACGAAATCGTCACCATTGGGCCACAGATAACCCCCACATTACTAGAGAGGCTGGCTTTCAAGTTAAATTTAGTTTCGATGTTTTTTGTATGTTAATGGATGATAAAATAAAATATTACATATACGACGAAAAATTGAATTCCAGAAAATATTTAAATGTAATTAGAACCATTGTGGAAGACTTAGTTGATAATCAGTCACTTGAAAAATATAGAACTTGTTGGTATCAACTCGACGGAGCTCCTCCACATTGTACATACGAAATTAGTATGGAGTTGGACCGCATTTTCGATGACCGTTGGATTAGACGTTTTGGACCGCAGAATTGGCCTCCGAGGTCCCCTGACCTTACCCCGTTAGATAAAAATCTAACGGGGTAAGGTTTTCTTAAAGATAGAGTTTATAAAACTCCAGTTCACAACAGGGAAGAATTAGAACGTCGAGTGATTCAAGAGACTGAAAACTTGGACCCCGCTGATATAAAAGCTGCTACAACAAACGCTGTCCATCGGCGTATACAAAAGTGCCTGAAAGTTAACGGTCAACATTTCGAACAATTACTACAATAGTTTTAAGGTTCTTATACATATTATTAGTTATTGGTATTATTTATTATTGCTACTTATAGCCTTTATTACTGTTATTGCTGCTTAGGTATTATTTTTTCTTAATACTGACACTGTTGTTATTGTTCTCTTAATGACGAACCAAAATTTATAAAATTCCTCTGAATTCGTAGAAACTTCCTGTTGTTCATCTGCGGCAAATTCGGATATTTCTCATTAATTATTCTAAAAGTTCTGTTGATAATCTTATTGCACTGTCCATGAATAATAAACAAATCCATTAAAACTGTATTTGTATAATTATTTTCTGCCATATTTATCCTACATCTATTCAAATTAAGTGCAAATATCACTAATGTCAAATTTATTTAGAAAAATAGCATGTCTGTTATCATTACAAAATGATAATAAAAATTTCATGGCCCACCCGTTATGACAACACACGAAAAGATATAATATTCTTAGAAGGGTTACAGAAAAGTGCCTATATACCGAAAACGGTGTACATTAGGTATAGGGTACATTAACATTTTTAAATAGGTAAATGTATCACCTTTCCGAGTAATAATATACTGGGCATTCCATTTAAAAAAATTGACTTTTGTGCATTTCTCTAAGTCACTTATAGAAAGCATTCTCTAACTCACCCTGTATGATATTGGAAACATTTGATTAATGAAGAGAGAAAGAAAAAGGGAGAAAACACGATTTACTAAAAGTAAAATTTTTGGCAATAAATTCATAAAAGAATTATTATTTCGATAACGGCTTGAAATAGATATAGGGAAATATTAATAAAAGTTACTCAGAAAGAGACGACAATCCAAAAAATGTAAAAATATACAGAGTATTTTATTTAAAATAACGAAGATATTGCCGGTTTTACGTATAAGTGGCAACACCGCACTTTCGAAAATATTTTAGTTGCATAGATGATACTCGACTATTTTGGCAAAAAAAATTTTAAAGCAATCGGTAGATCC
Organism: Rosalia funebris; assembly: GCA_037954035.1. Lineage (NCBI taxonomy): Eukaryota > Metazoa > Arthropoda > Insecta > Coleoptera > Cerambycidae > Rosalia > Rosalia funebris. The sequence goes on along the minus strand of JAZFAV010000017.1, from coordinate 11,152,178 downwards.
GTTCTCCATATACTTTTAATACTCCATCCACCGTGGCTCACCCTGTATATATGAGTCGTATAGGTGCAAATCCCGCCAAGTCAACAAAAATTGAAATATGAGTTATTACCAACAATGAATACTTTATTGAGCTATAAACGTATTTGAATAGTTATTTACTTGCAAAACACACCAGATTCATTATTTATTTCACTTCTAAAAATCACGTTTAAATTTAAAACCCCGCCCACTGTGGCAGTCATTCGTGTACAGATTACGCCAAGTCGATTTTAACCAATAGATTCGTTGGAGAGTATCACGTGACTTTGATCTGGCGACAGAAGCACATGGTTTTTATTATTCTTTACTAACGTTTAGATTGTGTTGGAGAGTGTATGTAACTACATATTTTACGTTGTGGATAGCATAATGGAAACATTTGAAACAAAGTTGACAAAAATACCACCAAATAGAAGTAGAAAAAAATAGAGACGGCCAGAAACCCATAAGAGACAACAAAGAAAAAATTTATTGTGTTTATTTTTATTATACATTTTCAAAAAACTTGGTAAATGGTGCATTGCATTTTTCTATAGATATGGAGCAAACGGCCTTCCAGAATGCAAACACCGAAGTTATTTGGAATGTAGGACTTTAAAAATGTGCGATGTAAACATTTCATGAACTATTTTATAAAAGAAAGGATAAACTATACCAAGACACAACAATACATAAATATTGCAGTGTTGATGAATCACGGAAGTCCAGGATTGGAGATAATACCAGAGGAAAAGAAACACTTACTAAGTATAGCATTTGGAAATTTGATGGAAAAAGGGCGAAAGTTTGTCATAATTTGGTTTAAGTATCCGAAATATAAAAAAAGACAGAGTCCAGGGTCTTATGAGACGATATTTAGCAAATGGGACTCCCCCAAAAGAAGATCGAGGTGGTGACAGTATAAAAAATAAAAATGACAATATGAGGAATGCAATATCAATATTCATAGAAAGTCTGACTTGTACCGAAATCCATTATTGTCGGAGTAGAACAGCAGTTAGAAGATACTTACCTTGCGATCGAGTATTTGTGTTGACTGAACGAAGAGTGAAAAAAGATCCCGCAATTACAAATCCAAAACAATACTCTAAAATAATAAGAGAATTTTCCAGTATCCGGATTCTAGGAAAAAACTGGGATGCTTATAAATGGAAAGAAGTAACAACTTCGCTTATTAAATCCCCGGCAAATTGGCATTTTCAGTTTAACTGTGCCAAAAGGTTTATTATGACAAACCAAGATAACAACATTACAGTGCGTGGAGAAGTAAATTGCAGATCCGATTGGGGGTTTCAAAGGGCATTATGAAACGTAGGAAAACAGCAATCATGTTAAATCCTGATATTATGCAAGAAGGAAGACCAGTAGATCCTCAGAAAGCGGCATCTGTAGCGAAATTTTTGAGTAAACACGGAGATGCGTGGAGAGAATTGCCAAATTTAAAGTTTTATGAGGACATAATTGACCAAGTACCAGTAGGCACGTCCAGTAGGAAAATGGCCCTAGAAGATGCTGACGATACTAGTTGCTTCTAAAATAATAATAATCTTGGAATAGACCAAGATTTAAGGATATAAATTACAAAAGTTTTTATAATTAGTTTAAATTTAATTCAAAAAACTTAAATCTAATTTTAATTTTTTTAAGTTATTCTCTTTTTTATATTTCAAGATATTTTGCAATTCAATAATTATTTCTCTGTTATATTATCAAAAATAAACCTGCTGCACAAAAACTGTTTATTAATTTTCTTGAAGTTCAGATGCAAAATCCGCCAAGTCATTTTTTGAATATTTAATATTTATACACCTAACCTGTTTAGATTTTCTAAACTAACTTTTTTTTGTTAAGAAACTATCCTACCACATTGTAAAAATATCACTTACCTAACCAATAGTATACTTTGCTTTCTGGACGTTTTTTTTTATTATCTCAGAAGCAGTTAAAAGTGACTTGGCGGGATTTGCATCTATACCACACACACACACATACACACACATATACACACATATATGTATGTATATATATATATATATATATATATATATATATATATATATATATATATATATATATATATACATACATACATATATTACTATTACGTAGAAGATTACTTACTATTTAATTTATAGAATTCCAGAGTAAAGGACCCAAAGAGCAATTAAAAGTGTTATGAGGATAATGTAAGTTGTCATTAGACTCATTCCCTCTGTTGGCTGCGGCATTGCGATTTTCTGAAAAAGAAGTATGAAATTTAAAGTGTCATTTTTCCGAGATTTTATCTTAAAAGGAAATATTAAATAAATATATCGCCGAGGATGAAATATTCTATTTCGTTATTAAAATCAAAAATCGAGCGGTTTGAGCAACATAAAACCGATAATGGAGAAAATTTAAAGATATCTGCGTCAGTTTTTCTAGTTAAATCTAAAAATCATTCAGTTTTAAATAATTAGAAAAATACATCGCCCCAAAATAAATCCGGGTTCCCTAGCAAATGTAATAACGCTAAACTAGTAAGAGATGGCATATTATTAATTAAAATTATTTTGTTAATTACTTAAATGATCTACTATTTGACGTAACACTTAAGTTTGATAATATTGTTATACTAGGCGATCTTAATATCCACTAATTCAATTATTACTCATAACTCAATGCTCATCATTTTATAGTTTTCATCAGCTAATAACGGAACTTACGTTTTCACAAAAATTATTAAATGTTATTTTTACTAACAGCAAATTGGTTACAAGTTCTGGAGTCATAAATGTTGATATCTCAGATAACAGTACAAAATTTTGTGAATTAAATTTTGTAGCTCCAAGTTTTCCAAGTTTTTAATATACCTGCCTTAATGTTATAATTAACCTCAATGATCTAATTACCTAATACACGTAGGTAATTGTAAAATTATCTGAATAATATAAAATAGGACAATATTCTGTATTTACAAAATATTGATGATAAAATAAACAAGAAAAGTTATTAACGTACTTACCCGCTAACTCAACTTTTAGGTTTCATGATTTTTATCGATATGTGTTTGTACTAAAAATTATAATTTCATTGTGTAATTTAAAGAATAAAATTTAGCAGTGAGAATAATGTGAAAAGTCTATAGTATATCTAAGTGACAACAATAAAGTTATTATAATACAACGGCTTATTAAAACCTGGAAATGGTTAAAATTAACCTGCATTTTTAGCAGGCTAATTTACATATGAAGCGAGATTATACTTCCAAATATATCCAGGAATAAATTTCCTTAATTCACACAATTCAAGAGACTGGAGACTTGTAAACCCTATACTCAATATATATATATATATATATATATATATATATATATATATATATATATATATATATATATATATATATATATATATATATATTATATATATATATATATATACATATATATAGTAATTGTAGGAAATACAAGAAATACATTTGAGAATATGACGATAAGAAAGGAAATATTGTGCCATGCAACTTTAATATATTTGAACATCAATTGAAAATGAATTCAATTGTTTGCAAAGGAATTAAAAGAAGTGAAAAAAGTACTACACGAGTATGAGATAAGTAAGTGCCTAACTACATGTCCGAAAATTACGAGCGGAAGCTTCAGGTTTTTTTGCTGCCACCACATCTAACATGAAAATAATTTTGTGAATGAGTACGAATCTTGCAACGATGTGAGAGGATTCAAATTTTCATGCTAATGACTACACAAGAAACAACCAACAATTTGATTGATTAAGTTGATTTATTAGTTTCTGGAAAGAATTATTCACGACGTTCTAATTAGACTATCCGATTCCGTGATTACAATAGTAATACCTAATGTGCCTGATATGTGAAGACAAGTGGTGTAAAATTAAGTGATATGAGATGACATGATATGAAATGGAGTGCTTTATTTTATTTTACTATTTTATTCTACCATTTTAATCCTTGTTTTTACTTTTAATGTGAGACTTAAATTATTTTTTACTTCCATTGTAATTGAATATAACAATACAGTTTCCTATTTTCTTTATTTATAAAAAACAGTAAGATAATAGGCTTATAGGAGAGAAGTTATAGGCCAGGCTTATAGGGTAAAAGCTTATATAAAAGTAACCCTCAAAAAAATGTATTTTTGAAATTTTAAAAACTAAAATCTGCCATGTAGATGTTTTGTGTGTAACTTTCCGGAATAAACAAGTGCTGGAAGACTACCACTTCACAACGTACACCGGGAGGGAACTGCTGTGGCTGGACAGGTACAAAAATGAAAACTTAAAGTTAATACGTTGGGCTCTCATACTCCAGGCATGTAATTTCACGATTCTTCATGCACCTCCAGTGCAATTAATGCGGGACATCAAAATTCTTTGTCGAGGAATCCAGATCAGAAAACGGGACTGAGAAACCAGCGAATGTAGATGAGAGAGCCTATCCCGTTGTTAACCTCGCGAAGGAAGACGTGGGTAAGAACGAATATCACGAGGAGCCGTAGGACAACCCCGAGGAAAGGGCGCCGGAAGATCCCACGCTACAGTTTCAGGAGTATGAAAACCATTACAAGATATAGTGGACGTGCAGCCCCCAGATTCACTCTTTGACATTATGCTGCAAGAACAGCGGCCGGATCCGACGTGCCAAGAAGAGCGGATATGACTCCAGCTCATACTCTGTGACCAGTTCGTACTCGTACTCCGTCAGCCTTCGGACGGCTGATGAAAAATAGGTTGCCCGAGATTCCTTCGTGGAAGACGACGTCATATCGGGACGTATTGGTGACGAGCGGCGTAAGTTGTTCATCCGCCAGTCATAAGGATTTCAGGAGATTCCGGAGATTCTTGGAGGATCGCGTTTTCACAGCCCAATCAGAGACCGAAGCGAGGAAATAGGAACACTGGGTTACTCCCATCGCCGAATATAAATAGTATTTGAAACTATCCAGCTTCATGTCTAACCCAACAAATTGAAAGAAATACCAGTGAAAATAATCATCAGGGTGCCACCTAACACCTAACACCTAACAGCGCCGAACTCAGTAAAATTATTAAAAAATGCTTTTACTTATAAAATATGCTCCAAGGAGTACAGTATTAAATATTAAAAATAAAGAAGAATATAAGGCATATAAAGAAAAACACAACAAGGAGACGTACAATTTCATGCTTGCACGGCGCAAGAAGAAAAAAACCACGCCTTTGTTTGTGAAAGGTTTGCAGGAGAGCCGAATATAGACGAGATGACGGAGTAATTTGTAGAAGAACACAATATAAATGTCAAAAGGATATGCTAAATGAAAACGACAAGAATTCCGTTATTCCTAGTAGTACTGACAATGAAACCATCCTGAAAAATATAGAAAATAATGGAAAATATATACTGCACACAAAAATAGAGTGGCAAAGGAGGAATAACGAGCGTATAATAATACAATGCTGTCGCTGCCAGCTATGAGGGCACGCGACAAGCGGAACCGAGATGCGTCCAATGCGTCAGTCCGCACTAGTCCAAAGATTACGAATAGCGGTAACAGAAGAACCAAAGTCACCGAACAGAAATTACAAATAGTATACGGAGGATACTTCGTATTACGATTACTTTCGTTTCGAATACGATTTCGTCCTAGGCGTTTGTTTTATATGGTCCCGCATGCGCATAGTAGGAAAATGGAGCGGGAATGAACGCCACATTCGCTCCACATTGTTCAGTGTACTCGGAGTCTCGAGATAGATTGTTTGAAGTGGTTAGGTGGGAACATAATATTCCAAAGGAACTTAAATTCTGTTTTCTTTTGGAACATCCCAAAGGAACCTAAATTCTGTTTTCTTTTGAAATTTTTGAGTGTGAAAATTTAACACAATTTCATGAGGTAAGTTGGAATGGTAAATGTATAAGCTTTATAAATATATTCTTTTGGTGACGTAAATACAGCTCTTTACTGCAAAAGCATATTCTTTTAGATGTCATATACATTACTCAGCACAAATTATGATTTTTCAACTCAATTATTGTAAATTATATGTATATATAAATATATGTATGTATATTACATATATTTATATGTAATATAAATTATAATTTTTCAAGTAATTTATACAAAAATACATTATTGTGTAATGTTTTATGTCAATATGTATTGCCTAGACTGCCTAGAGAGTTGCCTAGTAATACAAATAAATGAACGAGGGTTGCTATTTATAGCAGACCTAATTTTTGAAATTTTGTGCGAAATTGTAGCTTTTTTCAGTATAAATTTTTTCAAATTTATGTATGTAAGGTTATTTTTCTTTACTAATAATAACATTACTTCCATAAAACATGGCAGCACTTTCTGATAAAGAATTGGTGTTACTTGTGAATGAATGTGCTGTTGCAATCAATGAAGACCAGGCCCAATTTTCGGATTTTGGTCAATATATATATATATATATATATATATATATATATATATATATATATATATATATATATATATATATATATATATATATATATATATATATATATATATATTGGCCGGAGATTTGTCCAACCCAAAGAACTACCGACTGATAACCTGCTTAAACACATGTTACACGCATCTTGTACATGCGAGTACTCCTAGCAGTTGAGCCGGTTTTTGAGGGGATGTACGATCAACGAGGGTCTAAGAAGGGTGTCGCTGGGTGTAAGGAGAATCTGTTGATTGACAGATGTATCACGCAGGACTACGTGCAGTACAAGCGAAACCTATCCATGGCCTGGATCGACTACCGCAAGACATTCGATATGACATCGCATGAGCTAATAATTCACTTGCTCCAATGCCTTGTGGTGCCCAGTCCTTTATTATCATTTAAGGCACTCGTATCAGATAGACGAGACATCAGTGCTGCCTTACGCTCCGGGGGATAGTGAGTCCGCTGTGGAAAACGAGAAGTGTCGAATATATTGGAACTATTCATTTCCCACGTCAAACAAATACAAGCCAACAAGCCTGACGTAGTCCTCCTCGACCACCAACTCAGGACAATGTTCATCATCGAGTTCTCGGTACCCGGTGATGGTAACATTGTTTTTAAAGAGGAGGAGAAACGGACAAAATATCGAGACTTATTCTTCGAACTCTGCAAACTCTATCCAGACCATTTTGTTTAACTTAAGGTACTGATTGTAGGAGCCCTTGGTGGAGCGAGAGATACACTTCTTTCAGAATTAAAGAGCATATCGGCATACCGGAACTCGGCAGAAATCTTAGTCAGTCGCATGCAGAAGGCCGTAATTTTCGGTTCGCATCGTTTACTCAGGGCACACGACTCGGCCCAGTAATCACTAATCGAATGGACGTGAGTATTGATAACTGGTATTACCAGCGCACCTTCTATGTGAGTTGGAGCTACAGAAAGGAGAAATATATATATATATATATATATATATATATATATATATATATATATATATATATATATATATATATATATAATGTCACCATAAATTGTTATATTTAGTTTTAGTTGACATTCATAACAAATACGTAACTTAAGGTTAAATGTAATACAATACAATTCCTATTAAGAAGAAAATGCTGACAGGGCATTTGCCTAGTTTATATATATGTGAATGAACAATGCTGACCAAGTTAGATTAGTTTTTATCTCTGTATAATAAAACTATTTAATAAAGTTCTACTGAAATATTTCGGTGTTGAAGTTTATTTTTTGGTGATCAAATCAGGGAAGAAAATTAACTGGCGTAGCCGGTAAGATTGTCATCACAGACTCGCTGACATTGTGTGAAACTGGTGGACTTCAGATCCTTTACGCGACAACGGTCCTACATCTCAATATTCAACCCCGCTCAGATCGACCAGCAAAAAAACCAAGTAAGTCCGAGTATTTCCTAGCACTATCCGTACCTTTCTGACTTCGAACAAAGTTTAAGATAGTCACGGTACAACCCTAGTAATAATCATTGAAATAATTATTCTTTGACGAGGTATAATTTGTGATTTAGCTATTTAGGAATTTCGTTTTATCTGACATTGATAGGGTTATTAGGATAGGGACATTTATTAGGTTAAGAACAAATCTCAAGTAACAATTTCGCAAATTTTTTAGTATTAATTTTCTTTTTTATTGAGTAGACCTCATTCAACTACTCCGCTAAGACAATTAAGTAGAGTTAGAGAATTAGATTTAGAACACGAACGTATCGACATGGCTCAATTAGCCCTTTCGGCCCTGAATTTTTAAAATACCAAATAGAAATTTTTCTGACTATAATTATTGATCAGTATCATCATAAAGACTCCCTTATGTACTTCAAACTGGTTTCCACCATAGATATATAAACTAGGAGGTTGTGGCAAATGCCACCAGCAGGTTTATGTATTGAATGAAACTAAAAATTAAATACTTATTTTATAATTTATATTTGGTTACAAAACTAATTAACTGGATTATTTTTGATGAAAATCTTTAAAGCAATTTCTAAATTTTGAAACGCAAAGAGGTACTTGGCATTTTTCGCAATGGATTCTTGTCCGTCCCGCACAAGTCTCAAGTTTGCAGCGTTGTTCATGACCATTTCTATGAGTAGGCCAATGGCTAATATTATCGTACCTAATGTCTCCTACAGGAATCATATGTGGTTTTTGGCGTTTCACTAAAGTAGGTGAGTTTCGGGAACTAGAAGATAATGGTCTACCACGTTTTGGTGTGCTTACTGAGAAACCCGCAAATGCTAGACCTTCAGCTAGTGCCATGGTGAATTGTAATAAGTCCATTCTTGCGTTCTTTATCACTCCATTATGGTCCATATTCCTTTGATACTCCAACCAAGCATTGCATACTGCTAGATTGAAGTAATGGAAAATAACTCTAAGGGTCCATTACCTTGATCTTATAAATGTACGATAAAGTGCAATGAGGAAGTCATTTTTATCCACGCCTCCCATGCAAATATTATACATTCGTATAATGCATGGTCATTTTGCATTTACATATACCCCTTCTTTTCTGTCCCATCTTTTTACCTCATCCTCTGGTTCAATTCCAATAAAATTAGAGGCCATGTTAACACCTTTGTTGTCGTACCAACGAACTGCAATCATTTTGTTATCTTCTGTGACAAAGGAATCACTGCTTCCACGACCTAATTTCTTTAGTTGAGATTCAGACTTTAGCGGACATCTTTCAAGCCTATTGGCACGAACAGTGCCTGCCATGAAAATACCCCTATCCAATAATTCTTGCAGTAACAGTAAAGATGTAAAATAGTTGTCAGAAAACAATTTGTGTCCCTTATGGTCAGGGATTCTTAGTGAAAGATGCATCACTAGTCCATTGGTGGCTGAATAGTTTTCTTGAACATTAGTAGGGAGTGTGGTAAAACCTTGATATATTATTGAACGGTATATGATACCAGAGGCACCACACAACATAAATACTTTTACACCCCAAGAGTTAGGCTTTCCCTTTATATACTGTTTTACTGCAAGTTGCCCTTTGAATTGTATTATAGATTCGTCTATACATAGACTTTCATCTGTTTTCAACTCTTCGCATCTCTTTTCAAATGAGTTGACTAGTGGACGAACTTTCCACAGTTTATCACTGTTATCATGCCCTTGATTGATGTCGACAATATGCAAATTGGTTCTAAGCAATTCAAATCTATTACGCGTTATTCCAACATTATCCAAAAATTGCATTCTTGTAGCGGGTGTCCAATACATTCTCAGTCTAGGTAAACGTATTATAAAGTTACGTTCTTCTTTTCTTGTTTTCTTTTTCGATATTGTCCCTGTTGCAGTCTTTTTCCCAATGTCGCTAGTGGAATATTATACTCTTCGTCGGATGAGTCATTTTCATTTTCATTGTCTTCAATGAACAAGTCTTTATCAATATTGATATCAACATTTTCACTTGCACCGATGTTTTCAACTTCAGTTTCATCTTCCAAGTCGGAGTCAGGTAACGCTAATATGGCAGCCTGAGCATCCTCTAATGTTACTATTTTTGCCAATGTTTTTAATTTTTCATAAAACTTAATTGGCGGTATACCTTCATCATCTGAAAAAAAAAAAAAAAATAAAGAATAGAAATTGATTATTTGAGTTTAGGAATAAATTTCCCCTAATCGCCTGGTGGTGGCAATTGCGTACACAAATTTCAAGGACATTTTTCAGTTATTTACTTTTCAGAAATTGACAACCTAATATTATACACATAATTACTTGTATATTATGGTTACATTTCACTTGAAATACCGAAGTATATTTGCATTTTGTAGTAATTATTTGTACTTACCGTACAGTTGTTGGAGGTTATCAAAATTCATTTCGTCGCACACTCAATTCTTTGTCACTAAAAATTGTAAATTACCAGCTGCTCTCATTCTGTGCAGGAATCATCTTTAAATCAGTGTACTAAGCTGATATCTAGTGACAGAAACAGCAAACGCACTAGTTGAATATAGTTAGAACTCTGTAAATATAGCGGTGGCAAATGCCATCAGTAGGGCCGAAAGGGTTATATTTCAAAAAGTTAAAAATCTTGTTGAATTTATTCCAAATTTTGATGGAGATGGGTTAATGTTACAAAACTTTTTTGTTGCTGTTGAAAATTTATTAGAAGCTAATCCTACTAATGAACCTTTTCACATTAAAATTATGTTAAATGCAATAAAAAATAAAATCAAGGGTAAAGCTCATATTTTACTTTCTAGTCGTTCCGATATTGTGACATGGCCACAAATTAAAAATTTATTTATTCAAAATTTTAGCGATAATAGAAATATTTTAACTTTAAAACAAGAACTTCAATATATACGATATAATCCGAAAGAAGCGCTTTTCAATCTTGGTAACCGATTAATATAATTAAAATTAAATTAATTACAAAAATTCAATTATCTAATATTTCTCCTGAGGAAAAACGTGGTCATATCAGCGACGAAAATATACGAAAGACAAATATTTAATAGATATAGAATGAATTTTTAGAAATAATTACGAAACTATTTTAAGAAATAACCCTACAATTTAGTCTCTTGAGACTGCCATCTCGTTCATATATGAGCAAGTAAAATATGACGAGTTTAAAAAATTATAGTTATGTCTGCAACGTCTCGCTGAAAAAATTCAACCTGTAAATAAACGTTTTCAAAATTTTCAATCAAAACAACCTTTGCAAATTTTCCAACAAAATTATAATTAAAATTTTGGTAACTGATCCCAAAACTTTCACTCAAGTCAAAATTTCAATACCCAAAGGGATTCTAACCAATATAGTTTACAACAATTTCCTTTGCAACCTATACATGTCCAGCATAAACCAATTAAACAAAATTTCCCCACAAATGCTCAAGTGTTTGGAAACCCCAAACTTCATATAAACCTACACCAGTGTTCGGTTTCTCTACTATCAAACGCCCCCAAATGCAACCTCAATTACATATTACAACTCAACCAAACTTCCGTACATTTGACCAGACCAGAACAGACATGTTATTTCGAAAAACTCTACAACCCCGAAGATGAGCAACAAGAGAAGAATACTGTATTTCCTCAATACGAAATTGACGAACATATTTCTGATGATACTTCATATCAATACAACGAATGGAATCTTCATTCCGAAATTCCTGACGACGACATCCCCCAAGAAGAAACACTGACTGAAAATTTTCGGAATACATTAACGGCAACCAATCAGATATAAACCATAATGCTTTTCTAGCTGCCCCACTTGCTTATATTCAAATTAACGACCCACCAATGAAATTATTAATTGATTCTGGTTCTTCTAAATCCCTATGTCCCGATATCATTGAAAAAGATTTTTCCGAAACAATTTAAAAAAAATTCTTCAAATAAAAAATATTTAGATCTAAAACAAACCCAGTTCTGTGCAGAAATTTCTGCATTTCCGAAACTAAATTTTAATGAGAAAATAAATATCATTCTATTTGATTTTCATAATTACTTCGACGGTTTAATTGGCTTAGACGTTATCACGTTCGATTTCATATTATTTGTGATTTTTCAAAGCAGGTATGCTATGGAGTAATTTTTAAATTCCACATTATTTTCTAGATCTCCATGATATTGCTAAACGCATCACCTAAATGCTTTCGAAATTCTTCACACCACTATTCCAATTAATATCCCAACAGAAGTTTACATTCCTCAACAAAATTCTGGAAATCTTAAAATCCCTCCATTGTTACGACAGCTGAAAATAACCAAGCTTTAGTTGAAATTCACAATCTTTCCAACGAAGCCGAAACTATTTATATTGAAGACCCTACTACTGCTTATCCCAGTATTTCAATCTCCCTTACAGCCCAAATTAAGCGCAGCGATATTTCTAAATTTATTCGTACTAATCATCTTAATGTCGAAGAACAACAATTAATTTCTCTTTGTAAAGATTTCAAAGATATCTTCTTACTTCCGAATCAATCTCTTTCATTTACAAATGACGTAAAGCATAAAATTCGCCTTTCAGATGATATCACTATCTATACACGCTCATATCGATTTCCACATGTCCATAAGCAAGAAATTCATGATAAAATTCGAAAAATATTAAATGAAAAAATAATTAGACCCTCTTGTAGTGCCTGGACTAACCCTGTATGGCTCGTGCCGAAAAAATCTGATGCTAGTGGAAAGCAAAAATGGCGATTAGACATTGACTGTCGCAACCTTAACAAAAATACCATCCACAACCGTTACCCACTCCCCAATATTACAGGCATTCTTGATAAACTTGGACGATGTAATTATTTCACTACTATCGACTTAGCGCAAGGCTTTCACCAAATTGAAATTAATTCTACAGAAAAAAACAGCTTTCACAGTTGAAAATGGCCACTACGAATACCTTCGTATGCCTTTTGGACTCAAAAATGCACACGCGCCATTTCAACCCGTAATGGATAACGTACTCAAAAACTTCCAACATAATAACTGCTTAGTGTATATGACGTTATCGTATTTTCTACATCCCTTCAGGAACATATCCAAAATTAACTTGTTTTTGAGGCTTTTCGAACATATTCCCTAAAAATTTCTTTCGATTAATCTGAATTCTTAAAAAAGGAAAGTGATTTCTTAGGACACATCATTATTACAGAAGGCATCAAACCAAATCCCGACAAAATTAAAGCAATCTAACGTTTCCCCATTCCGAAAACTGCAAAGAAATTAAATCATTTTTAGGACTAGTTGGATATTATCGTAAATTCATTGATAATTTCGCAAAACTGACAAAACCTTTAACCAAGTGTCTAAAGAAAAATGAAAAACATTATTCACACCCCTGAATTTGTTGACTCTTTCGAAAAATGTAAAAATATACTTACGAATGAACCTTTATTAGTATACCCACACTTTACAAAAACTTTCGAATTTACAACTGATGTAAGTAATTTCGCAATTGGAGTTGTTCTCTCCCAAGATAAAAAACCAATCACTTATGCATCTCGAACATTAATCCCCGCGGAAGTAAATTATAGTACAACTGAAAAATAACTTTTGGGAATCGTCTATGCAGTCAAATACTTTAGACCTTACTTTTTCAGTCAAAAATTTATAATATACTCAGTTCATAAACCTCTTCAATGGTTTTTTTTTTCATTGAAAGACCCACAGTTACGCCTTGTACATTGGCAACTGAAATTAGAATACGATTAAGAAATTCGTTACAAAAAAGGCAAAACTAACTTGAACGCAGACGCACTTTCTAGAATCAAAATTGACAAAACGCATGCCCTTGATAATAAACTTTCTATGATCAATAACCCTGGTGCAGAAAATCAAGACGATCTATCTAATTTTCTTGAAAACTTAGACGATCGTCCTAATCTAGACTTTGAATATAATCCAGATCTTGAACTAATACTTGACAACCTTTCAAGCCCAGATCCCGAACGACTTGAGGATCTTCTTAATAATCTTTCGGACGATACACAACACACCGCACACGAAAATCGTGTTAACTCCTTTAATCGGAAAATTATTATTAGTGAATCAAACACTCTTGCCGCACGCTTCTTACCCTCACTTGAAAAACCTTTTAACAAAACCCGACACATTCTAATATTTCATACTAGTATATCGGATGACGAAATTTTTCTTCACCTTAAAAACTACATCAACACCACAGACAATAGTTGTGTGTGTCTATTTTCATAGGGAAGCTATAAAAGAAAAAACACTGTACTGAGAAATAAATTCAGTCCCCTTACTAAAATTGTAATCTCAAATTCCTACGTTCTGATCTATTAGAAGATCGTGAAAAGATTAAAGAATTCAAATTTTGACATGAAACAAAAACTACACACTGAGGTATAAATGAAACGATCAAACGCATTTCAGCTAAATTTTATTGGCCTAATTGTCGAGGAAACATATGTCGATGCCTTGATTTAATTTATTTATAGGATTTCTTGAAGTAGCTATTCGCCCCTACCCTGTAGGTATACTCTCGCCGTCCTAGGGAAAATCGTGAGGTCACCAGTGACGCTCCGATTTGTACGACAGCACCGGACAGAGAGTATAAATACCGCAGATATTAGCGTGGCTCGATCTTGCCTAGCTTGTGATTCGAGTAGTCTATTCATACGGAATACTTGGCGGAGGCTAAGTTTGCACGATCCTGCGACCTGGATATTTTATGTGGCCTGGCACATAAAATTATTTATAAGGAAGGTTTTCTAACTTTTACGTTCGATAAAAGAGGTTTTAAATAACCGCTCATCCAACATCCATCTGAGTACCTTGGAAAGGGGTACTTAAATTTCCGGTTTCATACCGTTAGATCGACGATGGCTCACACCCGTCCGCGTCTATTTCATTTCTCTGAGGGACGGCAAGCAAACGCAACTTCCGCGATTTAAAACCGTACGTTTTTGCACGTTTGCCAACGACTGTGTGCGCTTAGTGAACGTCGCGACGTGAGTGAACGGTTCTAGGTCCCGAGTCGGGGATCGCCGTTGAACGAGGGGAGTGTGGCCTGTTAGCAAATACGACCGGAGGCCAATAGGGGGCTGCTGTACTAGACGATTGGATCGGGGTAAGTCTGTTCCATTTTAATACCTAGCTTGCGCTCCCTACCGCTCGACACTATGAAGAGACCCCCCAGAACACCGCTCGCAGATAGATTCCTGTACCTCGGTTGGCTTGTAACGTAGTAATATTACAACACGTAGGTTTTAATAAAGCGAAGGTTCGAATTTATAAGAAATTGTCTTTGAAAGAAATTGTCTTTATAAATTGTCCATCCCGCACCGATTAATAACCATATTTACGATCCGCCCATTGGTTATATTTTTACATTCATATACGAGGTATATCAGAAAGATCTATATACGAGGTACGGTCGGAAAGTTGAATTAATGACGCATCCAACGATGGAAACGCGCAGCAGCAGAAAGCCCGCGGAACCCGAGCGAAACCCGGCTACCGCTGCTCAAGGAATTCACCCCCACGCAACGGGAAGGGAACAAACGGTGACCCAGAGACCTAACCAAACATCACGGAGCGCCGACTAACAGCGGTCCATGCCTGCGCTAAGGAGCAACGCGGCCAGCCGGATCCAGGAGGTATCCCAGCGGGTCTCAAGGGCGTCTACCCCGTTGTCATCATCGGGAGTGTTATTGTTGGCAACGCTGCATCGCGTCGACAAGGGACGTGACGTGAAGGGGATGATCTTGGAAGAGCGACGTGTACGTCCGAGACGTCGAGGAACCCTCCGTACCCGTACACGGGCACCCGCATCACCTACCATCTCCCATCCCCGAAGGAATGAAAGCAAGAAAGAAGAGAGTGGTGGAGCGAGAGGAGGAGATTCTATGAAGAGGCGGGACGAGACGTCGACATATGTTTAATGATATTAATCGTTATATAAATCTCTGCGACGTTTGTCAACGCGCAAAATACACAACATATTAAATTGCAACATACTTCAACACCTACTTAACCTTTGGATGCCTTACATATCGACCTTTTTCATATCCAATGAGAAATTTATCTTACTGTTTTAGACCCCTATTCTAAATCCTGACAAGCGATTAAACTCTCTTCAATAAATGCAATTGATATTGTCCAAGCTCTAATTTAATTCACCTCTTACTTAGGAACACTTTCCCAAATTGTTGCTGATCCTGGCAAAGAATTCAACAACCTTCTACTTAAAGAATATTGTCAACTATATGGCATAGAACTTCACATAACCTCGATCAGAAACTCCAACAGTAATAGTCCTGTTGAACGTTTCCATTCCACTCTTCTTGACTCCCTTCGAACAGTAAAAATCGATCACCTTAATACGCCATTAAATTATCTTATAGCTTTAGCCATTTCTTGTTATAATAATTCTGTATACTCAGTGACAAAATTAACCCCCTTTTAATGTAATTTTTTCACATCTTGACAAAGACAATTCACCTACGTTAAGTGAGGCCAATATTACCCAAGACTACATTGACTCTACAAAAAACATTGCAAAACAACTCTTTCAAACGGTACAAGGTCGTATCGAACATAAAAAAGCTCAAGTACTTTCTAGACGAAACAAAAACTTAGACGACCTCCAACCTGTAGGTATATTATCAAGAATACCTAAGTAAAAACCCCACGTGACCCTAAAATAAAACCAATCTTTAAACGTGTCTTAATTCACAAAGACAAAGGTCCCACTGTCGACACCTCTGCTGGAACTTTTCATAAAAACAAACTAAAAAATAAAAAACAACTAAAACCATCCTCCTTATTACAGGATTAAGACAATCACTCTAACATTCCTTTATCTATTCTACGAATGTGCATAATTGCAAGTAAAATCAATCCAGAATCCTTTCCTTGAAATAATACTAGGTCCAGTTAAAATAATTTCCCACTATCACTCTTTTCTCCATGTAATTAACAGTGTGAACACTATGGAAAACCAACTTCTTAACCCTACACTGCGCAGTTCTTTTTCGTTGCTGGAAAAAAAATTTAATGTAATTTTAATGTTTTTGTCTGTGAATGTGGGAAAAAGTAATAAAAAAATTCTGTTCTGTTTCAAAAGGTTATATTTTTAATTAAAATATATATATATATATATATATATATATATATATATATATATATATATATATATATATATATATATATATATATATATATATATATATATATATTGCAACATTGTGCAGTAGTAGTACATTGAAGGGAATTGTTATTATCGGTATGGAATTTGACAAAACAATTGTTATTTTTATTGAGACAGTGGTGTAAACCACATTTTGAACATTTTATAAAAGAAAATTATTTGCATCCTGGGATTTTGCATCTTTGCCTTGTTTCATCATGAATTGGCCAATGACTGAAGGAATCCTGACGTACATCTTTTGGTGGTATATAAGCCGTAGTTACAGAGCGTTTCTTTTTTGTTTAAATGCTCTTTTCAAGGTCACTTGTTCTTCCTATTTTACTTGTAGATGGAGTTCCTTGATTGCACAAACAACTTGCAATTTTAGCACGAAACTGTGCTAAGGGTAAATATATTTCCTTCCGATTCATCCTAATTTTTCTATATAGTAGCCAACAATTTATTATTGTCACATCCACCAGATGATAAAATAATCGTAAGTACCATTTCTTAGTACGCATTTTTATCTTATAGCGCCCAATCAATCCGTCGATTAGATCGACACCCCCCCATGTGTCTATTATATTTCAGTCTCATTTCATAAATTTCGTAGATTTTCTTTATTAAACGTGTGGATTCAGTGCAGGAGATCAGGGACTACAGTTATTAATTAATAACTGTAGTCCCTGATCTCCTACACTGAATCCACACGTTTAATAAAGAAAATCTACGAATTTCTACAACAAATTCGGCGATTGTCTAATGCCCTTTTTACGGTTGGGTCAACCTTCAATGATACTCTCATTCTTGTTCCGTGTGCTGAATCACACACAAGTCCCACTCGAGTACCTAATAGCAAAATTTAAAATGCCCAAATTGTCGCGAAAAAGATATAGATGTACAGTGAGTGATAATGACAGTGACAGGGGTATTCAACGCAAGCTGCGGAAGTTGAAGAAAAGCTAGAGAGCCGCCGGTATAGAAAAAAGGAGGAAGAACGGGACACCTTTAGTTCAAACTGACCTAGTTTCAAGGGGTGTGTGCCGCGATAATTTGAGAGATGATTCGAGTCTACAAGTCGAAACCAGGAACACTTCGGATTCAAAAGACGGAGAAATTGTTTAAGGTATATCATTTAAGGCAATATCTCGTAGAGAACAAGCGGCTTACAACTTAAACAAAGGATTTTAAAGCAACATGCACAGAAGCTCCGGTGGATGAGTGGCTATTTGCAGGTGAGAGAATTCCCGGAAATAGATTTGCAGGTTAGTAAAATTCCAGGACGGTTATGTAATTTTCAGTAAAATTCGGCTAAGGTTACTAAAGATAAAATACTGTTGTCCTGGATCAAAGGTGTACAATTGCCTTTCATAGAGAGGCCTATACAAAACAGTATTCCAAATGAGCCAAAGTGATCAAAGAAGGAATGTGTTAATATACAGGCTACCATTCAAACACTGTTGTTTTCGGGGGCCATATCAAAAGTAGAGTCGGAAAAGAACCAGTTTGTATCAAATATTTTCTTAACCCTTAAGTCGGATGGGTTTATGACTTATTTTGAATATTGAGCCATTAAACAACTTTATGGATAGTTTTCACTTTAAGTTAGAAAGTTTTAGAACAGTCTCAAAATTAATTTGCAAAGATTTCTTTATGGCAACTCTCGACGTATCTATTTGTGCCCATTGCAAGGTCCGACAGTCTATTTGCGTTTTAGGTTTAAAACCATTATATATCAATACAACTGTACGCCTTTTCGGTCAAGCATTGCTCCAATTCACAAAAATATTGAAACCAGTTTTAAAGGTCTTAAGAGAAAAAGGTTTTTTATAAGTAATATGTTATACGATTTACTGCTAATAGGAAAAACAGCGGAAGAGTCAGGCCAAATAAGGGAAGATGTCAACCCACTGAAAGGCTTAGGTTTCGTAGTAAACATGCAAAAAAGTAAATTAATACCCTGTCAAAATGTTAACATTTTTAAGTGTCATTTATAATTCAGTAAAAATGACTATTTCATTGCCTTTAGACAAGGGATTAAAGATCATATTTTACATTCAAAAATTTCAAAAGCACGAGAACTATGCATTTCCGCCTAATTTTAAAGACTTTACAAGATCAGGCCCGAGGAATTGTAGTGGTACTTTTCTGGCATCACAACCTTGGTTCCCACTATTTCCATCCTTACTAAAAAATCAACCGATTTATTTCAAACCAAATCGACACTTATTCTCTCTTCCAAATAGAAGAGCACACCCCCTATGGAGAGAACTTACCCTGGTTGCTAGAGTCTTATCCTCGAAGCGCTACAGTTAGGAGATGTTCCTGAAGCATCCAGACATATACGTGCAGCTTCTGTTACTAGTACTACCCTTAAATAGTATGACTCAGGTTTAAAGTTGTGGTGGCAGTTTTGTACTATGAGGAATTTTAACGTCTACGAGGTATCCGTACCTAGATTACCAGAATTTTTAACTTTCCATTTTTACAACGGTGTACCATATGGAAGCTTAAATAGGTATCGTTCGGCTGTAAGCCAAATTATGACAACAAATATAGCTCAGGACTTCAGATTTAAAATGTTTTTAAAGGGTCATTCAACTTACGTCCGAGGTCAGCAAAATACAATGTAACATGGTACCCGGAAATAGTGTTGCAGTTTGTTCGGAGATTACTAGAGCCCATAAGTCTGAATTATACTTCCTAATCCGTTCCTCATAGAACACCCTGTAGTAACGCATTCCAATGTATTTTGTGCACTATGTGTTGAAAGATAAACAAACCATAACTCACACGGCTCATCCAGACCCGATCCACTTCATTATGATTTTTAGTGTGTTGCGTGCAGGTTATACGTTATACAGTGCTATTCAAAAGTCCCCTCCCATCTCTTATCTTTTTAACGATTATACATAAACTAGTGAAATTTGGTAATTGAATATTAAGGGTTGTAAACTTCCCTACTAGTGATGATAGATGACATATGCGTCAAAGATGACGTCACAAGGTCATTGTGACCAATAATTTTAAATGGAACCCTATGGCAAGCGACACCTCTTTTAAAAGGTATCGAAAAAACGTATTCAATGATACTAATATTGTTTGTATTTATGGCAGTTTTGATGGATTAAATCAGTAATCAGTAAACTTGGATAATAATTTTAATTACAGATTCAAGAATCAGTACCTACTTATAGTAATTGTTCGAAGCGAGCTCCATCTACTTCCTGACAGTAAAACATCCTATTGCGAAACTCTTCTCATACTTTTTCAAATGTGTCTGCGGAAATAGCCCTACATTCTGTAACAATACGTTGTTTTAAAACATCAATATTGTCAGGCTGAGTGGCGTAAACCTTCGATTTAAGATACCCCCACAGAAAAAAATCTAAAGGTGTGAGGTCCGGTAATCGAGGCGGCCATTCCATTGAACCTCGTCGTCCAATCCATCTACCAGGATATTCTTCATCCAAATACTGTCTTACTGCACCGTAATAGTGTGGAGGAGCACCATCCTGTTGGAATGTTATTTCCAAAATGTCGAATTCATCTTGATTATCTTCCAAAATTTCAAGGATTAACGGTTCTATTGCATTTTGCAACATCTGCAGATACACCTCAGCGGTTAAGTTGGTATTTAAAAGAACAGGCCCAACGATGTGGTTTACCAGTATACCTGCCCAAACATTGACCTTCTCGGGATACTGAGTATGTGTTTCACGAAACATGTGAGGATTTGCGTCACTCCAATATCTCACGTTTTGTGTATTTACATTTCCATTTAGATAGAAAGTACTTTCGTCACTAAAACAAATTGTTTTGACATAGTCTGGCTGTTGGTTAATTTTAGTCTCCATATTTTCACAAAATTGCAGTCTTCGGTCTGGATCGTCGTCTGAGAGTTGATGAACCATTTTTAATTTGTATGGGTGAAATTTGTTTTTTTTTCAACACCTTGTGCACTGTACTTTGACTGACTTCACAGGTTGATGTAACTTGAGTTGTTGAAGAAGTAGGATTTACTATTACTTCTGCCAGTATATCAATTTTTTTCTCATCAGAAATTTGTGGTCTGCCAGATCGTTTTGCATCATTAATACTATCCGTTGTTTTAAACTTACGAAGAAGCTCTCTCAAATAAGTCCTCGAAACTGGGCGATCGGGAAACCTTTCATTAAAAATGCGTTCTGCTGCATGAATATTTTCTCCAGTTTCACCAAGTATTAGGATCGCTGCTACTTTATCACCTAAAACACGTACCATTTCTCTTCTTGAAGCACTTAAACGTTCAGCTCACAACAGTTTAACAAATTATTGAATGTACAAATATTTTAAAATTACCACAAGGTACTAAAACAGTTAAACGTTCGATCACCAATACACAAATTATTAAATGTATAAAAACTTTGACAGCTAAAAAAACATCAAATTGGGGAGACTTGCAAAAACGTCAGATTATTTACTATCCAACTATCCAGTGGCGGAGCTTGAATTTTAAATTTTATTATTAACTGATTTAATTCATCACAGCTTTGCGGTTTTTAAAAGCCAGTTGTCAAAACTGCCGTAAACAGACACAATATTAGTATCATTGAATAGGTTTTTTCGATACCTTTTAAAAGAGGTGTCGCTTGCCATAGGGCTCCATTTAAAATTATTGGTCACAATGACCTTGTGACGTCATCTTTGACGCATACGTCATCTATCATCACTAGTAGGGAAGTTTACAACCCTTAATATTCAGTTACCAAATTTCACTAGTTTATGTATAATCGTTCCAAAGATAAGAAGGGGGGAGGGGGCTTTTGAATAGCACTGTATGTGTATTTATGTGTGTGTGTTCCATTCTTGCCAACAATGCCACGTTCTTCTAAGTGAAAATCTTTGAACCCTCTCAAAATAATACAAGCGAAACTACGCACGATAGAGGAATTTTCACTTTCCCTTCATCTTCCTACCGATAAATAAACATTTAAACGAATTTATGATTTTAGGCAATAACAACTCATTCAACTTTTCTAAAACTTTCAATCCTAATGCCCTACGGGGATTGGTTTGATATTACTATGATAGTCGTAATGTCCTGCGGGGGTTGGACTAGACATCCTCTGAGACAGATGGTACCTATTTGCTCAATTCCTCAGGTCCCTGTGGGGATCTACTTGGAATATTTTGCTAACAACTGCTCGACACTCGGCATGGGTAAGTTTGTCTAGTAATAGAGAATAAGTTTTCGTCAGCCTTCGTGGCGCAATTGGCTAGCCCGAAATATGTGTAGGTGTTCAAAAACACGTAAACGTAATAAGCCGTACTATATTTATCATAAATTCATAGTCATTTAGATGATAATAGAAAGATTTTAACGTAAGTAAGTAAGCTTTCGGCTGTTAACCGAAGGGTTGTTGGTTCGGGCCCACCCGGGGTCGCCAACCTTAGTACTAATAATAATAAACAACTGACGGTTTGTTTTCTTTTTGTATCACAGATAACATTTCTTACAAGTCAGAACCGGACTTAGAAATTCAGTCCTGTTTCGATGGACATAACCAATGTTACCGCCAGCCTTAGTACTAATAATAAACAACTGACGGTTTGTTTTCTTTTTGTATCACAAGTAACATTTCTTCCGAGTCAGAAACGGACTTAGAAATTCAGCCCTGTTTAGATGGATATAGTCAAATGTTACCGCTGTATTATTAGCTTGTCTGACTCAAACGATAAAGATTCAAAAAAAAATTTTTTTAATCCGTCATCCCCTATATTTAATCAAGAAATAACTCATATTTTCCCTGATCAAAAAGTGCAAGATGATTCTGTCAAGGCTCGAATTCAGACCGAGATCGGATTAGGAGTATTATTTAGAGTATATAAACCTTGCACTTTTGGCAAGGAATAGTATCGATGACAAACAAATAATAATGTCTTTGGCAAATAGTGCACATCTGCTAGGTAATGCACACCATTTGATGTCTATACGTGATAATGTCTTTGGTAAGGACTTTACGGATAAATACATGGTGGCACCCAGAATGTTAAGAAAACTAGCCTAGCCCTTAGCAGCAAAACCAAAGTGAATCAACCCCGTCGCTGGTCCATCTATAATACATATACATTCTTTAAACTCTTTACAAACACGTGCTTGTGCTGGTAGGCACCAAAAGTTTCTCAGAAATTGGTCAGCAATTACTCGAGACAAAAATATCTTACTATGTATTCAGGGGTTACTGTATTCTTTCTCGAGGTATACCTTACAACCCCAATAGTCTACAATCCCAAGTTAAAAGTATTTATCACAAAACGAAATTAAATGGTATCAGAATGATATTGACAAACTTTTAAGAATTGGTGCTGTACAATTCTGTTCTCGAAAAAATGGAGACTTTCTATCTCCAATTTTTCTCGCTCCTAAATCTGATAAAACTTTTAGATTTATTTTAAATTTACAAAGTTAAATACGTTCATTTCACATCCTCACTTTAAAATGGACGACTATAGAACGGTGCAGTCTTTAATAATATCGAAAATAAGTTATATGATATCCTTAGACCTTAAGACGCTTACATGCCTTCCATTTGGTTTATGGACTGCACCATTTCTGTTTACAAAACTAATGAGACCGGTCATGCAAATATGAGGAAAAGAGGTTTTTTATCTCTAATTTATTTAGATGACCTTATTATTATTCGGCGCGAGCCAGGATGAATGTAAAAATAATACAAATGAATCGTTCTCACTTCTTCAGTCAATAGGTTTTTTAATAAATTTGGAAAAAATCAATTTGATTCCCTCACAAAAATGTAAACTTTTGGGGTTTATATATAATAGTGCAGATTTATGTCTCTGATGTCTCTACCGCAGGAAAAACGCACCTTTGTCGTGGAGAAAATTAGATCTCTGTTAAAACAAAGAACATGTAAAATTCGTTTGTTGGAAAAAATACTCTATCTGCCCAGCCGTAAAGTATGGGTGACTCTATATAAAACACTTAGAAAGGCAAGAATAAAAAGAAATTAGCCCCACAAAAGAATAATTATAATGGAATGGTAAATATTTCAACAGACGCTCGTATGATTTGCTATAGTGGCTTCAGGTTATCCCAACAACACAAATATCGTTAGTACCTACAAAGTTTGAGTTAGGAATATATTCCGACTCATCTAAAACAGGCTGGTGTATTTTTTGTGGAGGGAGAGGGCTCCTGGGTTTAGAGCCATTCAGAATCAAAATCACATATTAATTATCTGGAGCTGTCAGCGGCATTTATTATTTATAAATTTTGCGGTTTACAATATTTTGCCCAAAATTTAAAAGAAATTGTGACATTCTCTTACGCATTGACAATACCACAGCTACAGCATACATAAACCGGATGGGGGTACTAAACATTTGCGGTTATTACATGTCCCGCAAAGGATCTGGAAATGGTGTGAATTTAGAGATATCTGAACATATGCATCATATATTCAATCTACAGATAACATAGCAGCAAATGTTTGATCCAGATCAACTGCTATTGAAATCGAGTACAGTTTACATATATCATCCTTTAATAAAATAAAAGACTATTTCGGTAGACCAGAAATAGATGTATACGCTTCAAAATTAAATTCTCTATTGCAGTTGATGCATTCACTACAGACTGGTCTGGAATATTTTCTGTGCCATCCCATCATTTCCATTAATAGCAAAAACGCTAAGAAAAATATTTGATGATAAGGCGACAGGTATATTAGTGGTACCTCGCTGGGAAACTCAATCGTGGTATCCTCTTTTCAATAGTCTACTAATTTCTGAACCCATTTACTTCTAACCCAAAGAAAACTTATTATCTCCCTTCAGCCAGAGTCATCCATTATGGGCATCTCTCGCCCTGGTTGCAGGCATATTATCAGGGAATCCTTCCTCTGAATCGTTCTAGAGGAAGTTATAGACACTATGATTTCTTCACTCAGTAATAATGCCATTGAGTAATATAATGTAGCGCTTAAAAAGTGGTGGACTTCTTGCGTTAAAAATGCAGTAAATTTATTTTAGCCAACAATCAATCAATTTTTAAAATTTTTACAGGAAAACTTTGATGAAGTTATCAAATATGGCACACAATTATTTTCGAACAGCTATAAATTTAATGTTAAAAAAGATTGATAAAAAGTTACTTGGCCGCTTTATGAAGGGTGATAGAAAAAGTAGAAAATAATAATAGAAAAAGTGAAAGAACAAGACATATGCCAACATACTTGCATAATAACGAACTAAATGATGATAATGAGGTAAATATATCAGCTTTGACTGCTCGAAATTTACCATCAGAGGTACCACAGTTATATAAAGAAGCAGTAAACGATAGAGGATGGAGGAAAGCAATACAGGAGGAATTGGACTCATTAGAAGAAAACGAAACTTGGGAGTTAGTAGAAAGACCTGACAACGTAGAAGTGTTAGATTCAAAGTGGGTGTTTAAAGAAAAAGAAGTGGATGGTGAACTCATTTAAAAGGCTCGGTTAGTGGCATGTGGGTTTAGACAAAACATGTTAAGTGAAGACGTGTATGCTCCTGTGGCTAGAATGGTGACCATTAGAGTTTTATTATCAATGTATGTACAAGAGAATTACTATGTTAAACAGCTAGATGTTAAGTCGGCATTCTTGCATGGAACGTTGGAGGAATCGGTATACATGTACCAACCAGAAGGATTAGAAGGTACTAAGAAAAATTTAGTATGTAAATTAATCAAATCCTTGTATGGCTTGAACTAAACGCCCAAGTATTGGAATTCATTATTTCATGAGCACTTAATCCCTCGGTCTTAAACGTTCCATAAAAGATCCTTGCCTATATTTTAATGATCATACTTACCTAGTAGGTAAGTATGATCATTAAAATGATTAGTAGGTAACCTACTAATGTACGTTGATGATATAATCTTGTTTTCAAAAGATAGAAATGAATTGGACTTTATTTATTAGAAACAATTTGAGTAATAAATTTAAAATCAAGGAATACACAAATAAAAAGTTGATATTTTTAGGAGTTGAAATTGAAAAATTAATTGGACGGCTTTTTGCAGAAAGGAACCAACCCCAAATAATTGAGAAATTGATGGTTAAAGTTGGAGAATAAATTAAAAATTACCATATATAAAAATATTTTGAATGATAACATATTTTGAATAAAAATATGTACATACAAATAAATAAGTACATATGTATGTACTTATACATATGTATAAGTACATATATGTACAAGTACATAGTAAAATATGTACATAATAATAATACATTTACAAATAAATTAAGAGAAATTAATATTTACCTTAAAATTTTACGTTTTTGTGGGTTGGTTCCTTTCTGCCAAATGAAACTAAGCATATTTTTGTTTAAGGAAACTTTATTACTTTGAAACTATGTGAACAAAATACACTAATTTATTTTAATTATTCCACTGGGACTTCCACTTCAAAATCGGGAACTCCACTGAATCCATCCACATCATCGACCACAGCTTCAGTACCACTAAGTTTCTCATAGAACGGCCTGCAATCAGTGGGAATTAAATGCTTGATGGACTTAATGTCTTCTATTTTTGGAATAGATATTTGTTTTCCTTCGGGCCACAGTGGTATTAGCAAATATTTAAATAAAGCAGGTCGACCTATTTTTAAAACTTGTTTAAAAAAAAAATAAAGAATGGTTCCTCTTTTTTAAGAAGTATTTTACGTGTTTTTAACCAGCTGACTTTTTTACCTTTTACATCGACTTTTCTATTTACTATCTGTTTTTCTAGCGTTGCAGTTCCATGAAATTCGGTAGCGAGCATTCGTGAAACAATAAATTTATTTTTTTTCCGACAATCTCCCATGATTTTTATACAATCATCTGGCAGGTAAAGACGTTGCTGGTGTTTCAGTGCACTTTCTACGTCCGAAAAATCGGAATCGTTGGGGAGGAAACTGTGACCCGATACAAGAAAACGCATATGAATTGTTTTTAAAGAGGAATGTGATTGCAAGAGGGATTTAAGCATAAGTGTAATCTTTATATTGCGATTTTGACGGCCACAAGAATCTGACCACAAAATCAAATCGGTAATATCAGTTAGGTTTTCTTTAACATGTTTCAATAAACATGAGCTAATTTCCTGGGCACCACGTCCTGCCTCATTTTCCATCCAGATATAAAAATGACCTTTGTTGGTTGACCCAGAGTGAATGCCCAAATTGTAGAGCCAAACCTGTATCTTATAAAACAATATTCCTGTGGGTAATCGTGGTAATGGAAGCGTTTTTTCTAGGTCGAATATTAAACATTCTATTTCATTGTTTTCTTTAGCCTCTGTCATATCATTTTTCATTTTGTTTCTGGCTTCCTGCCAGTTCCTAATATGGTTGTCATGCTCTTCTTTGACTTTTTCTTCGAGAGTTGGGGCATTTTGGAATTTAATGTGGTAGCTGTCATACGTATTGCATGTGTCCTTTTTTAAAGTTTTAAATTTTAAATTAAATTTGGTTAGAAAAATGCGTCTGTAGGTCTAAAAGCTAACTGGATTTTCTACTTCTTCTTTGTATTTTCGATACATTAAGGACAAAGTCATTTGTGGTGGTAAAAAGTCAGCATTAGAGCATTGGTCTCAACGATAATGGCTTTTATATTTAGGTATTCTGTTTATTTGGTCTATTGTTTCTTGCTTTCTCTTTTCATCTATCTTATTTTTTCCACCCTGTGCTCTTCCTCGCTTATCTGTGATACTATCAGATCTCGGCTTCTTCAATGCTGAATTAACTCTTTTAGTAGAAATACGCAGGGTTTTGATAAATAATTCATGACATACTAATATTCCATCTAGTTGATAAGTTCTGGAATACTGTTTTGGTTTTTGTCCTTGTCCATACGTCCTTTTCTTATCATATTCCTTTACTAAAGCACCTATATAGGCTATTTGGGCATCATAACTACCAATCTCCCAGAACTTTGTGAAGTATTGTTGCCTTTGCAGTAAACTTAATTTTGTGGAGCATTTTTAGAGCAGGAACACTGAAAAGCTTCATTTAATTTTTTTTCCTCTACTTCTTCGCTTATAATCATAATGAGTTTTACTTGTATTCTTAGTTTTCTGCTCTTGTCAGTCCTAGAGATTTCCTTTTTCTTCCTTTTTTTGGCCTCGCACTTAATTTTTTTGTAGCTCCATCGCCGTCAATATTATTCTCGGTATTTTCCAGATGATCACTATCTTGATCTGATGAAGATTCACCATTTTCTGCCTCGGTTACAACAAACTCCAGATCCTTATCAGAGTCATATCCGTCATAAAATTCTTCTATGATATTAGCGTTAAACGTGTTTTCTTTATTTTCATCCAGCTTTATTTTTTAAAAAACGTTTTAAAGTAGGTCTAATTCATAATCTACTACAATAACTACCTTACTACAGCTAGCCTTTTCTTCATTCTTGTTAATTTCAGCACTAAAGACGTCTTCGTTATGAAACCTACCAACTTCTTCAAATGCCTATAAATATCAATAGAAATCAAAACTATCAAAATTTTTTTATAAGAAATTTCGGTCAAACTAAAGCAATAACTACATCATGCAAATAACCATTCTTTAATTTTGCAGAAAAGAACCAATCCATGTCTATAATAATTTGAAGGTTTATTAGAATCTAAGCAGTGAAACAGTGTTTTAATAAGCAATCTAAAAAACGCTTAAGTAGCTGAAATACTAGCATAATTTCACATTCATACCTATAATCATTGCAATCTTATTGTTTAAAACGAAAACTTAACCTATAAAATATTTTATTTCGATATTTACCTCATTAAAACTTTTGCCTTCCTTTTTTTCTTCAGCAATAGCGGTAATTGTATACAAGAAGTGTTCCTGGGCAAATGCTTACGAAAATTTTCCTACCCCCCTATTTTCGAGGGTGCTGGAGACGAATCTGGCTTCAGTTTCATCCGCTCGGACGCAGTTTTCGAGAAAATGGATTTTCTACTTATATATATATATATATATATATATATATATATATATATATATATATATATATATATATATATATATATATATATATATATATATATATATATATATATATATATAGATTCAATAAGAAACACAAAATTTCTGTATAGTTTACTATACTATATGTTTAAACTACATACACAATACTTGCGATTTACACAACAGTGAAGTTGAAAACACATAAATATAATAAATTTCACTTAATTACATGTTTAAATAAAAATATGGTGTACAACCAAAATTTTATAAAGAAATGGGAACCCCTAATACATGAGCATGCATCATCAACTGATAACTGTAATTCGAATAAAATGTATAAAACTGCCATAATAATATTAATTTGTAAAAAACATGTTTTATAAATGGAGGAAAAATGTACGAAATAATCTTTATATTTTGTCCTTCAAACGCTGCAGACATAGTAAACGTTACATTATAATTAATATGCATATATTATGTGGACAAAAGAAAGGTTAGGATATCTCTTTTTACGTGATACCGTGAGGCTGCGAAAAAATATTCTTTATTAATTTTATTAATTTTGGTTTATGTCTAAAAGTGAATACAGTAATTATAATAGTAATATTTAGGCTGACATGGATTTACAGCAGCAAAAAAGTTTTCAAGGATTGTTTTGTGGAAATTTACTTAAAAACTATTATAATTAACTATAGGACACGAAAGGATATTGTCACATGATAATGACTGGATATTTAAAATGGGTTTTTCGCGTAACACATTCCATGGCAACTTAGTAGTACATGTTTCAATAATTTAATATCTACACCTAGTAAGTGATCACCGGGAAAACTTTTTTTAATGTCATCATTAAAGGAGTTCAAAAATGATTTCCAACAATTTAGTTAGAATTTAAAAATATTTGCTCAAGGTTTTTAGAACTTTTCATTTATTAGATCGTGGTATCCGCAATTTAGTTTACATTAGACATAGGCGTCCGCTACTATCAGATCTCCAATCTTCTAATTCGTGCTTTAGTTAAAAAAATGAGTAAGTAAATCGCAATATTGCGCCGCCCCCTCACTCATATCAAAGGCACCTCCGGAGCATGCCTCTATTGACTTTGGATCAAAAAACAAAAGTTACCACGTTGTTCGCAAAGGTCGATTCATTATATTGATTTTGTCAAAATGCCGAAAAAAAATTTCGTGATACACGAAAACAGCCGTTTAGTAGATAGACAAGATGAATAGCCAAAAATTTATTTCATTGCAAATAACGATATTTTTCCAACCGTAAAAATATCGACTTTGTAAAAGATTCTTTCAGGCATTCATTGCATTTACAGAAAACATCCACTTAATTTACATTCAAAAGTCTTAAATACGAAAATAGCATTTTAATAAATGTCTGATTAACCTGTATAAAATAGTTGGTTGGTTCTACCGGTACCGGTATGCCATTATTATTACTCTATAAAGGGGAGATCTCTTGAACATAAAAAAAAAACAAAATTTATTTTATTGTCAAAATGTACGCCATTCGGTTTAGATGGCATATGTAAATATGCGTAACTTCTACTAACGTTAACATCATCACTGCATATCAAACGTAACCACTACAAAGGAATACCTAATAATTAGTTAACACGCTAAAATTTGATATATTCTGCAGCTCTACAAGCTTAAGCTGCGTCCAAAGATGCAACACCGAAACGTATTGAACGTCGCCCTGTGACAATTTAAAGGGCTCACAGCGTGACATCGCAATAGCGCAACATCAGAGCGTTCTGTATGTCGAGGAAACAGAGTCCGATGCCTCAATTTTATTTACAGGATTTCTCGAAGCTATTCGCCCCGCCTACTCTGTGTATACTCTCCCAGCCGAGAAATCACGCTACTTGTGACGTCACGATTTCTCTAACGACTGTTGCCCAAGAGAGTATAAATACCGGAGAATTGGTGTGGTTCGATCTTGCTTTTAGCTTCTATACTTCGGGTAATCTATTCCATATAGAGTCCTCAGTTAAGTTAAGAGTCTGCGAGAACTTGTGATCTGGATGTTTTATGTGTCTGGCCCATAAAAATATTCATAAGGAGGTACGTATACGTTTTACAGAAGAGGTTTTAAATAACCGAGCACCGCATCGATATCAAGGTGCCTCTGCAAAGGTATCCAACAAGGTATTTCTGAGAGGATATCCAACGAAGTTTTGCTACACCGGGTACCTTGCAAAGGGGTATTCCTTCCTAGTTACCACCGTTTGGACGACGATTTTTCAATCGTCAGCACCTATTTACTTTTTACCTCCGAGGGAATAAGCGAATGAAACTACCGCGACTTAAAACCAAAGTTTAATACACGTTCGCGAACTACTGCGTGTGCGCTAGTGGACCAACGGTACGAGAGTATCGACCGCGACGCGAGTCAACGGTTCTAGGTCTCGACGGAGACCGCCGCCGTTATACGTCGAGAGTGTGTGCGTGGACGCAGATGCCGGACCGGAGGCCACTAGGGGGCTGCTGTACTAGACGATTGAATTAGGGATAAGTCCGTTTCAATTACTCGGGAACACTCATCTTGGCGTCACCCTGTCACGCCACCCAGGGGCGTAGGATGGAGGGGATGTTCCTGGAAGGGCAACGTGTACGTAGAGCCTAGGGTGAATCCCTCGTACTCTGTACACGGGCCCCTCATCTCCTACCCCCTTGCATAGCGTTACGTATCGCTCTTACATGTCTGGATGGGACTATAGCGAACGGCGTGGTGTTGCGAACCGATGTTACATGTCGATGTAACGGATGCCTGTTGCGGATGAAAACTTGGATCACTAATTATTATTAATTTGTATTTTAAAAATGCACATCCAGGAACTACACAAATTCGTACCGAAACTGAGAGCATAGACTGATGAATATACACTTTATATCTTACGTAAAAATTAATAGACTACAAACGGGAGCTCCCCCATCCGGAAATTCACATATCAATGAAATTTGACGAATAAGTAGAACTTGTTAAAATATAAAATATAAAAAAGGCAACTTGTTGTTTTGGCAGAAAAAGTCATTTAGGGGTTGAAAACCCTCTTCAAAGTTTTGACTAATTTCGGTTTTTTAAGTTAAACTCTGTAACAATAAAGGATAGTATCATCCTGTTTTCAAAAAAACATCTTGTTTTACTTAATAAGTCCATTGCACTCACCAATTTCTCTATCCCTCTTTATGGGAGTTGCGACCCCTACCCCTACCACTTCAGACATATAAATAGCATCATATTTCACTAATAGGAATGTACTTGATCTATATTTTCTCTATGTTGCACTCGTACTATCTTTTTATACTATCTTTTTTGCAATAAGTTTTTTCCTGCAGCTGTATGACATCATACATCATAACCCACTACAAAATTTTGCCAAATGTTTCAAATGGGTCTTTAGTTGATATAATTTTCTATACAGCCCTGATTTTCAAATGTCCCCCAATCAAATTAAAACAAATTTGGTCTGTTGCCAAATTGATTCCCTGCACATCAAGATAGCAGCCACACATTTATGCATCGTGAATTTTCTCTGTGGAAAGGAAATGCTTAGATCTAAGTAATTTTTACGGAAATTTTCAGATGAAGTAATAGATTTTACGAAATCGATATTTTGTATTTCCTTTCTTAAGTTCCCATTTCTTCTCCAATACCTTTCCCTCTCCCCTTGTTAAGTTTCCACTGAAATAAAGAATGTTACATGTAACTTCTAAATAAATTACAGTAATGTCAATTTCGAAAAGAGTTGGATGTTAAGACAGAGCACATGCCGAATTAACTATACAGACCCTTATACTCCTATATACTCGTAATAATGCTGTCTATATTGCTATTGGATATAGTGGATGATATATTGCTTCTAAAGCGATATATGATTTTTGCTACATTCTGCCCATTTCGAACTTACTGTATACCATTGTCTATATTAATGTCTCGCATTGTATAGTTTCATTATATATCCCCTCCTAAACGCTGTCCTATTAATTAGAAAATTTTGTTACTACAGAAACGTATCGCTATGAAAGCACGTATCGCTATAATAACTTATATAATAATAACTTATCGCTACGTTGAACGTATTCTAATACGTAGCAACCCCTACGTATCACGTGTGGAAAGTTCAACATTTCTTTTCACTAAATTTACCACGAAAATAATTTTGTAATAGGTAGAGGCACCGATGTATCTCATTTATAAACGAGGTGAGATGAAGTAAATTGAATGAAATATAGTGCTTTTTTCCTGACAAGATGAGTTTTTATTTGCTTAAATATTCACCTACTGTATACAACAAAATAGGACAGTGGATGAATATTTATCCATGAATCCACTATCCTATTTAATTAATGATTGATTAATGTTATCACTGTATGTTTTTACTTTCAATGTAACGTTAATATATTTTTCTCTTCCATTATAATTAAAAATGACTATATTATATTTCTAATACAATTTGTTATGTTTCTTGGGTGTAAAAATTCACAGTAAAAAAATAGGCAAGCAACTAATTCATCAAAAAGTAACATGTCAAAGAAGAATAATTAAGGATCATATTTTCGGTATTTTAAAAAACGAATACAAAATCTGCTAAGTAGATATTTGATCTCATAGTAATAAATTTTGGCTAAAACTGACAACAATGCATCTAATCGAATAGTAATACTTCTCTTTTATGAGCCGCTGCTTGATAATTCTTTATAAAGTGCTAAAATAGATATTCTTATTGACTTTATTCTTATATTTTGGAATTCAAAGTATATTTTAACTTTAGACTTAATTTAGTGACACCAACTTCGCTGATATTAATGAAAACTTAATAAACACATATGTTCGGGTGGATGTACAAGTTAATAATGTTATAGTAATAGTTAATATAATATAATGAATGGAATGAAGGAACACAATAAACTGCACCGTTTGTCTGCGATTTTCTAAATTGAGATTTTTCTTTGGTAAATGCTGTAGTGTGTATATCTAGTCAACATGACATATGAATCAAATCTAATAATAGGTATGCACTTCTACCAGGCTTTGTATAAAATGTGAACGAACCAAAATGTAAAATATTCATGCATATATATATATATATATATATATATATATATATATATATATAAATATATATATATATATATATATATATATATATATATATATATATATATACATATATATATATATATATATATATATATATATATATATATATATATATATATATATATATATATATATATATATATATATATATATATATATATATATGTATATATATATATATATATATATATATATATATATATATATATATATATATATATATATATATATATATATATATATATATATATATATATATATTACAATTTTAAAACATTTTATTAACAACTTACCTAATTTCTGTTGTTTATGAGGCTAATTTACCTATGCTGCCAGCAAATGTTTGCTGTACCTGGTTAGAAGTTTCTGTCGGTATCGTCGAGAGATGACTATTTTTTCAGATCTACAGTTCGTGTAGGTGGAGTTCTAAATGTTATTTTGATGAGCACATCTGCTGCTCGCATATTTGATAAATATTTAAAGCTACATTTATTTACGTTAACATATTCTATAAAAAGAGTACGACATCTTAAATATACTCGTATATGACAGTAAATCACTCATCGATTGTTTTTCTATTATTAACGATGGTGATTAATAATGACAATTATAATAATAATGTAAATAATAAATATAATACTATACTAATCTAAAAATACTAAGTCATGATCATAGAGCATAAATACATTTTAAAAGGTCAATTTAAAGTTTAATTCGAAAACTTGACGTACAGTTAAAGTGAAAATGACGTACAGAAGATACGTAGTCTTATACACTGTGGTTCACAAGCATGCTTTCTTTAAAAGAACTAACGTGAATAC
This sequence comes from Rosalia funebris, assembly GCA_037954035.1. Lineage (NCBI taxonomy): Eukaryota > Metazoa > Arthropoda > Insecta > Coleoptera > Cerambycidae > Rosalia > Rosalia funebris. The sequence goes on along the minus strand of JAZFAV010000017.1, from coordinate 11,117,063 downwards.
TCTCTTTACATCTTCTATGATTCTGCTGTCTTAAAAGTTTGTTAGTACATGATTTAGGACACCGGTGTGAAGACGGCAGTCTACACTACAGATGAAATTCCAGTACACAGAAGAACATACAGATACCCCATATACACAAAAAAGAAGTAAATACGCAAATCCAAAAAATGTTCAGAAAATATAATCAGACCTTCCAATAGCCCGTGGTCAAGTCCAATATGGATAGTACCAAAAAAGGCTGATGCTTCGCAAAAAAACAAAATGGCGAATTGTAGTAGATTACCGCAAAATTAATTAAAAAACAGTTACAGACAGATATCCGATCCCAAACATTCCCGATATTCTTGATAAATTAGGCAGATGCCAATATTTTACTACTTTAGATTTAGCAAGCGGTTTTCACCAAATCGAAATGTCACCCGTCACCCGTCTATACAAAAAATAGCATTTAACACGGAAAATGGCCATTACGAATATCTTCGTATGCCATTCGGACTAAAAAATGCACCCGCAACTTTTCAACGCGTTATGGACGATGTTTTACGCGACCTGCAGAATAAAATATGTCTAGTCTATATGGACGACATAATTATATTTTCAACTTCACTACAAAAACATATGCAAAATTTAAAATTAGTGTTTGAAACATTAGAAAAAGAAAATTTAAAGATTCAACTGGATGTCAGAATTTTTAAAAAAAGAAATTCAGTTCTTAGGTCACATAATAACGCCCGAAGGTATAAGCCAAACCCCGACAAAATAAAAACTATCTTCCCATTCCAAAAACATCAAAAGAGATCAAATCATTTTTAGGTTTAATAGGGTTTTACCGCAAATTCATTAACAACTTCCCTAAAATAACAAAGCCTCTTACAAAATGTTTGAAAAAGAAAAAAATATATACACACCTGAATTTATCGAATCTTTTAAATATACAAAAACATACTATGATTTATGTGCTTGGATTCTGCACTCATATTTTTAAAAAGAACGCACACACTTTTGAGGAATTTAATTCAGAAATACAAAGAATGACTAATTATTCGCACGTGTATGCGGCACGAAATACAAATAAAGAGTGAATTATAATTATAACATTGTTCCCGTCGTGGACGCTGTATCTTGCTGACAGGGGACCTTCTTATCCTCTTTTCTAATTTGCATGGTAACTGTGAGGGCACGCAACTCCTCCATCCTCAAGAGGAAGTTTGGGGGTGAACAAAACTGAGGCATGGTTCTCCGCAGAGCTTACCTGAAGCTTCTCGTCTTCTGCTTCTATAGATTTTGGCTGGCAGTTTCTTCTTTTAACAATTCTAAAACTCATTATTAATACTATAATTATGAGAATAATATATACAGGGGGTGTCCAATAAATGTGATCCTTGATGAAAGTACTTTTCCCAGTAGAAATTCCTTTTGATTTAGTTTTAATTCATATAATTTCTCCAGGGAAATATTTTTGAGTTCAAGTTTTTCATAAGTAATATTTTGAGTTATTGGTTCGACTTTGATTTTTGGCAAAAGTAAAGGTTTGTGGAGCGATTTCCCTTTTTCGTTTATAATTTTTTTATCTTCAAACTGAAACGAGCAACCTAATGGTAGGGTAACAAGACAAGTAAGCTCCTTTGAGATTGACCAAATCTATCTTTTTACAATTGATTTGAATTTTTTTCTTGTGGTAAAATCAATAAATAATAAATACATGACATTTATTTTTTCAACAATACTTGATTTTAACGAAATTTCAATTAATTGGCAATGTACTTTGTTGCCTAAATTTAAAATAGAGGTGATGCAGTCGTTTTCTTCGTTTACATAATTTGGCTTTCTGAACAATAATCGTTCGGAATCAAATGTTGACAGGAGTAATCTTGATATTGATGTGTCTTTGTAATTTGCAAGGCAATGTTTATTTGGAATAATGTTAGTAACATTGCGTGTAGGTATTGGATATAAATGATAATAATTAAATTGATTAGGATTGACAATTGGGATACTTAATTTGAAAACAAGTCTGTAATTTGAGCAATATGATTTTAGATCTATTAATTTATAATAATTATAGGTCAGTCTCATTTGTATATATTAATTGTTTAACGTTATATAATTTATTAAGTTTATTAATTATGGATTTTAATTCATCGATACTATACTGCGATGTAAGGTGCCTAACTTAGAAAAAGTTATTGAGTTTTCTTAATCGGTTAAAAATAATATTAAAGAATTTAAATTGTTATTGATTTGATCGAGAATATTTCTCTGATATTGAGCTGAATGGAACTTTGTTTTACTTACTTCTTTCTGTATATTATTTAATTTAATTAATATAATATCTTGATTCTGCTGAATTAATTTTAAGTATCTTATTATAATTATCAAGAAGCATATTTAATGAAATTTGTCTATTAAAATTATTTATTATTTTGTTTTGATTAACTTATAAGTGTTCGATAGCCTCATCATATCGTTTAGCATCTTCTTGGTCTAAATTACCTGATATGAATTTTACCACACTATCTACCTAGTGTATTAATTAAACCTCGTTTTATTCTAATATTTGTATGAAATGCGTACACAGAAATAAACCTTTCTTTTATTATATTAACTTGAAATAAAATATGTTAATTAAAATTTAAAAGTGAAATATGGAAAACATGGTTCCTCATGTTCAATAGTGTTAATTGTTTTATCCATTTTTGCATGTCCTAAATATATGGGTAATAGTCCTGGGTTTGTGTCCAGTGAGTCACTGGCTAAGTCCTGAGCATGAAGTAGCTCATCGTCAATATTAGTAGAAGGGTTGTGACTGAAAACATTGTCCTGGGGTGTAACCTGTGGAGATTTAGATTTAATTAGTTTTGGTTTTTTTAATTGTTCTTTATGAAATTTGGATTTAGAAGTAAAGATTTAGAAGTAAAGAAGAACCAATCGGAATTTCCCTTTTATAACGAGGAGCTGTTTTACTCCTTTGAGGTTTCTAACGTAAACAGGATGTGTAAGGTCAAGGTCAGGTTTGTCATATTACGTTTTGCGATTATTTTCTCTTTGTCGGATTTTATTTTATCGTGAATTTTATTATAAATGAAGTTTGTTTTTTCTCGGTGTTGCACTATATAATTTGTCATAAAATCTTTATTTATCTTTAAGTTAAAGGGTCGTTTGTCCCTAAGTGTCCGGTTATTATTTCAAATGGTTTCATTTGAGTTACCGAATGAATAGTATTATTATATCCCAAAATTGCGTAAGGAATTATTTCGCAAAGAGGCAATTTAGGTTTTTGGAGTTTTATTATTTTTACATGTTCGAGTAAAGTAGAATTGAAGCGTTCTACTATACCATTACTGGGATGGTATAGTAGATGGGATGTAAAGGCGTAATGTAATGAATTTTTATATTATGCAATTCAATAAAATCTAATATTATTTCATTTTTAAACTGTACCAATTATCTGATATTAATTTTGGTAAACCGTGGTGACTCATGAATGTTATTAGATTTTGAACAATATTAATTGCGTGTGTACTATTTATGCATATATACAGGTTGTCTCCTAAAAAACGCCGCAAGCCATAACTTCGTTATTTATAATCTGATCTTAAAAAACAAACAATCAAATGAAATGGCTCTAAATACACTCTAGAGTGTGTATACCGCAGTTTTTAAACTTTTTTTTTTGAAAAGGGAGAATATAGTTTTTTTATTTACTATTGTGCAGATTTCTTTTCTGAATCCAATGATGTATAACAAATGGACTTTTGTGAAACATTTGTCACAGACAAATGGTGAAATAATTCGCGGATACCGCAATAGGCGCGCAGTCGCTTAATTGATGACAAACGTATTTTGACTTATCGTCTGTGTCGTGGAAAAAAAAATACAACAAAGTGAATAAAACCCAGAACAGAATTAGAATTTAATTATAAAAGAAACATTACATGAAGATCAATTAAAAACAATATATATATATATATATATATATATATATATATATATATATATATATATATATATATATATATATATATATATATATATATATATATATATATATATACGGGGTGTCTCCTAAAAAACGCCGCAAGCCATAACTCCGTTATTTATAATCTGATTTTAAAAAACAAAAAATCAATGGCTCTAAATACACCCTAGATACTGTGGTGTTTTAAAATTATTTTTTTTTGAAAAGCGATAGTCAACTTTTTTTTCAAATGACACTATAGTTTTTTTTATTTACTATTGTGCAGATTCCTTTTCTGAATCCAACGATGTATAACAAATGGACTTTTGTGAAACATTTGTCACAGAAAAATGGTGAAAATATTCTCCAATACCGCAATAGGCGCCCGGTCGCGTAATTGATGACAAACGTATTTTGACTAATCATCTGTGCCATGGAAAACGAAAAATAATACAACAAATCGAGTAAATGTCATTTCAACTTCCGCATCCCAGTTTTTTTACATTATTTTACTTTTGTGTGTCACAGTGTCACTACAGTGTCACTACAGTGTTATTTTTTGCGAAATTAGTCAACACTGCAGTATGGATAATAATCAAATATTGACGGATATGATTCAGGTACACTTTCAGTGTAATCAGAATCGTGGTGCAGCAGTCCGCTTTTATAGAGAGCGGTTTCCTCATAGTTTTCCAGTTTAGCTTGAGCATTCAAAAGGTGAAGATCTCCAAAAGAGAAATTCACCCAAGAGGCAAAAGCAATAAAAGACGATAAAACTTTTACCTGCCTGGCACTTTCGGGTCTGGTGCGATAAAGGAGAAAGCTAACACGTAAGCAATTACGGGCTTTCCCTATTAAAATCGTAGCGCGTAGAGGGTACCAAGCAGGCGTGACTCGCCTAAAGGCGTACAGCTGCGAAAGTGTTTCCTTTTCCCAAGGGAAAAGGAATAAAGCGAACAGTGATAGTGGTGCGCGATCGCCGCGTAAGTGATCGGGAAAAACGGACAAAACCGTAATGGGGGAGATGTCCGACTCGGACGTCTCTATCTCCGGGGACGAAAGCCCTCGGAGTATGGAGACCCGGGGAGGAAGCCGCTCTCCCGGTGCGGGATACGGTGAGTTGAGGGCCGAGAATGAGGCCCTCAGGGCTCAGTTAGCGCAAATGAGTGTAGTATGTGAAGCGCAGAAAAAAGAAATAGAAGACTTAAAGAAGCAAATGAAAATTCAGCACGAGGAGGCGCAGCTAGCCGTAATAAGCAGACAGATCGCCTCCCGAGATAAGGAAGCCGTTGGCCCCCAGCCAACACGCCGCCCAACGAAGGAGGGTAGTAAAAAGCGGGCCATGGAATCCGACGAGGAGTCCAAGCCCGCAAGGAAACAGGCAATCAGGTCTCCAGCCAGGAGACCTGAAGCAGGTAAGTGTGGGGTAAGCGGGGACAGGAACGCCGAGGAGACGGGCTGCTCCCCCGTGGAGATTCCCGATTCCCCGGTGTCGCCTCCGGCAGAGGTCCAGAGCGACGAGGAGGGAAACAAGAAAAGAAAAGTGCCCCCGGTAGTCCTTCGAAAGAAGGGCGACTGGGCAACGGTAGGACGGATCCTCGGGGACGCGAGGATCAACTACACAAAAGCGAAACTGATAGGGGACGGGGTGAAAATCCACCCCAGAAGACCACAGGCGCCTCACCAGGATGCTGGCGGACAGAAAATACGAGTATCATACATACTCGTTGCCTGAGGCCAAAACCCTCAGGATCGTAATAAGAGGGATTCCGGATTGCATTACGGAGGAAGACGTCATGGAAGACCTCAGGGGACAAGGGCATCAGCCAATAGCCGCCCACAGGATGAGATGCAGAAGAAGGAAGACCACCATGCCACTGGTATTGGTTCAGCTGCCGGAAAGCGGAGCAACGGCAGCCGCGGGCATTAAGCGCTGCTGCGGGCTAGTGGTAAGGGTTGAGAGGCAGCGTCAATCAACCCAGAAGACACAGTGCCACAGATGTCAGCGGTTCGGGCACGGCCAAAGCAGGTGCACGGCGCAGCCCAAATGCGTCAAGTGCGGCGAGGAACACCACGAAGCGTCCCAAGGACAAGGCGGCGCCGACCAGTTACAGGGGATGCGAGAAATTCCCAAAGATCAAGACGACCAGGAAAACCACCACCCCTGCAGCGATCGTCACCAGGCAACCCGCGAGGGTTGCAGCATCCCCGACGCAGGAGCCCAGGGCTACGCCGAAGGAGACGCCTAGGGCGGCGCCGAAGGCAGCACCTAGGGCATCCCCCGGAGTGACGCAGACGAAATCCTACGCGGCAGCGGTAGGAGCCCAGAAGAGGAAGACGCCAGCCACCTCGGCCCCGGAGGCGGCCACGAACATCAAGGAGTTGGCCGCGATGTTGGCCAACATGCAACAGATGTACTCAGCACTGAGTGCATTTTTTGTAAAAATGCCATCAATGGGTACAACGTAAATGGCAGGACAGCGTGATGCAGGTAAGTCCCTTAGGATAGCGTCATGGAACGTCGGAACCCTCAGAGGAAGGAAGACTGAGGTAGAGGAAATACTCGAGACCCATCGAGTGGACGTCATGGCACTCCAGGAGACAAGACTGCATCCGACGCTGCACGTACGAGGTTACCAGGTCCATAGGCGGGACAGAAACAGGCGCAGAGGTGGGGTGGCGCTGTTGGTGAGGTCCAACATCGCCCATCATGTCCAGCCCCATCCAGAGACGGAGAGCACCGAGGCGGTGATCATCACAATCCGGACCGGACAGCAGGATAGCTTCCTGTTATCAGCATCCCGGGGAGAGAGTGATGGAACGGGACCTGGACGAGATCTTTCCGCGGGGAGGCAGGACCCTCGCCGTGGGAGACTTCAACGCCAAGTCTCCGTTATGGAACAGCAGGACGACCAACACCCGAGACAGGGCGCTACTGGCGTACACGGACAACCACCCGGAAGTCCGAACTGTTGGCCCGCTGGAACCGACACATCACTGGGTAGGCAGACCGGACGTGCTGGACATCGCGATGGCCCAGAACATAGACGTGGAGAGCATCGAGAATCTCAGAGAAGGATCCTCGGATCACGACCCCATCCTGGTACAGCTAGAGAATGAGGCACAGGATACGAGAGACGACTTCGTCACCAGGCGCACGGACTGGAGCAGGTTCAGGACGTGTCTGGATCGTCGCATCGAGGTCATCCCCCCGCTAGAGACGGCGCAGGACGTCGAGGCAACGGCGGATAGGCTCACCGAGGACATCCAAGCAGCCATGAGAGACAGCACCACGAAGAGGACGGTAAGGAGAAATAACCGTCATTTTGGCTTCGTTTCAGACCCCACCAGGAACCTGATCAGGGAAAGGAGGGCTGCGAAACGCAGAGCCATGCGTACAGGACTACCGGAGGACAGGAGAACGGTCAACCAGCTGAGCCGCAGGGTAAAAGCGGCCTTGGACGAGAACAGGCAGGACGCGTGGAACCGCTTCCTGATGACCCTCGAGCCGGAAGACAACAGCCTGTGGAGTACGCAGAGGGCCATACGCAGACCGAGACCGTCGATTCCGCCGCTACACGGGGAGAGAGGACTCGTGTTCACCAACGAAGGTAAGGCAGGGGCATTTGCAGACAGCCTGGAGCTGCAGCGCAGGGAAAACCTGCCGGACGATGAGGACGAGGACTGGACGGACGACGTCAGGAGGAGGGCACGCCGCATCCGAGAGGCTGACGACGAAGGGTACCAGTTCCAACCGGCCACGATGGAGGAGGTCAAGGCCAACCTGAATACCCTCAAAGTCAGGAAGGCCCACGGACACGATGGCATCGGCAACAGAGCGCTGAGGAGGCTGCCGAGGAAAGGAGTCGCCGCGCTGTTGAACATCGCGAACGGAGTTCTGACGACCCGCCACTTCCCGGAGGGATGGAAAATGGCGGACGTTATAATCATACCCAAACAAGGTAAGAGTTTAGCCCATCTGACTCATTTTAGACCCATCAGCCTGCTGCCGACCTTGAGCAAGGTGATAGAGAGGGTAATCCTGGCCCGCCTGAGGGAGAAGACCGAAGAGCTGGAAGTCATTCCGGACGAGCAGTTCGCATACAGACCGAGACACTCGACAGAGCTGCAGGTGCTACGACTGGTGGAGTACGTCGCGGAGGGCTTCAACAGGAAGAACGTCACCGCGGCGATGTTCCTGGACATCTCCAAGGCATTCAACAGGATCTGGCATGACGGACTACTGGTCAAGACGCTGGACCTGGGATACCCGACGGCCATGGTTAAGCTGATCAAGTCCTACCTGGGAAGGAGACGGTTCCGAGCCAGAGTGAGGACTTCTGTATCCGATTACAGGACCATCGAGGCAGGAGTGCCCCAGGGAGCGGTGCTGTCGCCCCACCCTTTTAACATTTTCACGTCGGATCTGCCCAGGACAGAGCGTACGGCGGTGGCGCTGTACGCCGACGACACGGCGATCGTCGCGAAATCGAGGAGGGCGCGCACGGCGACGACGTACCTGCAGCGAGCGGCGGACGAGCTAGCGGAATGGTGCAGCAAATGGAAGGTGGCCATCAATGCGGAGAAGAGCGCGGCGGTGCTGTTCAGGAAGACGAGGGAGACCCCGGAAGGACACGTCAACTTCAACGGTGAGAATATCCAATGGAAAGACTGTTTCAGGTACCTTGGAGTAACCATGGACAAATCTCTGACGTGGAGAGAGCACATCCATCGAACGACGGGACGTGCCAAAGCCACCGCCTCCAGACTCTGGACGATGACGGGGAACGACAGCCAGCTAAACCTGAGGAACAAGCTGCTGCTCATCAAGCAGGTCCTTCAGCCCCAACTGATGTACGCGTCAACAGCCTGGGGCTATGCCGCTCAGACGCACATGAAGAGGATCCAGGCCATCGAGAACGTCGCCCTCCGCCGCGCCGTGGACGTGCCGTGGTATGTGAGGAATGCGGACAGCAGGCGGGACTTGGAATACACGACAGTGACGGAGAGGATCCGAGCCAGGGCTCGGAATCTCTACGATCAGGTAGGTGTTCATGACAACCTCCTCATACGAGCGGCATCCGACTATGACCCGGGAGGACCGAGCAGGCACAAGAGGCCCAGGATGCAGGTGTTATAACCCCGGTGACGCCACCGTAGGACAAGAAGTAACCTCGTATTGGTAGAGCCCGCGCGCCCTACCGAGATTCCCGCCACGGGGCCTAGGCCCCATAATCCATTTTCTGTTTCAGGAAAGACTCACGACATTATCCCCCCCCACACGCGCCCGACTCCTAAAAAACGGGATTGTTTTCAATTGAAAAGGAGCCCGTTTCCCGAGTAGCGATACTCACCCTCCCGAGAGCGATGCAAGCGGCGCGGTTCGTCCGCATTGCCGTGGAAGATCGCCCGAAAAGACCCACACCCCGGGCGACGCGCCTGTCGCGAACCCCACGACGAAAAGACACCCCCTCAGGGGGGACAGACGCTGGCAAAAGAAGCTGAGGAAAAACAAGGCGATCCAAGAAAGAGAAGAGCCGAGAAGAAAGTCCCAGCCAGCGGGACCGAAGGCGCCAAGATCAGAGGAGGCCGAAAGTAGCCCACCGACGAACGGGTCTCGTTTGCGGGCGGCGCATTGCCTCCCGCGTTGAGACCCGCGAAGGCGGAGGCGAAGCTCGGCCAGCTCAGGAAGACGGGACAGCCACGGGGACCGCTCCAGGTCGAGCAAACTCAGCCGAATCGTAGAGCCACCGTAGATTCGGATCTCGTTTGCGGGCGACGCCTTGTCTCCCGCGTTGAGATCCGGAAAAGGCGGAGACACGGCTCGGCTGACCGCGTCCGCGCAGGGCCCCCCGGGGCCCCAAAATAACCATTCTATTTTTCAGAAGACATAGACAACCACTCAAACACCCAACCTCCGACCCTGGGATCGTTTCCGATTTGGAGACGAGCCCCCTTTCCCGAGTTACATAACTCATACCCCCGACGGCGATCCAAAGCGGCACGGGCCACGGAGGATCGCCCGACATGATCAAAATCCGGGCGTCGCGCCTTTTGCGACCCCCACGACGATGACACCCCCCGGGGGGCGGACGCTGGCGAAGAGAATCAGCATATCAAGGCGACAAAAGAGAGAGAAAAAGCCGCGAAGAGTCCCCGCCAGCGGGACTAACGGCGTCAGGACCAGAGGAGGTCGAGTGGAGCGAACCGCTGCCAGTAGCGCGCGGTCTCGTTTGCGGGCGATGTCTTCTCGCCCGCGTCGAGGCCGCGCGAAAGCGGAAGCAAAGCTCGGCCCACCTTAACGACGGTCCAGGTCTACATGATGGGCGAGTAGGGAACGGTGATCTCGCTCGGCTCGCCATACGAACCCATCGAGGCCATTACGCCGGCCAATTGATATTGGCGTATTGGCGTCATAGTTTTCTCAGTTAAGCTCGAGCAGTCGAAAGGTGAAGATCTCCCAATAAGAGAAATTCACCCAAGAGGCTAAAGCAATAAATCCACTACCTGCCTGGGACTTTCCGGTCTGGTGCAATAAAAGAGAAATCGACACGTAAGCAATTACGGGTTTTCCCTCTTTAAGATCGCAACAGGTAGAAGGTACCGAACAGGTGTGACTCGCCTCAGGGCGTCGTCCAGTGGCGAAAGCGTTTCCTTTTCCCAAGGGAAAAGGAACAAAGCGATAAGTGATAGTGCGCGAACGCTCGCGATAGAGTCAGGGGACAGAACCGACAGGACGGTAATGGGCGAGATGTCCGACTCGGACGTCTCTATCTCCGGGGACGAGAGCCCCCGGAGGATGGAGACCCGGGAAGGAAGCCGCTCTCCCGGTGCGGGGTACGAGGACATAAGGGCCGAGAACGAGGCCCTGAGGGCACAGTTGGCCCAAATGAGTGAAGTGTGCGACTCGCAAAAGAGGGAGATCGCCGAACTAAAACTTCAGATGAGGAGACAACATGAAGAGGCAATGAAGCAGCTGGCTCGGATCAGCGAACAGATAGCCTCCAGGGAGGGTAAGGAAGCTGAAGGCCTAAAACACGCGAAGCCCACGATGAAAAGACATCTCCTCCGGGGGGACAGACGCTGGCAAAAAGAAGCTGAGGAAAAACAAGGCGATCCAAGGAAGAGAAGAGCCGAGAAGAAAGTCCCAGCCAGCGGGACCGAAGGTGCCAAAACTAGAGGAGGCCGAGGAGAGCCCACCGACGAACGGGTCTCGTTTGCGGGCGACACATTGCCTCTCGCGTTGAGACGTGCGAAGGCGGAGGCAAAGCTCGGCCAACTCCGGAAAAGGGGACGGCCATGGAGACCGCTCCAGGTCGAACCAACTCAGCCGAGTCGTAGTGCCACCGTTGATTCGGATCTCGTTTGCGGGCGACGTCTTGTCTCCCGCGTTGAGATCCGGAAAAGGCGGAGACGTGGCTCGGCTGACCGCGTCCGCGCAGGGGCCCCAGGGCCCCAAAATAACCTTTCTGTTTTTAGGGAAGACATAGACAACCACCCAAACACCCAACCTCCGACCCTGGGATCGTTTCCGATTTGGAAACGAGCCCCCTTTCCCGAGTTACATAACTCATACCCCCGACGGCGATCCAAAGAGGCACGGGCCGCGGAGGATCGCCCGAGAAGATCAAAATCCGGGCGACAATGACACCCCCCCGGGGGGCGGACGCTGGCGAAGAGAAGCATTACAACTAGGCGACAAATGAGCGAGAAAAAGCCGTGAAGATGTCCCCGCCAGCGGGACTAACGGCGTCAGGACCAGAGGAGGTCGAGTGGAGTGAACCGCTCCCAGTAGCGCGCGGTCTCGTTTGCGGGTGACATCATGTCGCCCGCGTTGAGACCGCGCGAAAGCGGAAGCAAAGCTCGGCCCACCTTAACGACGGTCCAGGTCTACATGATGTGCGAGTAGGGAGCGATGATCTCGCTCGGCTCGCCATACGAACCCATCGAGGCCATTACGCCAGCCAAGTGATATTGGCGCGCATAGAGAAGTTTCAGAACCACGTAAATTTGGAAGACTTGAAGAAAATTTAAGAAACTATGGGACATTTAAGAAACCGAAACGAGAAGAACGCGAATTTAATGAAAACACGGAGCTCAATGCTCTTCTTAATGTTGAAGAAAACCCAAGAACCCCCATTCGGGAAATTTCAAATAATATTGGAGCTTTAAAAGGAACTGTGAATTCAATATTGAAAAAGCACAAATTTAAGCCATACATACCTTAAAAAGTACAGGCATTAGAGGAAAACGATAGAGATCGAAGACAACAATTTTGCCATTTGTATTTAAATTCAGTGCGACGAGACCCACTTTTCCACACTAAGATTATTTGGTCAGACGAATGTACATTTAGTGTACATTTTTAATAGAAATATTCACCGACATTGGAGCCAAGAAAACCCAAGGATTATCGTCGAAACTAATTTTCAGCGAAGGTCTAGTATTAATGTGTGGTGTGGCATTTTGGGCAATAGATTGATTGGACCATTTCTCATAGACCCTAATCAATAAAAATATTATCAGAATTTTTTAAAAGAATATGTATATATATATATATATATATATATATATATATATATATATATATATATATATATATATATATATATATATATATATACATATATATATATATATATATATATATATATATATATATATATATATATATATATATATATATATATATATACAGGGTGAGCCACGGTGGATGGAGTATTAAAAGTATGTGGAGAACGGATCTACCGATTGCTTTGAAAGTTTGGTTACCAAAATAGCCGAGTATGGTCTATGCAACTAAAATATTTTCGAATGTGCGGTGTTGCCACACATACGTAAAACCGGCAACATCTTCGTTATTTTAAATAGAATACCCTGTAAATTTTTGCATTTCTTGGATTGTTGTCTCTCTCTGAGTAACTTTTGTTAATATTTCGCTATATCTATGTCAAGCCGTTATCGAGATAATAATTCCTTTCTGAATTTATTGCCAAAAATTTTACTTTCAGTAAATCGTGTTTTCTCCTACCTACGCAGCAATTAAGAGATAATTTTTCGTGGCTAGGCAAGGCCTGAGGGCATCGTCTTCATTAATCAAATGTTTCCAATATCATACAGAGTGAGTTAGAGAATGCTTTCTATAAGTGACTTAGAGAAATGCACGAAAGTCAATTTTTTTAAATGGAATGCCCAGTATATTATTACTAATTCGGAAAGGTGATATATTTACCTATTTAAAAATGTTAATGTACCCTATACCTAATGTGCACCCTTTTCGATATATAGGCACTTTTCTGTAACCCTTCCAAGAAGATTATATCTTTTGGTATGTTGTCATAACGGGTGGGCCATGAAATTTTTATTTTATCATTTTGTAATGACAACAGATACGCTATTTTTCTAAATAAATTTGACATTAGCAATATTTGCACTTAATTTGAATAGCTGTAGCACAAATATGGCAGAAAACAATTATACAAACGCAATTTTAATGGATTTGTTTATTATTCATGGACAGTGCAATAAGATTATCAACAGAACTTGTAGAATATTTAATGAGAAATATCCGTATTTGCCGCAGATGAACAACAGAAGGTTTCTACGAATTCAGAGGAATTTTATAAATTTTGGTTCGTCATTAAGAGAACCAAGAAATTTACCGAAACCTGTGACATCTGACGAGGTAAATGAAATCAATGTGCTAGTATATTTTCATGTAAATCCCCAGTATTCCATACGTTGTGCTGAACAGGATTTAGGATTCACCCATTCGAAGAATTATCTACGGTATTTTCATCATTCTTCGGTAACACCACATCTTTAAAGCTTCTAATTTCTTCCTACTTGCTTCCCCTACCGTCCAGGTTTCGCAACCGTATGGTGCCGTGTTCCATCCATACGTTTTCAAAAATCTCTTCCTTGTTTCTAAGTTTATTACCCCCGAGCATAAAAGTTTTCACTTTCTTTTTGTTAAAAGCTACTCGACCCTGCGCTATTCTTTGTTTTATATCTTTATCGCTTCTTCCATCCGAATTTATTTTACTTCCTAAATAAGTGAAGTGAAGTCTTTAACTTCCGAAGTAATCAAATATCGATAAATGTCTAAATGTTTAAATTATATCGACAATTTAAATATTTTTAATTTAAAATACTACTACTGTCTAGTAGGTTTTTTTTTCCTCGAGGGGAAAATCTTTAAAAGACACCTGGCCTCTGATGTTCTGTTATTATTTGGCCAGGTAGTGTCGGATTCGTGTATGCCTACCGACTAAAAACCCCCCGCTATCCTGTCAGTGTAATGCCGAAGAGGAACCGCTCTCGTTTTACTTTTCTTCGGCATATCAATCAGGATACTTACTCGTTTCCCACTTCCCTCTCATCTTTCTCCTTCTCCTTCATGATGGCCGTTACCATATGCTCCACCACTGTCCATCCATCCCTGGTCTCGAGCATGATTGGGATCATCTTATCAACAGTGATAGCATGTCCTATCTTTTGCTCTGCAGCTCTCCTTTCACCTATCCACCTCTTGCAGCTGAACACTGTATGGGCGGCATCATCAGCCTCCCCACAGGACCAACATCAGCCTATCTGCTCTCGCGTTTGCCTATTTCCAATAGGTATTCCGCGAAACAGCCATGCCCGGTAAGGACCTGGGTTAAATAATACCCGACATCGCCATGTGCCCTTTCGCACCATGGTCTTATGTTCGGGATTAGCACCCTCGTCCATCTCCCTCGGGACTCCGCGTCCCATCTCTCCTGCCAGTGTTCCCATAGGCTCTCCCTCGCTGCACCTCTGTCAGCGCCTCTGTACACCTCCCGTCTCTCCCTTACTAGAAAGTCGATGGGTGGTATACAGGCTATTACCAGCCTTGCCACTGTCGACACCGTCCTGTATGCGCTACAGACCCTTAGCGCTGCTCTTCTTTGGACTTTGGTGAGCTCCTTCCTCCACTTGTCCCTTCTCAATATGTCCACCCACACCGAGGCGGCGTACAGTAAAATCGACTGCACCACCCCGCTGAGGACTCTCCTCTTTGCTGCCCTGGGGCCCTTGATGTTTGGCATCAAATGACCAAGGGTCGAGACGGTTTCCTTGCCTTTTCCAGAGTCTGTTTGATGTGTTCCCTAAATGACAGGCAACTATTGATCAAGACTCCCAGATACTTGACACTCTGCTTCGGCACGACTTCAGTATCCCCTACTCGAAACGTGATATACGGGGGATTTCTCCTTCTTGTCAGGAGAACTGCCTCCGTTTTATCCAAAGCCAGAGTCAATTCCCTTTCTCCAATCCATCTCCTGATCCTATCAACAGTGAGGTTGGCGTTCTCCCAGAATCTATAAATCAATTAAAAACAAGTTGATTAAATACATGCAAAGATAAACACGATACTACATTAAACAAAGTTAAACAGCATTAAACACGAAATACATAAACGAAGTGCATCAAAGTTTAACTCGAAACAACTAAAGAAACAAATTAGCAAGCAAATACAGTTACAAACCTACAAGTGCTGCTCAAATTGGTTACCGGCACAATCAAGACATACCGGCATCTTCTGAATACTGCATTGGTCGCATTCAATATAAATGGTGTATTTCGCGACACGCACGTATAATTCTTTGCCTCAGAATTTCTTCATTTTCTGGTCCGGTTAAATAGACATGATCTTGAAGATAACCCCACAACCAAAAATCAAGTGGAGTAAGATCTGAAGAACGGGTAGGCCATCGAATCGGTCCATAAGTTCCTATCCACCTTTCATTAAATGTGGTGTTTAACTAATTAGTACTCATTCTGGCATTATGAGGGGTGGCCCCATCTTTCTGGAAATAATTCTATTGAGTTATGCAATAGATAGTTCATTTAAAAAATTCTGATAATATTTTTATTGATTAGGGTCTATGAGAAATGGTCCAATCAATGTATTACCCAAAATGCCACACCACACATTAATACTAGACCTTCGCTGAAAATTAGTTTCGACGATAATCCTTGGGTTTTCTTGGCTCCAATGTCGGTGAATATTTCTATTAAAAATGTACACTAAATGTACATTCGTCTGACCAAATAATCTTAGTGTGGAAAAGTGGGTCTCGTGGCACTGAATTTAAATACAAATGGCAAAATTGTTGTCTTCGATCTCTATCGTTTTCCTCTAATGCCTGTACTTTTTAAGGTATGTATGGCTTAAATTTGTGCTTTTTCAATATTGAATTCACAGTTCCTTTTAAAGCTCCAATATTATTTGAAATTTCCCGAATGGGGGTTCTTGGGTTTTCTTCAACATTAAGAAGAGCATTGAGCTCCGTGTTTTCATTAAATTCGCGTTCTTCTCGTTTCGGTTTCTTAAATGTCCCATAGTTTCTTAAATTTTCTTCAAGTCTTCCAAATTTACGTGGTTCTGAAACTTCTCTATGCGCGCCAATATCACTTGGCTGGCGTAATGGCCTCGATGGGTTCGTATGGCGAGCCGAGCGAGATAATCGCTCCCTACTCGCACATCATGTAGACCTGGACCGTCGTTAAGGTAGGCCGAGCTTTGCTTCCGCTTTCGCGCGGTCTCAACGCGGGCGACATGATGTCACCCGCAAACGAGACCGCGCGCTACTGGAAGCGGTTCACTCCACTCGACCTCCTCTGGTCCTGACGCCGTTAGTCCCGCTGGCGGGGACATCTTCGCGGCTTTTTCTCGCTCATTTGTCGCCTAGTTGTACTGCTTCTCTTCGCCAGCGTCCGCCCCCCGGGGGGGTGTCATTGTCGCCCGGATTTTGATCTTCTCGGGCGATCCTCCGCGGCCCGTGCCTCTTTGGATCGCCGTCGGGGGTATGAGTTATGTAACTCGGGAAAGGGGGCTCGTTTCCAAATCGGAAACGATCCCAGGGTCGGAGGTTGGGTGTTTGGATGGTTGTCTATGTCTTCCCTAAAAACAGAAAGGTTATTTTGGGGCCCCTGCGCGGACGCGGTCAGCCGAGCCACGTCTCCGCCTTTTCCGGATCTCAACGCGGGAGACAAGACGTCGCCCGCAAACGAGATCCGAATCGACGGTGGCACTACGACTCGGCTGAGTTGGTTCGACCTGGAGCGGTCTCCATGGCCGTCCCCTCTTCCGGAGTTGGCCGAGCTTTGCCTCCGCCTTCGCACGTCTCAACGCGAGAGGCAATGTGTCGCCCGCAAACGAGACCCGTTCCTCTAGTTTTGGCACCTTCGGTCCCGCTGGCTGGGACTTTCTTCTCGGCTCTTCTCTTCCTTGGATCGCCTTGTTTTTCCTCAGCTTCTTTTTGCCAGCGTCTGTCCCCCCCGGAGGAGATGTCTTTTCATCGTGGGCTTCGCGTGTTTTAGGCCTTCAGCTTCCTTACCCTCCCTGGAGGCTATCTGTTCGCTGATCCGGGCCAGCTGCTTCATTGCCTCTTCATGTTGTCTCCTCATCTGAAGTTTTAGTTCGGCGATCTCCCTCTTTTGCGAGTCGCACCCTTCACTCATTTGGGCCAACTGTGCCCTCAGGGCCTCGTTCTCGGCCCTTATGTCCTCGTACCCCGCACCGGGAGAGCGGCTTTCTTCCCGGGTCTCCATCCTCCGGGGGCTCTCGTCCCCGGAGATAGAGACGTCCGAGTCGGACATCTCGCCCATTACCGTCCTGTCGGTTCTGTCCCCTGACTCTATCGCGAGCGTTCGCGCACTATCACTTATCGCTTTGTTCCTTTTCCCTTGGGAAAAGGAAACGCTTTCGCCACTGGACGACGCCCTGAGGCGAGTCACACCTGTTCGGTACCTTCTACCTGTTGCGATCTTAAAGAGGGAAAACCCGTAATTGCTTACGTGTCGATTTCTCTTTTATCGCACCAGACCGGAAAGTCCCAGACAGGTAGTGGATTTATTGCTTTAGCCTCTTGGGTGAATTTCTCTTATTGGGAGATCTTCACCTCTCAACTGCTCGAGCTTAACTGAGAAAACTATGACGCCAATATGCCAATATCAATTGGCCGGCGTAATGGCCTCGATGGGTTCGTATGGCGAGCCGAGCGAGATCACCGCTCCCTACTCGCCCATCATGTAGACCTGGACCGTCGTTAAGGTGGGCCGAGCTTTGCTTCCGCTTTCGCGCGGCCTCGACGCGGGCGACAAGACATCGCCCGCAAACGAGACCGCGCGCTACTGGCAGCGGTTCGCTCCACTCGACCTCCTCTGGTCCTGACGCCGTTAGTCCCGCTGGCGGGGACTCTTCGCGGCTTTTTCTCTCTCTTTTGTCGCCTTGATATGCTGCTTCTCTTCGCCAGCGTCCGCCCCCCGGGGGGTGTCATCGTCGTGGGGGTCGCAAAAGGCGCGACGCCCGGATTTTGATCATGTCGGGCGATCCTCCGCGGCTCGTGCCGCTTTGGATCGCCGTCGGGGGTATGAGTTATGTAACTCGGGAAAGGGGGCTCGTCTCCAAATCGGAAACGATCCCAGGGTCGGAGGTTGGGTGTTTGAGTGGTTGTCTATATCTTCTGAAAAATAGAATGGTTATTTTGGGCGGACGCGGTCAGCCGAGCCGCGTCTCCGCCTTTTCCGGATCTCAACGCGGGAGACAAGACGTCGCCCGCAAACGAGATCCGAATCTACGGTGGCTCTACGATTCGGCTGAGTTTGCTCGACCTGGAGCGGTCTCCGTGGCCGTCCCGTCTTCCTGAGCTGGCCGAGCTTCGCCTCCGCCTTCGCGGGTCTCAACGCGGGAGGCAATGCGCCGCCCGCAAACGAGACCCGTTCGTCGGTGGGCTACCTTCGGCCTCCTCTGATCTTGGCGCCTTCGGTCCCGCTGGCTGGGACTTTCTTCTCGGCTCTTCTCTTTCTTGGATCGCCTTGTTTTTCCTCAGCTTCTTTTGCCAGCGTCTGTCCCCCCTGAGGGGGTGTCTTTTCTTCGTGGGGTTCGCGACATATATATATATATATATATATATATATATATATATATATATATATATATATATATATATATATATATATATATATATATATATATATATATATATATATATATATATATATATATATATATATATATATATATAGAGCCGGAGAACCAGTATGTTCTCCGCCAGGCCTCCCTTTCTCTCCAACTAGGAGTCTACCTAGGATGAGATGTTACAAAAGTTTCCCCAACACATCAATCAGGCGTATCGGCCTAAAGGATTTGGGGTCCTCCACTGGCTTGTTCTCTTTGGGGATTAGAACAATCCTGGCCATCTTCCATCCTTCCGGGAAGTCGCCGCTCCTCATGACTTCATTCATAATCCGCAGCATCTCCACAGGATATAGCTTCCACCACGGCCTTCAGGATCTCAGGGGGAATACCGTCCGGACCAGGTGCCTTGCCATTTTTGATCTTGACACAAGCCCTTAGCAGTTCTTCCTCCGTAAGCGGGTCAAAATCTGCTCCTGGTTGGCGTTCCCATTCTGCCACCGGTTTCACAGGGAAGAGCGCGTCCACCGCCTCTCTCATTTTTCCTAGAGGGATCTCTTGTTGGTGACTATTCGTCCTCTTCACCACAAGTTTGTACGCCCTGTCCCAGACATCTCTATCCAGGTCGGCGCACAGCTCGTCCCACTTTCTCCTCTTCTCTGCCTTGATAGCGTCCCTCAGCTTTTTCTTTTCAGCCTTGCACGCTACCTCAGCCTCTCCCTGCTCATAAGAGTTCCAGGCTCGTCTAGCCCTGTTCCTGATATAAAGTCTACGTGCGGCGACGCACTTCTTCCTTTGGACAGAGATCTCTGTCCACCAATATATCTTCGGGGACTGCCTGTTTCTGCCTTTTCTGGACATGTATGCATCACACGCCCTCGTGACGCTATCAACCAAAGATTTGGGATCCTCCCATTTTCTCTTTGGTCGTCCATGACCCTACAGAAACTAGCCCTATTCTAGATGTTCAACTTCCAGCCCCTATTCCTGGTCACGCTAAGCGTCTGTCCCACCCCCTCCACAACTTCAAAGAAGATGTATTTGTGGTCACTGAGTTTTTCCTTATGGGAGACACTCCAACGTACAACTGTGACAGCTGCTCCAGCCGTAGCGAACGTTACATCCGGGTTCGACGCCCATCTCCCCCTTTCAAACGCTGGCTGTGACCCTCGAGTCAACACGGCCAGGTCAGCCTCGCTGCCCACTCCAATACCAAGTTTCCCCTGGCATTTGGAACTCCTCCGCCCCCCCCCCATTCGGGGGCCCTGGCGTTGAAATCGCCCGCAACAATGCAGTCGTCATCCGCACCTTTCACTAATTCCTCCAAACTATTCAAAGAAACCTGAAGTTCCTTTGGACTTCCATTTAGAGAAAAATAGCAACTGCACAAGATGACCCCGCCTACTTTAGCCCACGCGTAACCAGGCCTGATCCAGCGACGACGAGCCCCGTGTTCACCACCCATATGACGGCCATATCCACCCTCTCTATCCTCATCGTCACCCAGAGTAAGTCCTGGGCCACCCGGCACCTATTTAGGTTAACCTGGATGACTCTGAACGGTCCGGCGATCCCTCTCCTTGTGTCCTTCTCGTCCACACTTGAAGCACAAACTTCTTCTGTCAACCCCCTGCACTGGTCAACGAATTGGTCCGTGCTCCAACACCTCAAACATCTCGTCCGGGAGGGTCTGGATCTGATCTTACACTTTCCCCATCCCAGGCGAATCCTTCCTCTATCCAGGAGCTTATTGGCCCCCACGTTACTGGCCTCTATGACAACTATTTGGCTGTCTTCCGGACCCGCTTTTAGAGAGACAACGGAGAACTCCTCATTCCCCATTTGAGCCTCCTTCACCTCGGCCTCCGTCGTCGATGGGTGGATATCCCTCACCGCGATCCTCGCCGAGTTCTTTAGCGATCTGACATCCGCTCCCTTCATCCTATTTTGGATCTCCGTTTTGAGGGCATCTGCCTTGCCATCCCCTCCTTTAACCTCCAGAAGGAGATCCCATTCCTTGGTCTTTCTTAGGCCCTGGATCGCCACTCCTATAGCCTTCGGATCCACGATCCCCTCCACCTTCCTGAGCATCTCGGCATATGTGCTCTCTCCGACTTTGAGAACAACCGCAGCGGGCTTGTTGTTCCGCTTGGGGACCGTACGGGTCATCTCCTCTTCAGGTTTCCCTTTTCTCCGTCGTGCCTTAACGACATTCCATTCGGGATCCTGCTTGCCCCTGCCATCCTGCCGCTCCTGACCCTTCGTGGGGGATACATGGAGATTTCAACATCTTCGCCTCGGAAGATGAATTCGGTTATCTTACGGATTTTCCTCCATTCCGTAACACTGTGAGGCGGGAACGCCAACTTCTTCCTTCCCTGCCTCTTCATCAGGTCCTTAAGATGACCTAATGCTTCCAGCAGGGTTTCGGAGATTCAGGGTCTGTTCCCCTCCTCTGCCACCATCAAGTGATAGGCATATCTATCCTTGATTACTTCCTCCTCCCCTTCCTTCGAGGGTCTAGCTGTCAGGTGTCGCAAGTATGCTACCCCTCCAACTGGAACCTCCTGGTCACCAACCTCCTGGCTTTCAAAGAATTACTCCTTCGTAGCCTTGGGGATGCCCTCATCCACCGAAGTGTGGAAGTCAGTAGCCCCGCACCACACCAAATCCCACTCGGTGGGGAGGTAGCCTATTTTTCCCTCAGCCACTTTGGTCCTTTCAAAGGCTGCCTCGGGCCAATCCGGTCCAATCCTAGCTGGGTTATTAATCATAGAAAGTTCATTATCAAGGGCATGCATTTCGTCAATTTTGATTCTAGAAAGTGCATCTGTGTTCATGTTGGTTTTACCTTTTTTGTAACGAACTTTCGTAATCGTATTCTTCTAATTTCAGTCGCCAACGTACAAGACGTGACTGTTGGTCTTTAAATGAAAAAAGCCATTGGAGCTTTATGGTCCATGGAGAGGTTTATGATCGGTATATATTATAAATTTTTACCAAAGAGGTAGGGTCTAAAATATTTTACTGCATAGACAATTGCCAAAAGTTCTTTTTCAATTGTACTATAATTTACTTCCACGGGATTTAATGTTCGAGATGCGTAAGCGATTGGTCTTTTGTCTTGGGAGAGAACGGCTCCAATTGTGAAATTGCTTGCGTCGGTTGTAAGTCCAAAAGTCGTTGTAAAGTATACTATAAAAAAAAAAAAAAAAAAAAAAAAAAAATATATATATATATATATATATATATATATATATATATATATATATATATATATATATATATATATACTAATAAAGGTTCGTTGGTAAGTATATTCTTACATTTTTCAAGAATCAACAAATTCAGGGGTGTGAATAATTTTTTCATTTTTCTTTAAACACAGTTAAAAGTTTTGTTAATTTCTCCAAATTGTCAATGAATTTACGATAGTATCCAACAAGTCCAAAAATGATTTAATTTCTTTTGCAGTTTTTGGAATAGGGAATCGCTTAATGGCTTTAATTTTATCAGGATTTGGTTTAATGCCTTCTGTAGTAATAAGGTGTCCTAAGAAAACAGTTTCCTTTTTTAAAAATTCATATTTATCAAGAGAAATTTTTAGAGAGTATGTTTGAAAAGCTTCAAAAACTAATTTTAAATTTTGAATATGTTCCTGAAGGGATGTAGAAAATGTAATAACGTCATCCATATAGACTAGACAAATTTTATGTTGAAGGTCTTTGAGTACCTTATCCATTACGCGTTGAAATGTCGAAGGTGCATTTTTGAGTCCAAAAGGTATACGAAGGTATTCGTAGTGGCCATTTTCAACTGTGAAAGCTGTTTTTTCAATAGAATTTGGGTCCATTTCAAGTCAAGAGTAGTAAAATAACTACATCGTCCTAGTTTGTCAAGAATGGTCGTAGTATTGGGGAGTGGGTAACGGTCGTTGACTGTTTTTTTGTTTAAATTGCGATAGTCAATGACTGTCAAATCGCCATTTTTGTTTCCCACTAGAATCAGGTTTTTTCGGTACCAGACATACAGGGCTACTCCAGGGACTACAAGAAGGCCTAATTATTGCTTTCATTTAGCATTTTTTGAATTTGATCATGAATTTCTTGTTTATGGACATGTGGGAATCGATATGAACGGGTATAGATAGGGGTATCATCTGAAAGAAGAATTTTATGCTTTATGTCGTTTGTGAATGAAAGAGATTGGTTAGGACATAAGAAAATATCTTTGAAATATTTACAAAGGGAAATTAATTTTTCTCGTTCTCCGACATTAAGATAATCGGTACGAATAAATGTAGAAATATCGCTGCGCTTAATTTGGGCTGTATTATATTGTAAAGGGAGATTGAAAAGCGGATTTTGTTTTTAAATACTGCAGATAAGCAGTAATAGGGTCTTTAAGATTAATAGTTTCGGCTTCGTTGGAAAGATTGTGAATTTCGAGTTAAGCTTGGTTATTATATATATATATATATATATATATATATATATATATATATATATATATATATATATATATATATATATATATACATATATATATATATATATATATATATATATATATATATATTAGTCAAAAAGTTGTTTACATCAACAATTAAAAAAACTGAACATCAACAATGGAGGGTAAGATTTCCAAAGTTTTGTGCAGGAATGTAAACTTCTGTTGTGATATTAATTGAAATAGTGGTGTGAAGAATTTCAAAAGCATTGGCGGAGTAGTTGGGTAAGATCTACTAATTAAAAAAGAAAATTAATACTAAAAAATTGTTTTGAATTGCGAAATTGTTTCTTGAGATTTGTTCTTAATCTAAAGAATTAAGCCCTATCAATGTCAGATAAAACGAAATTCCTTTCTAGCTAAATCACAAATTATTCCTAGTCAAAGGATAATTATTTCAATGCTTTTTACTAGGGTTGTACCGCGACTATCTTAAACTTTGTTCAAAGACAGAAATGTACGGGTAGTGCTAGGAAATACTTACTTGGTTTTTTCTTGGTCGATCTAAGCGGGGTTGAATGTTGAGATGTAGGATCGTTGTCTTCTAAAGGATCTGGAGTCCACCAGTTTCGCACGTCAGCGAGCCTGTGATAACAATCCTACCCACTACGCCAGTTAACTTTCTTCCCTGATTTGGTCGCCAAAAAATAAACCTCAACGCCGAAATATTTCTGTAGCACTTTATACATAATTTAATATACAAAGATAAAAACTAATCTAACTTGGTTCCCGCTGTTCGGATTTTATATATATATATATATATATATATATATATATATATATATATATATATATATATATATATATATATATATATATATATATATATATATATACAGGGTGTTTACTAAACATACGGCAATAATTGAAAAGGTAATTCCTTGAGTTATTTTCAAAATATTTTACCCTTTGATGATTTTAGGGAAATCACTTTATTTCGAAGATACAGGGAGATAAAAGTTTTTTAACAATAACAATATTTTATTACATAAATATGACATTGAAAGCTTTTTAGTTTACAAGAACTGTTCAAAATGACTACTACCAGCTAGGATGCACGCATCCAATCTTCACCGCATTGATTCCCGAACTCTTTCAAAAACACGAAAGTTGTTTTTTATTAAATTACATCCCTCAATTATTCAATTTCTCAAATCTTCTTCATTTTCTACTGGAGTAGTGCAAATTAATACTTCAGATGGCCCCATAGAAAGAAATCCAAGGGATTTAAATCCGCGGATCGAGCAGGCCATAAGTGGGGTCCACCTCGTCCAATCCAGCTATCTCCATATGTTGCAGTTAAAAACTCACGAGCAACCAAACTGAAATGCGCTGGTGCACCATCATGTATAAGCCACATAACATTTCTCCTTGCCAATGGAATATCCTCTAGAAATCCAGGTAGTGAGTGTTCCAAAATATTTCGATACACTCCGCCGGTAAGTCTTCTTGGTAAAAATACCGGTCCAATTAGGAAGTCACCCACAATTCCAATCCAAACGTTTAATGAAAACTGTTGTTGAAAACTATCTCGAATTACCTCATGTAGGTTTTCTTCAGCCCACACATGTCTGTTGTGAAAATTCATTATTGCACTTCTCGAGAAATTCGCAGTAAAAAGAATCAGCGACAGTAGTTGTGGGATTTGAACCAATGTTTGGAGAAACCATTGAAAATGCAATACGCGGAGGAAAATCAGCAGGAATAAGAGCTTGAACTCGTTGCATGTGGTATGGGTACAAAAACTGCTGCCTCTACCATGCATCTTCCTCTACCATGTTCCAACACATTTTCTTCCAGTTCTACCGTTCTTACTGTTATTGACCTTCCTGGTACTCCATTTTTTCGAACTGTGCCTGTTTCATACTGTGCGTTGATGAATACTTTGAAAGGTTTTTCTATCAGGAACATGACGGTTCGGAAGTCGTTCATTGTACAACCGTCTAGCCTGTAATGAGTTCCCATTGGCAAATCCATACATGAAATGCATGTCAGTCATCTCGGCATTCGTGTAGCGATCCATGATAGAGGACTTCACTGAGAAATGTTTAGCTCGCAAAAATGTCAAATGTCAAAAAAATTGTCAAAAAAGTCAAATGTCAAATGTCGCGTGAGCGCGCTCGTGTGTTACTAATTTTAAAATATCAATATTGTTATTTATTGTCAAAAAATCTTTATCGCCCTGTATTTTCGAAACAAAGTGATTTCCCGAAAATCATCAAAGGACAAAATATTTCTAAAATATTTCAAGGAATCACTCCTTGAATTTTTGCCGTATGTTTAGTAAACACCCGTATATATATATATATATATATATATATATATATATATATATATATATATATATATATATATATATATATATATATATATATATATATATATAGTATATAAAATTTAGTTACCTTTGAAAACATAACCTAAAGAGTCTGAATTGGAAAAAGTGACATCCAACGATAAAATTTAACCTGACGAATCCAGAGACCACATCAAAACCAAGTGTTATTATAATTTATAAGTTTCCTTCTAAAACGACAAAGTGCAGTGATTTAAAAAATATTGTGATTAGTGTGTGCTTCGCCATCGAAAGTTGAAAGCAACGCAGAACGTACCAGTTCCAGCATTATAAATACCGAAAGCCCACCAGTAATTAGCCGCCTTAAATTGTGAGCGCTAATGTTATAGTTTAACTATTCTAACTTTTTACAAATTTATTTGTTGTATTGTATGTACATGTAACTCGTCTTATTAAACGACACTAAATTAAACTAGCGTCTACAGGCAACCCGTAACTGGCGATCCCGAGTACAATTCGGGCGTTCTCGGTTATTTTTGTCATTTGCTTTACTTTCTTGCTTGGCAGTTTAAACCCTCTATAGATGTTGTGTTTGAGCTTTTAATAATGTGTGGTTTGAACCGTTCGAACTCTCGTAATTAAATTCATTTTGCATTCTTCAAACAGGTACTGCGATTTTTAATTTTACCTGCAATATCTACAATAAAAGAAAAAAAATATATATATATATATATATATATATATATATATATATATATATATATATATATATATATATATATATATATATATATATATATATATATATATAATAATTAACATCTTGTAATATGTTAATTTTTGTATTAGATTTAGCCGTATGGGTTTCTGAAGGTGCAATTTCATAGTTATTGTTATTACAGTTTTTTTCTTGCAATTTGAGACTTTCCTTATCTGTGGAAATCAGAAATTCCTGTACACTCACCTCATCAGCAGCTCCCTCTGCACTTTGCTGTGATGTATTCTTAGAGGTAATAGTTAAGTCATCAGTTTCAGTTATTTCTGAGCTATACTCCGTATTTTTATCATATTCATTTGTTGATTTTTTTAAGTTCCCCTTAGATTCAATTAGGCTTTTTCCTTGATCACATGTAACAGGTATTACAAATGTATTTGTTAAATTATCTTCGATTTCCTTAGACCCAGGAGATGTATTATCTAATCTCTCCATTGTAGTTTTTTGTTTATATTGATTTTGTCATGTTCTTTGACGACAGTTTCATACTTTCCCCTCATAATCTCTTGTACTTCTTTTTCATCAGTTAAATAGTCTTCAACAGTAAATTGAATCAATTGATCCCCATCATTCAAAATATTGGGAATATCATCAACAAATATTATTGGCACATCTTCAATAGCAATCCATTCATCGGGTTTTTCTGGATTTTCAGGAATTGTGTTGGAATTTTGTTCATTATTTACATTATCTATATCTGTTGGAGGAGCTTTAAAGCTCTCAAGTTTATGCACAAACTCTTTGATTCTTTTGACATTTTCATCCTGTTCTCAAAATTTCTCAATACTTTTGGTGCAATCTCAATTTCTTCAGCTGTGATTGGAATTTTTTGTGGTTCATTTACTCTTTCCAAATGATTTTGAACGCATTTGGTATAATCTGGTGCGTCAGGGTTAAAGGGAAAAAGTCCACATTTTCTAAATCCATTTATGATAGTTTGAGGTAGAGAAGGCTTTCCAAGAACAGTCTTTAGCAATGGGCAAAATGTTGTTTTGGTAATAATCGTGTTAATGTTTTCAGGTTTTCTTAGCCATTGATAAGTGATTTTCTTCCACACGCTCTTTAGTGATTTAAAAACACCTACGTCTACTGGCTGCATCAGGTGGAGGTTGTGTTCGGAGGTAAGCTGTAGAATATAATAATGTGCTTGTCACAGAATTGGCTTAAGTCCATAGTTAAATGAGTCTTGTGGCCGTCGACAAAAAAAAATTACTGGAAACTTGATGTCTTGAGATTGCAACCACGGAAGCAACTTGGTGGACACATATTCAATGAAAACATGGCTCTTCATCCATCCAGAGTCCGATTTTGTAATATGCCATGATGGATCACTGCTATCCAAAATTTCTTTAGGTATACGAACATATTTGAACACTACACATGGGATTGCGGCTTTGCCACTAGCTGTAAAGACAAAAACTGTGGTAATATTTTCTCTATCGCTTCCCTTCTTAATTTCCAAAATATTCCTAGCACCTTTAGGACCTAAAACTTTTCCAGTTTTAGGACATAGATATTGAATCCACTTTCATCCCCGTTCAAGATTCTGTCTGGATCAGACATAATGTCTAAGTTATTGGTTTCTGTAATATATAATTTTAAATCTGAAAACCACTTTCTGATATATTGCTCAGTTACAACCGCTCTCCCTTTGGTCAGTCCTTCAGATTCACGAAGTGATAATTCTGGATGCCTTTTCAAGAAACAAATAGACCACTTTTCTCCTGGGCGATTATTTGTGAAGGGAGTAGGTCTCATGTCATCCGTTACGATTTTCTCTACGGTATCTAATAGGTCAGATTTCCTTTGGGGAAATCCACATGTAGATAAATCTATCAACCATTTTACTATTTTTCCTTACTCGTCTTTGGTAAGCACCGGCTCTATACCCATTTGCCTGGGGCTTTCTTTTACTCTCCCTTTTATTCGGTCCTGTAGGGTTGCTCTTGGTACTCCAAATAGTCTACTTGCCTTCCTAATGTTTGTGTTATCCTCTCTTATTGCTTTTAATGCCTGATTTAGAGAGTCCTCGGAATATTTAAAGAACGTTCGCTTTTCTTGAGCCATTTTGATCTTACTTTAACCTAGGTATAAAAAAGTGATTTTTGAAAATGTTCAAACTGGTTAATAAAATCAAACATACAAAAATTCCAAAGGCCGGCCGAAAACTATACCAAAAGTCAGCCATCAAAATTTCTAAGTACTAAAATTGACTATTATAGTGGCCGACTAACGGACAGAATGAAATAATTACTTTAATATTAGTAAGAGTGAATAAAGTTCAGGTTCCAATGAATACACAAATGTCCTAATGTCGGCCACAACAGGCCGACATTAGGAAGTGACTACATTTAGTCTGCCTATACTCGGCCGTTGCGAAATTGAATTAAAAAGTGAAACTTTGGAAGAGGTTAAGTTTTTAACAAGCAAAATAAAGCCTTCTGAACTATATAATAATGACTGACAAGTACCTATTTGCTTCTGATATATTCTCTGGCTATTTCCTGCATCATACATCCTTAACAATAAGCATAAAGCAACACTTAACCTTGATGTCCACTAAAACACTGTGTGGGAGAATCTGACTCTTATCAACTCGCCAATGATTTCTACAATATATGAATTTAAAACTGTTGCAAAATGAATTTAATTACGAAAGTTCGAACGGTTCAAACCACACATTATTATAAGCTCAAACACAACATCTATAGAGGGCTTAAACTGCCAAGCAAGAAAGTAAAGCAAATGACAAAAATAACCGAGAACGCCCGAATTGTACTCGGGATCGCCAGTTACGGGTTGTCTGTAGACTCTAGTTTAATTTAGTGCCGTTTAATAAGACGAGTTACATATACATACAAATACAACAAATAAATTTGTAAAAAGTTAGAATAGTTAAACTATAACATTAGCGCTCACAATTTAAGGCGGCTAATTACTGGTGGGCTTTCGAAATTTATAATGCTGGAACCGGTATGTTCTGCGTTGCTTTCAACTTTCGATGGCGAAGCACACACTAATCACAATATTTTTTAAATCACTGCACTTTGTCGTTTTAGAAGGGAACTTATAAATTATAATAACAATTGGTTATTTTGTTGTGGTCCCTGGATTCGTCAGGTTAAATTTTATCGTTGTCACTTTTTCCAATTCAGACTCTTTGGGTTATGTTTTCAAAGGTAACTAGATTTTTGTTACTATTTTTATAATAATTAGCGATGTTGACTGGACAACGGTTAAAAGACAACTCTCCTCCTTTTGAAATGTCATTTCTCTATTAATAATATAGTGTTGATGTTCACTTTTTTTAATTGTTGATGTAAACAACTTTTGAGTATATATATATATATATATATATATATATATATATATATATATATATATATATATATATATATATATAACCAGCCAGCGGGTTGCGAACGGCCGTATCGAGGATATGGGAATCCTTGATCAACGTTTCGCGGAGAGGCGCATCTACCCCCAGTGCAGGAGCGCGAAGTGGGGCGGCGCCTAGCCGCGAGATCATCGACGACGAGGGCGCGGTGTCCAGGAGTTCGAGAATGGCGACTCCAGCGGGCCGCGCCGACTCGCACAATACTCAACCAGTGCTGGTACTACCAGTTTCCGCCGCCCGCGGAAATGAGGGAGCGGGAGGTCGACGACACCATATTTGGGCTGATGAAAATCTTCGAGCTGGACGAGAGAGTTTGGGTAGGAATTCTTGACAGTTATCTTATTGGACTGTACTACCGAGACGTCTGAATGGAGAAATGTATCTCAGAGTGAAACTTTAGAAAATCGCTTGGATGATTTATTGCCTCTAGCAATAAAAAGACTGATGTCGAGTCAATATGATGCTGTCCCCCACATACTGCTAGAAATGTTCGTGAATTGCTGGTGAGAAGAACACGATTATCTGTATACCGAATAATGGTAACCATTTTGAACAGTTTTTATGATTTTATTATGGTTATCTCTGTGATTTTATTATGGTTATGTCTGAGAGTATGCTCAGGAAAAATGTTATAAAATGAAGTCATGTGAAGTAATCTTATTGGATGGATTGTAAAGTGAGGTAAAGTGACGCACAGTTAAGTGAAGTGACGTGAAATTAAGGGTAGTAAAGCGGAATGAAATATAAAGTGAATCAATTATTTCCTGGTCAGGTGAATGGTTATTAATTTTTATTCCTTGAAAATGTTTTCCTTTTTATTATTAGTATGTTGGCATTTCTTGGCAATAACAATTGCTTGTTTTTCAAATACCATTTGTTGTTTTCGCATTAATGAAAATTCATAGTGGGATCATGGGCTACAGACAAACAACCCACTTATCAAAAAAGTAACGCGCCAAAGCAATACCTCAATGGTGGCGTGGAACCTTGTTGATTTTCATTTACCAATTAAAATAAAAGTTTAAAGAAATTAAAAAATGTATTTTTGGTATTCTAAAAATAGAAATCTGTAGGGTAGATATATTGTTTCCAATTTGTGAGAAATTGACGACAAGCTGACAACAGCGCATTTCTGTGGTAGAATATTAACTGCAGTCGGCATGCTTGATCAGCGTCACTGGTCACTATGAATTCGTTAGAATGCCCTTTGGATTACGAAACGCCCCTAGCACATTTCAACGTGTTATGGAGAATATATTATTACGAATTCAAAATGAGCGATGTCTCGTCTATATGGACGACATTGTCATTTATTCACCCACTATTCAGGAACACATGTTAAGACTTGCAAACGTATTTAAGAGACTACGAAACGCGAACCTCAAAATTCAACCTGATAAATACGAATTTCTCCGGAAAGAAGTCGCATATCCTGGACATATAATAACCCCTGACGGTGCAAAACCAAACCCTGACAAAATTGCTTGTGTCGCAAACTTCCCCAACCTAAAAATCAAAAAGAGATTAAATCGTTTCTCGGACTCGCAGGTTATTACCGCCGATTTATTCCAAATTTTGCAAAATTATCCAAACCAATGACAAAATTACTTCAAAAAGATGTTCCATTCTTTTTTGACAATGACTGTATTACTGCATTCGAACAATTGAAAGAAGCTTTAACCACTACCCCTATACTAAATTATCCAAATTTCGATGAGCCATTTGTACTGACAACGCATGCTAGTGCATTCGCAATTGGCGCAGTTTTATCCCAAGGTCCTATCGGTAAAGACCTCCCCATTTCATATGCTTCAAGGACATTATGTCAAGCAGAAACAAAATACAGCACGATTGAACGTGAATTATTAGCTATTGTTTGGAGTGTAAAGCACTTTAGACCGTACCTCTTTGGCAGAAAATTTAAACTCGTCACAGACCATAGACCTCTTACATGGCTTTTTTCGACTAAAGATCCAGGCAGCCGCCTTGCGCGCTGGCGTTTAAAATTAGAGGAATACTCCTACGAAATTGAGTATAAACCAGGTAAGATAAATAAAAACGAGGACGCACTATCACGAATAAAAATTAATTATTTCAGAAATTGTGCAAAATTACAAACAAAAGTTTTAAATTCAAATTCTGACAATGACGATAACGAATCTATCAGTACTGACGAATCCCCTGAGACAATTGTAGAAGAACTTCAAAATTTCGTAAACTTGTATAAGACTCAATCCCTAATAGATTACAACAAAGTCCAATTTACTAATAATCAGTTGTTAGATAAAAAACATAAAGATATTGTTACATTCTTCCAAAAAGATAAATTAGCAGATTTACGCTATAGAATTATCGAGGATATACTCGAAGAGTAACCCGATTTTATGAATAACAAAATTAACATAGTCTCTAGCAAATCTGTTAAAAATCGTAAATACTATATAATTATTTTACCATTTGAACCTGATAGTATAATAGAAACGCTTTTTATCACATTATTCAGAGGACAAGACAATTTTGAAGAAACAAAAAATTATTATATTGAAAATAATTTAGACCTACCAACTTTAGAAATATTTTCTTATATTTATTCCAGTAAAGACATAAAACTTAGTATTTGCCAAAATTTAGTCAAACGACCTGACGATGACCAAATACCAATTATAATTGATCAACATCATTCAGGAAAATCTAACCTTCATCGAGGAATCAATGAAACCATTAGACGAATCAAAGAAAAATATAATTGGCCCGGTTTACTAAAAACTGTCGAAAAATACATTCAAAATTGCGACATTTTTGAGAAAAATTTTGAGAAAAAATTTAAGTAGTCCTCTTAATTACGGAAACCCCGAAAACACCGTTTGAGCGAGTTAACATTGACATTCTAGAAGGCCCCACTCGGAATTATGTTTTGACTATCAGAGACGACAGTAACATATAAGTCGGAAATCGAGAAAGGAACCACCAAGCCGCCAAGCGGATATCAAAGTAGTTCCCAAAGGAAAGAAATATCAGAGACGAATTAACTAAATTTACTCAAGCATACCCGCTTGAAGACAAAACCGCACGATCGACAGTAAATACTTTACTTGTTTACTTCCAACACTTTGGCACACCCCTTCGCATTCACTGCGACTACGGAAAGGAATTCGACAACACCCTTCTTAGAGATCTTTGTACCCTCTATGACATTAAACTGACGTATTCCAGTGTTAATCATCCGTAATCCAACGGATCGGTTGAACGTTTCCACGTAACCTTATTAGAGATGATTGGAATAAATAAATAAAACCCTCACGAACACCCTCTAACAGTACTCCCATATGCTGTAATATGCTACAACAATTCCGTCAACAAAACCCATGGATTCTCCCTATACGAATTAATTTTCGGTCATACTTCCAGCCGACCTCCAGAAAAATTATATAATGAAAACCAGTTAATTTCAAAATATATCAGAGACCTCAATAACAGAATTTCTCACTACTACAAAATTGCCCGTGAAAAAACTATACTGTCTGAGCAAAAATCAAAAACCAGGTTCGACAAAAATGTCCCCGAAAATCAATACGAATTTAAAGTCGGAGACAAGGTCTACGTGAAAGAGTCACAGATCAAAAACAAACTTAGCAATAAATTTAACGGTCCCTTCGAAATTCAGAAATTCAAGAAATACTTAAAAACTCTGCAATCCTATTAAACCCTCAAACGAATCAACGAAACAACTAAAGTAAATTTTGACCGAATGAAACCCTATTTTGAAAATTTAATTTAATTACAGGTTTCTCCTGCTGACAGGCACAGCAGCATCCCAATACTCAATCACACCCATAGAAAATACAATCGGAATCTATTATCACCATGAAAAACCATATTTATGTGACAAACAAGCATTGAACCCTCCTTGTTCACAAGAACATTTCAGCAGATTAGCTTATCAACATAATGAATATATTCTTGAAAATTTAATACATGCCGTCAGCCCTATTTTTGAAAACATGAATTTATTTCGAAAACATGAATTTATTGTGTTAATAAACTGATCCACATCAGTTTATTAACACAAATTTCTGGTAATATTAAAGGAAAATTAAATGAAATTAATTATGATACAAAACGCGGTATGTTAAACGCTATTGGTTCTGTATTTAAAGCTATCATAGGCAATCTAGACGCAGAAGATGGCGAATATTACACAAACAGTATTAACAAATTAATTACAGACGAACATCAAATTGAAAATTTATTAAAAAATCAAATATCCGTAACAACATCGGTAATAAAGAATTTCAACACAACTATTCAAAAATTACAACTAGACGAAGAAACATTTAACAGAGATATTAAAATAATCTCTGACACAATTTACAGGACTAAAGAGAAACTCAAGATTTTCGAAGTAAAATTAAGATTCCTAGAAAAATGCGAATTATTAATGGAAAGCTACTTGTACATTGAGGATCAATTAGACATATTAAATTCAATTACATTCGCGCGTCTAAAAATCATTCATACTTCTATTATAAATCCTGGAGATCTGATATCCGCATTACAGGAGATATCTCAAAACTTGCATAAAAATAATTTACCACTTCCAATAAAATTATCTGATGTTGGTAGATATCTAGATATCATAGAACTATCAGCATTTCAAACCGATTCAGATTTAGTATTTGTTTTAAAAATTCCTCTTATTGATCAACAAAGATTTTCCTTATTCCAATTATTTCCAATGCCTATCCTCACTAATAGGACTGGTTTAATCATGTTTTGTCAACCAATCAAAAATATGTTGCGCGAGACGACGATTCTATAATGTACATTCCTATGTCAAATCTCGACGGATGCAAACCACTTGTTTTTGGACAAAAACTGTGTTCAAATTTGTTCGCCTACCCCATTGATGACAACGCCATCTGCGAAGCCAAAATTCTGAAGAACACCAGGACCCTTGCAGAAAATTGCCAGACATCTTTAATATTTGCAGAAAGATACAAAGTTCACAATCTAGAAGACAACACTTGGCTTATAATCAATTCTGAACCCCTTCAAATAACCATCTCATGCCAAAACCGAAATTCCAAAACTGAAATCATTTTCAAAAATTCTATTCTCAAGTTACAACCTTATTGTAGTGCCTTGGTTGGTGTTACCAAAGTCCAAGCAAACTCTAGAGACACTAGTGTAACTCATGCTGATTCTCACCCTATTTTAATCCCTTAGAACTGTTGTGACAACATTCCTAACGATCTGCAAATTCCAAAATTAAAGCCTTTAAAATTAAACAATCTCAATGTTGAAGACCTTGAAGTTGCAAAGCACAAATTAGATGAAGATTCCAAAACCCTTGATGATTTAATCAACGAACCTTTTGTCACGAAACACATTTCTTGGTTTACCTATTTCATAATTACTGCCATAATTCTTCTCGTCATCCTATACTTTACATGCAAATGCAGAAGGCGAAGAAGACTTGCTATTTCCCTAACGTCAAATTTACCTCCACCGCCTCCTGGACAATCGAAACCCTTTGGACGACTCACCAACTTTATTTCAAGAAGAAGACCCGCTATCAGACCAACAGACAGTTCCCCAGAAGATATTGAACTAAATTGAGACTTTATAGTGATTTTTGAACTTTAAACATTTTATATTTTGTGACTAGTATTCAAGTGAACTGGACTTATGTTATTATTATTATTTTATTTTGTTCACTTGATTTTATTACAATTTTACCTTATATTATTATATTGCTTATTACATTTATGTTGCACTTAATAGCAACTCTCATATTTTTGGAACTTTCTGCTTATCCAAAAGTTGCTGTACACCACCAACTTTTCTACAAGGGGGGAGTTGTTATATAAAATATTTAATTGTATACATTTTAGACTTAGAATACTTAGAATAATTTCAGTTAGGTACCATTTACATTGTATCCTATCTCAAGTAACATAATCTTTGCTTTTTCTTATCAGTTGTTTCTCATAGTTACTTGACTTGATACTATTCGTGACTTATCTTATTCTCAAAAACAAAGACTTGCTTATGGTCAGCAACTCACGCCTAACTTCCAAGAACGCTCATGGCTAAAGCCATTCTCATGCAGAGTCAGCACATGACAATTTATATAGGCGAAAGCGTGCGACCAGAAGTTAGTATCCGGCAGACCGGCATAGTATCCGGCAGACCGGCATAGTATCCGGCAAACTAGCATAACTCATTTCAAACCTCCGGTACTCACTTAATATTATTGCAATAATTTAATCCATGTAACAAAACGTTCAATTGTCTATTTCAAAAATAAATTGTTTTTAAAAATTGATTTTTATCGACCACGATATAAAAATCTATATATAGTCAAAAGTTGTTTACATCAACAATTAAAAAAAGTGAACATCAACAATGGAGGGGATTTTAAGATTTCCAGAGTTTTGTTCAGGAATGTAAACTTCTGTTGTGATATTAATTGAAATAGTGGTGTGAAGAATTTCAAAAGCATTGGCGGAGTAGTTGGGTAAGGTCTACTCATTAAAAAAGAAAATTATTACTAAAAAATTGTTTTGAATTGCGAAATTGTTTCTTGAGATTTGTTCTTAATCTAAAGAATTAAGCCCTATCAATGTCAGATAAAACGAAATTCCTTCCTAGCTAAATCACAAATTATTTCTAGTCAAAGGATAATTATTTCAATGATTTTTACTAGGGTTGTACTGTGACTATCTTAAACTTTGTTCAAAGACAGAAATGTACGGGTAGTGCCAGGAAATACTTACTTGGTTTTTTCCTGGTCGACCTAAGCGGGGTTGAATGTTGAGATGTAGGATCGTTGTCTTCTAAAGGATCTGGAGACCACCAGTTTCGTACGTCAGCGAGCCTGTGAAAATAATCCTACCCACTGCGCCAGTTAACTTTCTTCTCTGATTTGATCGCCAAAAAATAAACTTCAACACCGAAATATTTCTGTAGCACTTTATTACATAGTTTAATATACAAAGATAAAAACTAATCTAATATATATATATATATATATATATATATATATATATATATATATATATATATATATATATATATATATGTATATATATATATATATATATATATATATATATATATATATATATATATATATATATATATATATATATATGTTTAATATTACATATAGTTAGCTTTAATAATGTATGTTGGCAACCCTGCCAGAATATATGTTGGTATCCATGTATCGCAAAAAGGATGGTGTCAATAGAGTCTGTGAAAATTCTGATAAGTAATAAAGTTATTTTGAAATACCGTCTATTTTATAAGTACTGTGCTCCCCGCAAACCACTATGCTAATAATTGTTATGGGCCCAAGAACAGGTGAGCATTAGTACCCTGTAAAATAGAAGCCAAGAAAGGCACGCGGCAAACGACAAGAAATGGCGGAGAAGTCTGAGAACAAATATGGCATCATCCCCTTCGCCGGTGACAATTTCGATAATTGGAAGTATAGAGTGGAAGCTGAATTACGAGCCTCTGATATCCACAATGTACTACTCGAAATTGAAGATGAACAAAAGAACCAGGAGTGGATAAAAAACGACAATGAAGCAAGGAATATAATTATACAAAGTATGGCAGATTCACACCTGGAATATGTTAAAGACATTGGCAGTGCGGCAGAAATGTTAAAAAACTGGAAACCACATTTGCAAAAAGGGGCACATGTTCAAAATTTTATTTACTGAAAGAGTTGGTGAACTTAAAATATAAGGCGCACGAAGATTTGCAAGCCCACTTCACGAAGTATGACAAAATTTCAAGAGACTTAAAACATTTGAATGCAAGTTTTTCTGAATCGGATATGGCTTGTTTCTTGTTATTATCGATGCCGGTCGATTATGAAAGTGTTGTCACTGCTATAAGAACAATATCAGAAGACGATTTGAATCTGGCTGCAGTTAAAAAAAGGCTGTTGGAATTTCAAAATAATAAAAGTGACGAAAACAAAAGAAAAGTGAATCCCATACATGCTTCGTTTGTATCAACAACAGCGAACAAAAAATGTTTTAAATGTGGAAAAATTGGGCACCCGCAGAATGTTTGTGGAATAAAATTTAACATATGCAACAAGCTTGGGCATAAGGCAGCGCAATGCAGATATGGTCGAAACGAGGGTAGAAAAGGGAAGGACAGTGTACAGGGTGTACAAGCGAATTACTCAGGGGAGTGTTCAGAGAATACAGCGATTGCGAAGATAAATACTGACGATGTGGCATTTTGTTCGATAAAAGCGAGTGGTAATCAGGAAGAAAATTCTAAGTACACTTGGTGGTACGCAGATTCAGGTGCAACCCACCACTATATTTTTAATGAAGATATTCTAACAAACAAGAGGTACTTCAAGGATCCAAAATTAATTCAGCTAGCAGAAAAAGGAAAATTGATGGTCGCTACATGTAGTGGTAACGTGAAAGTGATAAGTGTAGTGGGAAATCAAGAAGTACCAATAACAATAGAAAATGTGCTGTGTGTTCCTGGCCTTAGATTAAATTTATTGTCAATTTCGAAAATAGAAAAGGTAGGATTTGAAATAACTTGTTTTGCTGGTATTATCAACATCAAAAGAAATGAAACTATGTATGCTCAAGGCGAACGTAAAAATAATTTATATGAATTGAAATTTAAATATGTAGATAATACAAGCAGTGAAAACTTAGTAGTAGAACCAGATCACGAATTATGGCACAAAAGGTATGGCCATTTAAATTATAATTCTCTGTCAAAAATTAATAATTTACAGCTAGTTAGTGGTATGACCTTTAAAAATAATAACAATATGATGTGTGAGGTTTGTGTAAAGGCAAAACAAAAATGTGATCCATCATTCAAAAATTAGCAGATCAAGTAAAGTTTTACAATTAATTCGCAGTGATATATGTGGGCCTGTTACACCAGTCTCGCATAATGATAATAGATACTTCGTAACATTTGTGGATGATTCTTCAAGGTTTGTGATTATTTATGTTATAAAATCAAAAGACAAAGTGCTTCAATGTTTTAAAGATTATGTAGCTGAGGTATCAACGTTGTTTTGTGGGAGATAGGTGGCAAAAATTC
This sequence comes from Rosalia funebris, assembly GCA_037954035.1. NCBI lineage: Eukaryota > Metazoa > Arthropoda > Insecta > Coleoptera > Cerambycidae > Rosalia > Rosalia funebris. Next base: position 11,078,073 of record JAZFAV010000017.1, on the reverse strand, counting down.
GGTGCGATAATGGGGGGGAATACTCGTCAAAGTTATTTAAAGATTTTTGTTCAAATAAGGGTATCGAAATTTCATATACACCGCCATATTCCCCTCAGATGAACGGTGTTGCTGAACGCATGAATTAAACTTTAATGAATATGTCAAAGGCAATGATTTTACAAGCAAGTATTTAAAAATAATTTTGAGAAGAAGCTGTGCTTAGCGCTGGCTACATAACAAATAGGACACAAATGTATTTAACGAAAGATAAAACTCCCTATGAAGTATGGTTAAGAAAGAAACCGAATGTGGCTAATATGCGCATTTTTGGATGTATAGCTTATGCAAGAGTACCAGATGTACTTCGAACAATATTAGAGAATAAAGGTGTTAAATGTAGATCTGTAGGTTATGCGGAAAACGGCTATAGATTATGGTGTGAAAAAGAAAGGCGAATAATCCATAGTAGAAATGTTGTTTTTGACGAATAAAATTTTTCTGACATGAATAAAAGGCAAAATGAAACATACGAAAGTGAAGACGAATCGGAAGAAATTAAAGCAAGAGAAGAAGGTCAAAATGGTTAAAAACAATCCGAAAATGAAATTGGTGATGTAAATGAAAGCTATACTACTGATGAGAATGACAGAGGCAGACCAAGAAGAAATATTAAATTACCACGACGCTTTGATGAGTATGAAATAGATCTTGGGTGTTTGGCCCTATTGAGTGAGTACAATGAAACTCCAGGGTCATATAGAGAGGCAAGGAAAAGCCCAAAATGGGATCAATGGAGAAAGGCGATTAATGAAGAGTTAACAGCACTACAAGAAAACGAAACGTGGAAGTTAGTTGAAAGGCCTGAAAATGAAAATATCATTAGTAATAGATGAGTTTTCAAGGAAAAGGAAAATGAAGAAGGAAAAGTGATTTATAAGGCAAGATTGGTTGCGAGAGGTTTTGAACAAGAATATGGGAACCCTTTACAAATTCATGCTCCGGTAGCCAGGCTTTCGACATTTAGAATGTTATTGTCGGTTTGTGTTAGTTACAATTTATTTCTAGAGCAGTTAGATGTTAAAAATGCTTTCTTAAATGCAACTATAACGGAACAGGTTTATATGAATATTCCTGAAGGATTAGAAATAAATGAAATCGATAAAGGTAAAGTATGTTTATTGAATAAGTCAATTTATGGTCTAAAACAAGCACCTAAAATATGGAACGAAACATTTAATAATTTTATGACAAATTTGGACTGTAACCGATCGAAATCGGATTATTGTTTGTACACCTGTCTACAGCAAAATATACGATGCTACCTGTTATTGTATGTCGACGATATTTTGATAATGTGTAATAATCAGAATTTCTTGAACTATGTAAAGACAACATTATGTGAAATATTTAAAATGAAAAGACTAGACAATGTAAATAATTTTTTGGGTATAAAAATTATAAAAGACTTTGAACAACAAACAATAACCATTGATCAGATACTGCTATTAAGAATCTAGTAAATAAATTCAACATTGAAAATTGTAGAGTATTTAAAACTCCAATTGAAAAAGTTATATTTAAAAAGAAATTGTGATGATAAAATTAAGACAAAACTACCTTATAAAGAACTTTTGGGTTGCCTGATGTATATAATGATGGGTACTAGACCAGACATTTGCTATTGCGTAAGTTATTTTGGACAATTTCAAGACTGTGCAAGAGATGAACATTTTAAACATTTGTTAAGAGTTTTAAAATATTTAAAGGCAACAATGGATTTGAAGTTAATTTTCTGTAGGTCAAATACAAGGCAACAATGGATTTGAAGGTTTAATAGGGTATTCTGATGCGGATTGGGCAAATGATTGCGACAGAAAATCTATTAGCGGTTTTTGTTTCAAGATGTTTGGTAATTTAGTAACGTGGAGTTCAAAAAAACAATCGGTAGTGACTTTGTCCAGTACCGAGTCAGAATTTGTAGCTGTATGTATGTCAAGTTGTGACCTGCTGTATATTAAAAACTTATACTTATTGGATGATCTTAACTTATTGGATGATCTAAATATTTATTATGAACTACCTATTACGGTATATGAAGATAACCAGAGTACAATTAAGTTGCTCGAAAACTTTGAAAATAATAAGAGATGTAAACACATTGATGTGAAATATCATTTTGTAGTGGATTTGTTGGCTAAAGATGTTATAAAAATATTGTATATAAGTACCAGTGAACAGTTAGCCGACATATTTACTAAGTCTCTATGTTATGAGAAGTTTATGCATTTTGTTAAAATGTTAAATATGATTTAGATTATAATCTAAAATATTCTGTCAGGATTGAGGGCGGATGTTTACATATAGTTAGCTTTAATAATGTATGTTGGCAACCCTGCCAGTATATATGTTGATATCCATGTATAGCAAAAAGGATGGTGTCAATAGAGTCTGTGAAAATTCTGATAAGTAATAAAGTTATTTTGAAATACCGTCTATTTTATATGTACTGTGCTCCCGCAAACCACTATGCTAACAATATATATATATATATATATATATATATATATATATATATATATATATATATATATATATATATATATATAATATATATATATATATATATATATATATATATATATATATATATATATATATATATATATATATATATATATATATATATATATATATATATGTCGGAGACAACCCTCTGTATAGGCCCATGCCACCCCGGTTATCGAAATAGGAATGCATGGAATGCAGACATAAACACGGTTACGAGAAGACGTAAACATTACCATAAATGGTCATGTAGAATGTGTGACGGAGCTAGCGGTGGAACCTATTTCTCCCGCGGGCAGAACAAAACCGAGTTGAGGGTCCCGTGTATGAATGCAGTTAGAAAAAGACTCGAGATAGCGAGACGAGGATATCACGGGACTATTGGCGGCGGACTGTTTAGCTCCTTTCGTGCAATTTAATTATCGTTTTAATGATCTGACATTTTAGTTTTAATATTTACTGACTATTGATTTCGTTTGTTTTGTTTAGTGACTTTTATATTTTTTCATCGTTATTGTTTAGTTAATTATTAAGTGTAATAAAATGTGTGAAAATGCGACCAAAGTCCAGTAAATCTGCCCCAAAGCATATTCTTTCCTGCTCGCCTCCGACATCAGAAGTGGGATCAGAACTATTACCACAATCGTCAAATAATGAAGAAGCTTCGGAAAATGGCTCCGAAAATGTAATTCGAGAAATCCAACGATTGAGGCACGAAATAAGAGATCAACCAGGACCTTCAGCGCGCCCATGTGCCTCTACCAACATGGGACAAATAAAACTACCAAAGTTCAATCCCGCAGACAAAAATATGAACGCAGAATCTTGGTGTGAATTTGTTGATGCCTGGGTAGAATCTTTTCAACCCAGCCATATAGAAATTGCATTGACAATTTCCGGTGCTCTAGAAGGTGAAGCCGCAAATTGGTTAATATCAGCTAAACCAATGAAGAAAACCTGGGAATTACTTCGTGTCGAATTCTTGGCTGTATTTCAACGAAGAGTAAGCCCAATTGAACAGTTAGCTGAAGCTGTACTAGGACGAACCGATATAGCACCTGAAGATGCCACAATGGAAGACCTGTTACACAGCATGCAAAATGCTTTGACTCTTATTCGAGAACGAGAAACCGACGAGGCCCTAGCTGTCCTAATAGGCTGCTTCCAAGCTTCCAACCGATTTCCCTATGCCAGACGAAGATTTCAAACTGACTTGCCTAAGGATATTCGCACCTTTTGCACCATGATGGAGGGGAAATTCATCAAACGTCCGGCGCTATATCCTACTGGTCAACATACTAGTTCGAAGCGCCCAAATCAGTCATCCTCACATTCTGGAAGAAGTGTAGCGTCCTTTTCTAGCCGATGTCACAGCTGTTACCGACTTGGACATAAAGCACACAGCTGTCGCCAATCCAAACACGCAACTTCGACAAGTAGTGTGAATCGACACCACCAGGACAGGGAATCAAAATCCGTTAGCTGTTTCACTTGTGGGGAAGCTGGTCATATCTCACCAAATTGCCCTAAGAAGGATCGCTCTCGGAGACCAAGCGGAGAACGCCGAATAAGTGAGAGAGGGGTGAATATTTGCGAATTTGCCGCCTTGCCTGAGGGAAAGCTACTTTTAAAAACTGGTGAGACGTTTCCATTTTTATTCGATACAGGCTCTGACTGTTCTCTGGTCCGTAAAAGTATTGCATGCCACTTCGATGGCAAAAGATTCAATAATTTAGTTTCCTTAAAGGGGATTGCTAGTGGCTCTTCCTTGTGTTCAACACAAATTTTAACGCTGGTAGAAATTCAGAATTTACATGTTGAAATTTTGTTTCATGTAGTCTCAGATGAAGTTATTTCAAAGAGCATTATAATGGGCAAAGATTTAATAGCACAAAATGTTGACGTGCACTTTGGTCCATCTGGTTTAATTTTAAAACGTGCAATCAATGTATTACTTTGTGACCAGACACCGGTAAATTTTTCAAGGGTTAATACTGATGTGTCAGATATAGAAAAACAAAACCTTTTCACTTTGTTACTAAAATACAGTAAATATTTTGTCAATGGCGTCCCTTCAGGACGAGTCACCACAGGAGCTTTAAAAATACGTTTAAGGGATTCTAATAAATTTGTTCAACGTAGGCCTTATCGTTTAGCACCTGTTGAACGCGAAATAGTTAGAGAGCAAATTAAAAGTTAATAGAAGCTAATGTAATTAGGCCAAGCTGTTCTCCATTTGCCAGTCCAATTATCCTTGTGAAGAAGAAAGACGGTTCAGACAGGCTCTGCGTAGATTTTCGGGAACTTAATGACAATACTGTACCAGACAATTATCCATTACCCTTAATCAATGACCAAATTAATCGGTTATGCGGGGCGCAGTACTTCACGTCATTAGACATGGCTGCTGGTTTTCATCAAATACCCGTTGATCGTGAATCCATTGAGAAAACAGCATTTGTAACTCCCAATGGGCAATACGAATACCTCACCATGCCTCTTGGTCTCAAAAATGCACCCTCTGTATATCAGAGAGCAATTGACAAAGCTTTAGGTGAACTTCGTAATACTTTCGTGATTGTTTATATCGATGATATTTTAATTCCATCAAGTTCGATTTCCGAAGGTCTTGAGCGTTTAGAAATTGTCATACAAACACTTACTAAAGCAGGATTTTCATTTAATAATAAAAAATGTAGTTTTCTTAAACTCGAAATCTATGTAATACGAGCCGGCGAAATGAGACCAAACCCGCGTAAAGTTTCAGCGTTAATAAATGCTCCAGTACCCAAAACTGTTAAACAAGTGCGACAATTTCTGGGTTTAGCTTCTTATTTCCGGTAGTTTATTTCAAAATTTTCCAAAATAGCCACCCCACTGTATCAATTAACTACTTCGCCAAACAAAATCCATAAAGTGGCTGCCACGACATGAAGAAGCGAGACAGCAACTTTTAAGAGCACTAATCGGAACCGGTCCTAATAATTTTTGATCCTAATTTGTCAATCGAATTATACACCGATGCTAGTTCAGACGCTTACGGAGCAATATTATTCCAAAAGAAGGACTCTAAACTTCACGTTGTTGCATATTTTAGCAGACGAACCACTAAAGCTGAATCTCGTTATCATTCTTATTAACTCGAAACATTGGCAGTGGTACAATCAATACGATTTTTTCGCCATTTTTTATATGCCAAACACTTTACAGTAGTAACAGATTGCAACTCCCTAAAAGCTTCTCGGACAAAAAAAGATTTAACACCACGAGTTCATCGCTGGTGGGCACTTTTACAATCGTTTGACTTTGACTTAATTTACCGAGAAGACAAATGCATGAAACGCCGATTATTTGTCAAGAAACCCTACACCGCCACTTGAAAAGGGCAATATACACACAGACACACGTTCTGTGCAGGTAGTTGACCTATATACAGACTGGCTCTCGGTCGAACAAAAACGGGACAACGACCTTTTAAGCATCATCACAAAAATTAGGTCAAATGAACTTGATCCAGACCTAGCAAAAACCTATGACGTTCGTAATAATTTATTGTACCGTAAAATCGAGCGCCATCATAAAAGTTTATATTTACCAGTGGTACCTAAGTCAATGGTGTGGTCGGTAATAAATCACGTACACACTGACTTAAAACATTTAGGTTGGGATAAAACTCTTGATAAAATTTATGAGTTATATTGGTTCCCGAAAATGGCACGCACGGTTAGAAAATTTGTTGAAAATTGTATAATTTGTAAATCTTCTAAAAATGCAAGTGGTGCAAAGCAAGTTCAAATGCATGCAATACCTAAAATACCCAGGCCCTGGCATACAATACACTTAGATATTTCGGGCAAGCTCAGTGGCAAAAGTGATACCAAAGAATACGTATTCGTCATAATCGATGCTTTTTCAAAATTTGTGTTGTTGACAAAAGTAATATCACTTACGTCAGGGACGGCTCTTGATTGTTTAAAATAATCCACTTATCTGTTTGGAGCGCCTGCTCGAATTATTTGTGATCAGGGTAAATGTTTCACTAGCAGTGAATTTCGTGGGTTTTGTAAGTCCCATAATATTGATTTACACGTTATTGCACATAGTACAAGTCGTGCGAATGGTCAAGTAGAACGTGTTATGTAAACACTTAAGAACACTTTAACATCGATAGAGTCAGAAAGTAATGATCGATGGCAAAATTCTCTAGGAGAGGTACAATTAGCTTTAAACAGTACTAGACATAGGGTAACCGGTTTTAGTCCTGCCGAATTACTATTTGGAACCGAAATTCGCTCGATTAATTTGCAGAAGATCATACATTGTGATATTAAATTATGATAATGCAATCTCATTGAAAGATATCCGTGATCAAGCAGTCAAAATATTAAGGTGTCAGCACAAAAAGATACTTCCCGCTTTAACCTTGGAAAAGCTACTTTTCAATCTTTTAAGGAAGGTGATTTTGTATTTAGTAAAAGTAACGAAAGAATGCTAACAAAACTAGAAAGAAAGTATAGAGGTCCATTTGAAATAATTAGAGTCCTAGAAAATGACAGATATGAAGTGGAGAGAGTTTCTCACAAAGGCAAAGGCCGACTGTTTAAGTTTGCCCATGATCAGTTGCAAAAAGTACCGGAAAGACAAGGTGAAGTTGTCCTTGATCCCGAAGTTGAGAGCCAGACTGAGCCTGTGTCCGCTGATGATTAGGGTAATTGATTTGTCCATTTTTACTGTGCATGTGAAGTAGTGAATGATTTCCAAGTATTGGGATAACTGAGTGAGAGGACATCTTTTGGTCAGTCCTCCACGGGATAATTGAGTAAGAGGACATCTTTTGGTCGGTCCTCCACGAGATAACTGAGTGAGAGGACGTCTTTTGGTCGGTCCTCCACGGGATAGCTGAGTGAGAGGACATCTTTTGGTCGGTCCTCCGCAGGTAGTTGAGGTTGCGGAGACATCAGTTGGTCGGTCTCCCTGTCTTAGAGTAAACGAGTTAAGTTTGAGGAGACATCAGTTGGTCGGTCTCCCTATTTTGGAGTGAACGAGTTGAGTTTGAGGAGACATCAGTTGGTCGGTCTCCCTATCTTAGAATGAATGAGTTGAGTTTGAGAGGACATCAGTAGGTCGGTCCTCCACTCTCAAGCTGAACACCGGTATAGTCGTCATACTATACCAACTTACGTAGCTAGTCAGGATGGACGAGCGATTTGAGGATGGTAATTTACTTGTTATGTTTCAGATTAAAACTGCAGTGCCCGAGGACGCGCACTATGTCAATATGGCCGTGTCGGAGACAACGCTCTGTATAGGCCCATGCTACCCCAGTTATCGAGATAGGAATGCAGACATAAACACGGTTACGAGAAGACGTAAACATTACCATAAATGGTCATGTCGAATGTGTGACGGAGCTAGCGATGGAACCTATTTCTCCCGCGGACAGAACAAAACCGAGATGAGGGTCCCGTGTATGAATGCAGTTAGAAAAAGACTCGAGATAGCGAGACGAGGATATCACGGGACTATTGGTGGCGGACTGCTTAGCTCCTTTCGTGCAATTTAATTATCGTTTTAATGATCTGATATTTTAGTTTTAATATTTACTGACTATTGATTTCGTTTGTTTTGTTTAGTGACTTTTATATTTTTTCATCGTTATTGTTTAGTCAATTATTAAGTGTAATAAAGTGTGTGAAAATGCGACCAAAGTCCAGTAAATCTGCCCCAAAGCAGATTTTTTCCTGCTCGCCTCCGACATAACAATATATATATATATATATATATATATATATATATATATATATATATATATATATATATATATTATTATTATTATTATTATTATTATTATTCCAACAGGAAAAAATCCCAATTACAGGAATAAACTAAATATACAATAACTAAGTAAAATAACAAAAAAGAGAAAGAATGTCAAATAGTACAGTTAATGAACCTAAGCAATAAGGTAAAAGGTGGTTACAGCGCCAATTTACGTATATATGCAATATACCACATAGAACATCTTAACCTATATTAGCTACATAATTGCAAACACACTTTAAACTATCGTTAAATATATCACAATTCAATTTTGTTGTACAGTGAGCACATAAGAAATACAGGAGCCTTCGCTAATATATTCGTTCTAGGAGTAGTACAATATAAAGGCGCCTGATGTCTGATATTACCACGTGGGACCCTAAAATTAATCTTACTAAGCAATTCAGAACAGTCAACCTTATCATTTAGAAGGTTAAACAAATATTTAATTAGTGAAATATTGCGTCGAATAATGATTGAATATTAAATCTGTCCAATAGTTGTAAGTGGCAACAGCATCGAGGCGGATATACGTCATCCAGTAAAATAGACAAAAATTTAAGAAACCTCTTTTGAATTGCCTCCAGCCTTTGGCAATGGACATTGTATAAAGGAAACAATATAATAGAACCATACTCTAAGCGAGATCTCACTAGAGCAAAAAATAACGCTTTAAGGGCACGTACCTCGGAAAACTCCCTACAATTACGGTAAATGAAGCCATAAGTTCTAAATGCAGCAGAAACAATATCATTGATATGTTCCACAAAAGTAAATTTGGCGTCAAATATTATGCCTAGGTCCTTAAACAACTCAACTCGACCAATAATGTGGTCGTTAATCGTATAATCATGAGAAATAAAGTTGATTTTCCTGGTAAAAGTCATTACCTTGCATTTTGATAAATTTAGTGATAAACGATGTAGCTCACACCATGACGCCATATTATTTATACATTGTTGGAGATGAAAGCAATCCGAAGGTGAAGATATTTCAGTAAAAAGTTTATAATCATCTGCAAATAATAACTGTTGGCACGATATAACTTCAGGAAGATTATTGATAAAGAACAGGAACAGAAGAGGCCCCAAATTCGACCCTTGAGGTACACCCGATGAAGGAGAGAAATAATTAGAAGTAAAGTTTTGGTATCTGACCGTGAAACTTCTATTGGACAAATAGGACCTAAACAAGTCCAACAATGAATCTGAGAAACCAAAACTTCTGAGTTTAAGGAGCAAGATATTGTGATCAATCTGGTCGAAAGCCTTTTGAAAGTCTGTATAAATGGTGTCGACTTGTCCTCCCCTGTCCAGGATTTCGGAAACGTATTGCGAGAACAGAGCCAAATTTGATATAATCGACCTCCTTTGCATGAATCCATGTTGGTGTGATGATAGAAGCTGCTTAGTAGAAGCATATAGCACATTGTACAGCGCCGTCTCGAAGATCTTTGAAAAATTGCACAGCAATGAGATTCCTCTGTAGTTTGACACATCATTAATATTGCCTTTCTTAAATATGGGACAAATGCACGCCTCCTTCCACCGCGATGGAATGTTTTAGAACGTTGTTGAATAGGATAGACAAAGGCTCCGTAAGTGCATATGCACAGTCTCTGAGAATAAAGCTGGGTATTCCATCAACCCCCATAGTGAAGGTGTCTTTACAACGTTTGAGACTTAGTAGGACATCCTCCTGTTCCATTCTCTGGACAGTAATTGATAATCCTGGATTAACTTCAGGGAACCGAGCGGAGTCAGCTGGAAGCGACTGAATGAAGACACTGTTGAAGTAAGCACCAAACGCATTTACAATCTCTGTGGGATCAGAAAACTCTATATCATTGTACAGCATTAGTGAGGGGATACGGGCTGATCCCTTCTTTTTTTTAATAAAATTCCAAAACTTCTTTGGGTCTTGATAAAGGGACTGTTCTGCATCACTAACAAAATCCCTATACGCCCTGTTAATAAGACGTTTACAGTTCAAACGGTGATGTCTAAATAGGTCTTGATAATACGCCGTTTTAAACTTCTTGTATTTTTTATGTAGGTAAGCTTTAGTACGGAGGGAATTAATCACCTCCGCTGAAAACCAAGGCGGATAGCGAAATTGTCGAATGCATGTATGAGATGTGTATTTAGGTACCGCTATATCAAATAAGCCGTATAATTTCTTATAAAATTGCGATCACATATCTTCGACATCATTTATACCTGATAGAAACGACCAGTCAGTATGACAAAGTAGTTCATACAGTAAAGGAAAGTTTGCTTTTTTAAAATTAAAAGCGTTGCTAGAACAGTTCATAGCGAAGCTTTGATGTGATGGAGATGAATTAAACATATTATTAAAACTAATTAACAGTGGAGGATGATGCAAATCTTCCTCAAGCAATGGACAAACAGATTTTTCAACTGAGCACTTGAAGTTAGCAAACACAAGATCCAAAATATGATTATACTCATTCAGATTGTTATTACACTGATTTAACCCGTGAAATTCTTTAAAGTTGTATAAGCTTAAACTGTTCCCATCTGCCAAACCTAAGGAGAAATTAGGCGAATTAAAATCGCCTACAAATAGAACACAACCTTCTTGCGCTAAGAATTCCAATGCACTAATTGCGTCAAGGAACTGTTCCAGTTCCTGAGTTGAAGTACGTGGTGGTATGTAGAGAACAAATATAAATAATTTGTTATACTGACTATTACTGATTTTCACCCCCACCACATCGATGGATGGAGCCGCACTTTCAACTTCAGTCAGGTTTATTTTCGAACTTACTAAAGTGTTTTTGACAGCCGCGAGGACACCTCCTCTTGATAAGCCTGTAGCCTCCCTACATCTGTCGTTGCGAAAAACAACAAAATCATCTGGAAACAGCTCACTACTTTCTATATCTGCGTTTAACCAGGTTTCAGTTAATGCCACCAAATCGTAATTACTAGCTGATATGTTGTTGTACAAATCTACCACCTTAGAGCGTAAACCACGTACATTTTGGTAGAACAAAGTATGAGTACTGTAATTGGGTGCGTTTAGTTTAAATTATTGACTACAACAATTTTAGGAATACCATTAAAATGACGAATTTTTAGATTAGTTTCCCCGTTATTAGTACGAGCCTCCAGTTGCGTATATATATATATATATATATATATATATATATATATATATATATATATATATATATATATATATATTGTTAGTATAGTGGTTTGCGGGGAGCACAGCACATATAAAGTAGACGGTATTTCAAAATAACTTTATTACTTATCAGAATTTTCACAGACTCTATTGACACCATCCTTTTTGCTATACATGGATATCAACATATATTTTGGCAGGGTTGCCAACATACATTATTAAAGCTAACTATATGTAATATTAAACATCCGCCCTCAATCCTGACAGAATATTTTAGACTATAATCTAAATCATATTTAACATTTTAACAAAATGCATAAACTTCTCATAACATAGTGACTTAGTAAATATGTCGGCTAACTGTTCACTGGTACTTATTTACAATATTTTTATAACATCTTTAGCCAACAAAACCACTACAAAATGAAATTTCACATCAATGTGTTTACATCTCTTATTATTTTCAAAGTTTTCGAGCAACTTAATTGTACTCTGGTTATCTTCATATACCGTAATAGGTAGTTCATAATAAATATTTAGATCATCCAATAAGTTTTTAATATACAGCAGTTCACAACTTGCCATACATACAACTACAAATTCTGACTCAGTACTGGACAAAGTCACTACCGATTGTTTTTTGGAACTCCACGATACTAAATTACCAAACATCTTGAAACAAAAACCGCTAATAGATTTTCTGTCGCAATCATTTGCCCAATCCGCATCAGAATACCCTATTAAACTTGTATTTGACCTACAGAAAATTAACTTCAAATCCATTGTTGCCTTTAAATATTTTAAAACTCTTAACAGATGTTTAAAATGTTCATCTGTTGCACAGTCTTGAAATTGTCCAAAATAACTTACACAATAGCAAATGTCTGGTCTAGTACCCATCATTATATACATCAGGCAACCCAAAAGTTCTTTATAAGGTAGTTTTGTCTTAATTTTATCATCACAATTTCTTTTTAAATATAACCCTTTTTCAATTGGAGTTTTAAATACTCTACAATTTTCAATATTGAATTTATTTACTAGATTATTAATAGCAGTGGTTCTGATTAATGGTTATTGTTTGTTGTTCAACGTCTTTTATAATTTTTATACCCAAAAAATTATTTACATTGTCTAGTCTTTTCATTTTAAATATTTCACATAATTTTGTCTTTACATAGTTCAAGAAATTCTGATTATTACACATTATCAAAATATCGTCGACATACAATAACAGGTAGCATCGTATATTTTGCTGTAGACAGGTGTACAAACAATAATCCGATTTCGATCGCTTAAAGTCCAAATTTGTCATAAAATTATTAAATGTTTCGTTCCATATTTTAGGTGCTTGTTTTAGACCATAAATTCACTTATTCAATAAACATACTTTACCTTTATCGTTTTCATTTATTTCTAATCCTTCAGGAATATTCATATAAATCTGTTCCGTTATAGTTGCATTTAAGAAAGCATTTTTAACATCTAACTGCTCTAGAAATAAATTGTAATTAACACAAACCGACAATAACATTCTAAAGGTCGAAAGCCTGGCTACCGGAGCATGAATTTGTAAAGGGTTCCCATATTCTTGTTCAAAACCTCTCGCAACCAATCTTGCCTTATAAATCACTTTTCCTTCTTCATTTTCCTTTTCCTTGAAAACTCATCTATTACTAATGATATTTTCATTTTCAGGCCTTTCAACTAACTTCCACGTTTCGTTTTCTTGTAGTGCTGTTAATTCTTCATTAATCGCCTTTCCCCATTGATCCCATTTTGGGCTTTTCCTTGCCTCTCTATATGACCCTGGAGTTTCATCGTACTCACTCAATAGTGACAAACACCCAAGATCTATTTCATACTCATCAAAGCGTCGTGGTAATTTAATATTTCTTCTTGGTCTGTCTCTGTCAGTCTCATCAGTAGTATAGCTTTCATTTACATCACCAATTTCATTTTCGGTTTGTTTTTGACCATTTTTACCTTTACCTTCTTCCCTTGCTTTAATTTCTTCCGATTCGTCTTCACTTTCGTATGTTTCATCTTGCCTTTTATTCATGTCAGAAAAATTTTATTCGTCAAAAACAACATTTCTATTATGGATTATTTGCCTCTCTTTTTCACACCATAATCTATAGCCGTTTTCCGCATAACCTACAGATCTACATTTAACACCTTTATCATCTAATATTGTTCGAAGTACATCTGGTACTCTTGCATAAGCTATACATCCAAAAATGCGCATATTAGCCACATTCGGTTTCTTTCCTAACCATACTTCATAGGGAGTTTTATCTTTCGTTAAATACATTTGTGTCCTATTTGTTATGTAGCCAGCGGTAAGCACAGCTTCTTCCCAAAATTGTTTTTCCATACTTGCTTGTAAAATCATTGCCCTTGACATATTCATTAAAGTTTGATTCATGCATTCAGCAACACCGTTCATCTGAGGGGAATATGGCGGTGTATATGAAATTTCGATACCCTTATTTGAACAAAAATCTTTAAATAACTTTGACCAGTATTCCCCCCCATTATCGCACCGAATTTTTGCCACCTATCTCCCACAAAACAACGTTGATACCTTAGCTACATAATCTTTAAAACATCGAAGCACTTCGTCTTTTGATTTTATAACATAAATCATCACAAACCTTGAAGAATCATCCACAAATGTTACGAAGTATCTATTATCATTATGCGAGACTGGTGTAATAGGCCCACATATATCACTGCGAATTAACTGTAAACCTTTACTTGATCTACTAATTTTTGAATGATATGGATCACATTTTTGTTTTGCCTTTACACAAACCTCACACATCATATTGTTATTATTTTTAAAGGTCATACCACTAACTAGCTGTAAATTATTAATTTTTGACAGAGAATTATAATTTAAATGGCCATACCTTTTGTGCTATAATTCGTGATCTGGTTCTACTACTAAGTTTGCACTGCTTGTATTATCTACATATTTAAATTTCAATTCATATAAATTATTTTTACGTTCGCCTTGAGCATACATAGTTTCATTTCTTTTGATGTTGATAATACCAGCAAAACAAGTTATTTCAAATCCTACCTTTTCTATTTTCGAAATTGACAATAAATTTAATCTAAGGCCAGGAACACACAGCACATTTTCTATTGTTATTGGTACTTCTTGATTTCCCACTACACTTATCACTTTCACGTTACCACTACATGTAGCGACCATCAATTTTCCTGTTTCTGCTGGCTGAATTAATTTTGGTTCCTTGAAGTACCTCTTGTTTGTTAGAATATCTTCATTATTAATATAGTGGTGGGTTGCACCTGAATCTGCGTACCACCAAGTGTACTTAGAATTTTCTTCCTGATTACCACTCGCTTTTATCGAACAAAATGCCACATCGTCAGTATTTATCTTCGCAATCGCTGTATTTTCTGAACACTCTCCTGAGTAATTCGCTTGTACACCCTATACACTGTCCTTCTCTTTTCTACCCTCGTTTCGACCATATCTGCATTGCGCTGCCTTATGCCCAAGCTTGTTGCATATGTTACATTTTATTCCACAAACATTCTGCGGGTGCCCAATTTTTCCACATTTAAAACATTTTTTGTTCGCTGTTGTTGATACAAACTAAGCATGTACGGCATTCACTTTTCTTTTGTTTTCGTCACTTTTATTATTTTGAAATTCCAACAGCCTTTTTTTAACTGCAGCCAGATTCAAATCGTCTTCTGATATTGTTCTTATAGCAGTGACAACACTTTCATAATCGACCGGCATCGATAATAACAAGAAACAAGCCATATCCGATTCAGAAAAACTTGCATTCAAATTTTTTAACTCTCTTGAAATTTTGTCATACTTCGTGAAGTGGGCTTGCAAATCTTCGTGCGCCTTATATTTTAAGTTCAGCAACTCTTTCAGTAAATAAAATTTTGAACACGTGCCCCTTTTTGCAAATGTGGTTTCCAGTTTTTTTAACATTTCTGCCGCACTGCCAATGTCTTTAACATATTCCAGGTGTGAATCTGCCATACTTTGTATAATTATATTCCTTGCTTCATTGTCGTTTTTTATCCACTCCTGGTTCTTTTGTTCATCTTCAATTTCGAGCAGTACATTGTGGATATCGGAGGCTCGTAATGCAGCTTCCACTCTATACTTCCAATTATCGAAATTGTCACCGGCGAAGGGGATGATGCCATATTTGTGCTCAGACTTCTCCGTCATTTCTTGTCGTTTGCCGCGTGCCTTTCTTGGCTTCTATTTTACAGGGTACTAATGCTCACCTGTTCCTGGGCCCATAACAATTGTTAGCATAGTGGTTTGCGGGGAGCACAGTACTTATAAAATAGACGGTATTTCAAAATAACTTTATTACTTATCAGAATTTTCAGACTCTATTGACACCATCCTTTTTGCGATACATGGATACCAACATATATTCTGGCAGGGTTCCAACATACATTATTAAAGCTAACTATATGTAATATTAAACATATATATATATATATATATATATATATATATATATATATATATATATATATATATATATATATATATATATATATATATATATATATATATATATATATATATATATATAAAATTCGAACAGCGGGAACCAAGTTAGATTAGTTTTTATCTTTGTATATTAAACTATGTAATAAAGTGCTACAGAAATATTTCGGCGTTGAAGTTTATTTTTTATCGATCAAATCAGAGAAGAAAGTTAACTGGCGCAGTGGGTAGGATTGTTATCACAGACTCGCTGACGTACGAAACTGGTGGACTCCAGATCCTTTAGAAGACAACGATCCTACATCTCAACATTCAACCCCGCTTAGATCGACCAGGAAAAAACCAAGTAAGTATTTCCTAGCACTACCCGTACATTTCTGTTTTTGAACAAAGTTTAAGATAGTCACGGTACAACCCTAGTAAAAATCATTGAAATAATTATCCTTTGACTGGGAATAATTTGTGATTTAGCTAGGAAGGAATTTCGTTTTATCTGACATTGATAGGGCTTAATTATTTAGATTAAGAACAAATCTCAAGAAACAATTTCGCAATTCAAAACAATTTTTTAGTATTAATTTTCTTTTTTAATGAGTAGACCTTACCCAACTACTCCGCCAATGCTTTTGAAATTCTTCACACCACTATTTCAATTAATATCACAACAGAAGTTTACACTCCTGAACAAAACTCTGGAAATCTTAAACTCCCCTCCATTGTTGATGTTCACTTTTTTTAATTGTTGATGTAAACAACTTTTGACTATATATAGATTTTTATATCGTGGTCGATAAAAATCAATTTTTAAAAACAATTTATTTTTGAAATAGACAATTGAACGTTTTGTTACATGGATTAAATTATTGCAATAATATTAAGTGAGTACCGGAGGTTTGAAATGAGTTATGCTAGTTTGCCGGATACTATGCCGGTCTGCCGGATACTATGCCGGTCTGCCGGATACTAACTTCTGGTCGCACGCTTTCGCCTATATAAATTGTCATGTGCTGACTCTGCATGAGAATGGCTTTAGCCATGAGCGTTCTTGGAAGTTAGGCGTGAGTTGCTGACCATAAGCAAGTCTTTGTTTTTGAGAATAAGATAAGTCACGAATAGTATCAAGTCAAGTAACTATGAGAAACAACTGATAAGAAAAAGCAAAGATTATGTTACTTGAGATAGGATACAATGTAAATGGTACCTAACTGAAATTATTCTAAGTATTCTAAGTCTAAAATGTATACAATTAAATATTTTATATAACGACTCCCCCCTTGTAGAAAAGTTGGTGGTGTACAGCAACTTTTGGATAAGCAGAAAGTTCCAAAAATATGAGAGTTGCTATTAAGTGCAACATAAATGCAATAAGCAATATAATAATATAAGGTAAAATTGTAATAAAATCAGGTGAACAAAATAAAATAATAATAATAACATAAGTCCAGTTCACTTGAACACTAGTCACAAAATATAAAATGTTTAAAGTTCCAAAATCACTATAAAGTCTCAATTTAGTTCAATATCTTCTGGGGAACTGTCTGTTGGTCCGGGTCTTCTTCTTGAAATAAAGTTGGTGAGTCGTCCAACGGGTTTCGATTGTCCAGGAAGCGATGGAGGTAAATTTGACGTTAGGGAAATAGCAAGTCTTCTTCGCCTTCTGCATTTGCATGTGAAGTATAGGATGACGAGAAGAATTATGGCAGTAATTATGAAATAGGTAAACCAAGAAATGTGTTTCGTGACAAAAGGTTCGTTGATTAAATCATCAAGGGTTTTGGAATATTCATCTAATTTGTGCTTTGCAACTTCTTGTCTTCAACATTGAGATTGTTTAATTTTAAAGGCTTTCCTGGATCAAGGATTCCCATATCCTCGATGCGGCCGTTCGCAACCCGCTGGCTGGTTATTCCCTCGTTGAAGTTGGGTGTCGAGGTCGACACCGGCGTGTGTCGAGTGTCGGGGGCTCCTAAAACCCGACCGCTCCTGGTCTTCGTGGCTTCGGCGAAGTAGTGTTCCCGCTGGTTATCGATACAGCGTTAGCCTCGCCTGGGGCTACTCGATGTGAACGATGAACCTGGGGAAACGTACGAAATACGCGGCTGGTGCGGATGGATTCTAAACGTAGTGCGGATTCCCGCGCTTTCCCACGTTGGCTTCGAAGGATCCGGCCTCCCGACCTAATACTTGTTAGCCGGCGCCCCTCGGAAAAGATATCCACTTCAAGTACGAGCAGTGTTTCATGCCACGTCCAAGAAGCAGAGGTCACAACGGTACGGCACGCCTTGACTAGCGGTAGGCGGTCACCAGGGGTTGTAACCCCTGTATATAGTGCTAGGGGACTTAGTGCAATGTCACACCTAGTTGCAGAGCTTCTTCCCAGTACTGACCCTGGAGTAAAATTAAACACGGGTTATATAAAGCTCTAGGCAGAAATAACTCACCGAGTAAATTGGCGATGGAGAAGCTAGGCTAGGAACGAGCTAGATACACTCTAGCTCGTTCCTGGCACTAAAACACTGGCGTAGATAGCTGGATAACGGCTGCAGCTGCCCCTTGGCGGCGATGGCGTCGCCTCGACCACGTGGCGACGATGAAATCCCAAAATGGCGTCACCCCGGCGTCTGATGGCCCTCGGAGACGATAAAAGACTCGATTAAATATCTCACCTGGGTATTCTGCGAAGCCTTTATCAAATCGGTGGATCGATACGCAGTGGAAGACCGCTACCAATCGTGATGGACGCCCACGTGGCGTGGGTCAATGGCACTAACATGGCGCGGCCACGTGGTGATCGTGATCGTCGGCGTTAAATGCGTCGAGTGCGACGACTTTTTGTTGATTTTCTTTGTCGTGGTTAATAATCTCTGTGTGAAGCACAGTTCATCAGAAATTTCGCTGCAGAATCTAGTCGAAGACTGGAGTAAACGATAAGAACGGCGAAGCGCGTAAGCTACGCCAAGTGTAGGACACGAAGCGATGCGAACGACTGAGGAAGAGGCAGGTCAGAGATTGCCTGTATCGATGCGCTCCGAAATGGAACCAATCGCGTCACGGATCGAGATTACTCATAGAAGTACTCATTTTCAGAGAGAGGCATATGACACCTCCCCCCTTGATCGTACTAGATTCTGTCAGCAAAATTTTTGGTGTGGGGGTTAGTTTCTCCTGAAAAGCATACATGAGGAAGTGTTTTCCTCCTCATAAAAACATGAGGTAATAAGAAGAAGATCCGCAAGTTCGATTACCCAGCATGAGAAGAACTTGCAAGAAACTCACGCCTGTCCCCTGGTCCCAGTTGGGGGCGCACCCGCTGCTTCTCTCTTGAACCTGCTTCTGCTTCGGCTTGCGC
This sequence comes from Rosalia funebris, assembly GCA_037954035.1. NCBI lineage: Eukaryota > Metazoa > Arthropoda > Insecta > Coleoptera > Cerambycidae > Rosalia > Rosalia funebris. The sequence goes on along the minus strand of JAZFAV010000017.1, from coordinate 11,058,679 downwards.
GCCACTCATAAGAGTTAGGATGATGGGCCGCTGGTCCTCCGTGGGGGTATCTGAAACATAAAACAGAAAAACAACACACATGGGGGGTATATTTACACATGCATGGGGTGTATCGTTGTCATGCGGCGAGGCGACGCCCCGGCCTATAGTTGGGCTGTGAAGGCGGCGCGCTCGCGGTTACCTGTCTCGCGGTGTACCTCGTTGCGCAGTGTCCGAACAACACACGCTCCGGCCTATGGTTGGATGTGGCAAGCGTGGCTAACGGATCGCGGCAGCTCGCTCCTTCTTCTATCTTCTTTCTTCCGGAGAGGGGCCCCGCTGGCTCGCGGTCGTGGGCGCGACGGCGTCCCGCGGGTGTTCCGATCCTCGACGAGTCCGCTACTGGTATCCCGGTGGTCGGGGCCGAAGGTCATCGATGTGGACTTTGACGTGTACTCCATCTCACTCCACGGTGAATGTGTTGTCGCCGTGGCGGGTGATGACTTCGTGAGGGCCCGTCCATTTGGCCTGGAACGGATTCCCGTTTCGGCGGAACTCCCTAACCATAACGCGTTCTCCTGGGTCGAAGATCACACCGGCTTGTCGGTGTTCTGGAAACATGTTCCGGGCGTAGATGACCTGACGATCCCTAGCGCGTTGAACCCGTTGTCTTCTGGCTTGCGCGGTCCGGTTGGGAAGCGGTGGCACTTCGGCGGATACCGTCCATTCTCCCGGTCTAGGCAAGGTTGATCCAAGGAGGATTTCGGCTGGTGATTGTCTTGTCGCAGCGCTGGTGCGATTCCGGAGGGAGAACAGGGCTTCTGGCAGCAGCTGATCCCATTTATTCGTCGCGGCTTCCTTTTTACGTAGGATCTTCTTTAATTCCTGAACCCGTCTTTTCACTGGGTTCGCTCGCTGGTGGTACACTGGAGCAGTATAATGTTCTATTTGGCGGGTTGCGAGGTAACGTTCCCAACGTCGGCCTCGGAAAGGCGTACCGTTGTCCGTAATGCTGGACGCTGGGTGTCCCCACCTCGCGGTTACCTCTCCCAGAAACTCGAGGATTTCGGCCTGCCGCCTGTGGGGCGCTGCTTTCGCCTCGACCCATTTCGAAAATAAATCCACGAGTACGATGATGAACTCGTTTTATTGATTCGTCCTGGGGTAATGTCCAAGAACGTCCAGGCTGACGGTCTTCCACGGCGTGTCTGGGATCCGCGGTCGTAACGGCGCAGCATCTTGCCGGTGAGTCTTCGTCGAGGCGCACATCAAGCAGCCTTTCACGTGAGGTCGTACATCGCGTTCCATGCCTCGCCAATCATACATCCGCCGGATCGCGAGAAGCGTCTGGCTCTGGCCTGGATGCGCGGCTAGTGGGGAGTCGTGTATTCTTCCATCACGCGATCCCTCATATGTAGCGGCACGACTAACGCCCGTCTGTCTCCATCCACGTGTTTCCATATTACACCATCGGATAAGAAGTACCCTCGTGCGCTCCGTATTCCGGCCGTTCGCGGTCTTTCGCGGAGCACGAGCTGGAGACGTTTCCGTTCTTTGCGACACGCTTGATCCTGTAGCTGCTCTTCGCGGATGAGGTCAAAGAGAGGTCGCGGGGGCAGCTCTTCCGCTGCTTCCTCTGGGTCCTCCCCCCCTTGACTCGCCTTTGCTGTCTCGTTCTTCCGATGACCCGATATTTTCTTCCGGTTGTTCTATATTTATTTCCCTCGGCGCGGAGTTGCTTACCTCCGGTTCGTCGACGGCTTCCTCGTCGTCGTTATCTTGTAGCATGTGGACCGCGAGGTATGCGCGATCGTCCACTTCTTCGTGTTCTTCCGGACGATCTTCCGGTTGTGGGTGTTGTGACAAGAAGTCCGGTAGCTCATTGGTCTTTCCCGGAACGTGTTCGACGGTAAAGTTGAAGGCTTGAAGCATGAGGGCCCATCGCATCAGTTTCGACTTCTCGTCCTTGTATTTGTTGAGCCATAGGAGCGCTACAGTCCGTGTAGAGCGTGAAGTGTTGGTCTTCTAGAAATTGACGAAATTTCTTCACTCCCCATACCACGGCGAGGACTTCCGGTTCGTTCACGTGGTAGCGGGTTTCCGTCTTCGTCAATTTCGCAGAGGCGCAAGCGATGAGGCGACGTATCGTCGCATCTTCAGGGTCGCGCTGGAATAATACGGCTCCTATGCCGATGCAGCTGATGTCGGTCTGCAGGCAAAATTCCACGCCTGGCAGCGGACGGTGCAGTTCGGCGTGATTGGACACCGCTTCCTTCAGCTCCTCGAAGGCGATCTGTTGTCGCATCCTCCATCGCATTTCGCGGCTTCCTTCCAGTAAGTCGGTGAGTGGCGCTGCGATTTTCGCGAATCTAGGCACGATTCTCGTAGCCATCCAGTCGTGCCTAGGAACGCTCGCAAGTAGAGGACGACAGCCGGTGCTAGAGATTCCCCCACCACTTTCTGTGACGTCATTGACCTTGAACGGGACGACCTTGACATTGATAGAGGTCACCTTGGCCAAGTTCATCGTGACCTTGACAGAGGTCACCTTTATCAAGGTCATAGTGACCTTGAGCGAGGTTACCTTGACCATGAGTAATGTCACCTGTGAAAGTCACTTGGTAGGGGTTATTTCAAAGTCGATTTCATCGGGACCAATCACAGATGAGATATTTTGTTTAAAAGTGTGGACATGTTTTGGTTAGCATCATACAAACAGCGCATTGTAAGGTTCACTCTTGTTCAGGGTGGTCTTTTAAATTTAAATTTTAATTATATTAAAATTTAATTAATTTAATCTAATTTATTCACATTATTAAATATCAATTAGACGATTCAATTTTATATCATTATATAAAAAAAGTCAGGTTATGTTAGGATTCGAACTCGCCGTCTTTGGGTTTCCAGCCTAACGCTTTTAGCTATGAGCTATCGAGGTCTTACGCTATTAGAGTACAAGGGTCGGGAATATGGCTGCACTAAAGAAAAAATAACTGTGGCAGCACTAAAGAAAAAAACCTATGACGTAACTCACATAATTACTTTAAAATTTCTTAAATACAATTCGGTTAATATACGAGGTGATTTTTTAAACATACACAGTACTTCGTGGTGTTTACAATGTGGTCTTTTAAATTTAATTTTTAATTATATTCAAATTTAATTAATTTAATCCAATTTATGCAAATGATTAAATGACTATTTTTTTATAACGGGTGTTTTATATTAGGGTACATTTTCCTTTAAAATCTGTAATAGTCGTCGTGGGTGGTCGTATAATGGATCCTTATGTAGTCAAGATTCCCTCATTGAACAATAATGTCGCGTCGATTAGATGACAAACATATGTTTACGCCCCTGGCTTATTCAACTGTATTTCTTTCATGCACGTCTTGTGAGCCATATATGTAGATATAATTTGCCTATAATAATAAGATAAAATTGAGTTGTATGTCTATACCATTAATTAATTATGCGAATTTATAACATTTACATTATATTTCGAGGTCGAAAGTTAAATTTAAGTGAATCATGATTGTTATAGAGAGATTTTGTATAATGATATGAATATATCAGTGGAACTATGATTTTACTTAGAAACAATATAATTTGTTCAAGGCTTATTCAACTGTATTTCTTTCAGGCACGTTTTGTGAGCGATATATGTAGATATGATATGCCTATAATAATAAGATAAAATTGAGTTGTATGTCTATACTATTAATTAATTATGGGAATTTGTAACATTTACATTATATTTGGATATCGAAAGTTAAATTTAAGTGAATCATGATTGTTATAGAGAGATTTTGTATAATAATATGAATATATCCGTGGAACGATGATTCTACTAGAAAGCAATATAATTTGTCCAGAGCTTATTCAATTGTATTTCTTTCAGGTACGTTTTGTGAGCGATATATGTAGATATAATACACCTATAATAATAAGATAAGAATTAAGTTGTATGTCTATACTCTTAATTAATTATGCAACTGTTTAACTGTTATTCTTTTCCGTCAGGATTTCATACGAATATTTTTAACGTAGCTGGATACGCATAATAAGAATACGCATGTATCAGGATAATTAAGATCTTAGGCGAATAAATCGTATCTGGTTTACTGATTAAACTAACATTGTTAAGGGTATTAACTAATATGTACGGCGGAAATGTAGAAATTAGAAGGATTATTTTTTAAATTATGTATCTGTAAAACATTGCTCTAGAGAATGATAAGAACTGATTTACTGGTAATATTTATCTCAAATTTGACAGGTTGGTATTCTCTAGTACATAATTTAGGTGGCTAATATGTCAGAATAATTCACCTAATACTAAACGGAAATATATTTAGAAAAAATCCTAAACGTATGCAATCTATAGATATTCTCAGTCGAAAAGTGCATAAAGGAAATATATATTTTCTCTTGCAATCTCGAATGGTCATCTCGAGAATGGATAATAATCGTACACTCCACTAGATAGAAGTGCTTCCATAAGAAGAGTTTAATTCCATAAGAAGAGACTAATTCAAGAATTATTTAACCGTATTATTATTAATACGAATTATTTTAAATGAATATTGACGTGGATATTATAGGCAAACTTTATTTACGTCCTAATTTCTGATATAATACAATATGTAATTAAGATATTATTTACTGGAAGTACAACGCGAAGAGGATCGAAGAAATAGAGCTCTTGTAAATGGATGGGCAAATGAAAAGAAATCTTCATGCTTTTTTATCAAAACAATTAGTTATATTCATTTTAAACGGACAGACGCCCATATACGTAATACAAGTATAAATCCATCTTATTTTTACTTTATGCTGGCATACTACTCAAGAAAATAATAGACGGTTATATTTAAAAGGATGATATCAATAATTTTCATTTGGAACTCAAATCCTAGAATATAATAACGACCCCAAGACTGTGCCCAGTCGAACTTTCAGGCAAAAAATTATACTACGTACATAATATATATCTTAGTATTTAATCTGACACATGCGTGTCAAACTTCTGCCTGTTATGGCGACTTAGACAAATTTATTACTAGGCCGACAACACGACATTGTCCTTTTGATTCATTAGTTTCATTTAAAATTAGTATATATCTGCACCGCTTGATATCTTAGTGTGCACAAGAAAATATACCCTCGAGTTCTAAGTAAATTCACAACGTCCCGTCGGCGCCGACTTGCATATCTTTTTTTGGGTGAAAAGGTACAAAAGTCATTTATGTCAGTTTTCCATTGTAACAAATGAAGGCGCCAAATGTGTATAAAAAAAACTACCCGGCTATGCTCATCGTATCATCTTAAGAGACTCGCCCAGGTATACGCACCAGCCCCATTCAATATTTTACAACCTGAAATAATACGACAATAACAGGAAAAAATAAAAGCCTGTTTTCTATTGTTTGGAACGATCGTTCACCTATCTAATAAAGTAACAGTTTGATGACCTGAATCGAATTTACAAGTAGATATTTAAGTGTTTTCAATATATATTTCTTTAACTGTAAATTTTAAATATATGATAGAAAACACTATAGATGTCGAACTTAATTGTAAGTTAACGTAAATAAATAAATCGAACTAACTTTTTATTAGTTTAAGTGGAAAGGTATAGCGATGGATATAACCCGTATTTATATATCACACACTACATCGAAGAAATCTTTTGGAATTCGGAAAGCGAATCAAAGGAGAACAGTGAACTTCGAGGAATAAAACCGGACTTCAACAATAAACCGGAGTCGAACATATCGAAACTGAAATGCGATTTTAAGGAAGAACCATCTACACACGTCCCGATTTTAAACAACGGTTAACAGGAAATTGACTCTGGGGAAGCACCTGAACCGGTCTACGGAGAAGTTGCCGCTATTAGGGGAGGAACCGTGCCCCGCATCCCACTTGAAATAGAGGGGAAGATAGTTAAAGCGTTGGTGGACACCGGCGCTGGCTTAAATCTAATCCGAAGCGATCTGGTACAAGGAAAGCAGTGGGAAACGGCCAGCAAGACATTGCGACTAGCCACCAGCGGATTCTGTACGCAAGCAAGGGGTGTCATGGACTTGGCACTGACCCTATGCGGTGAACCCGTCGACTTGCGCATGTACGTGGTGGACAACCTACTCGAAGAAGTCATCCTTGGACAGCCGTTTCTACAAGAAGAGGACGTCGTGATGGATTGGAAAAGAAGAACTATCGCATTTGGTACTCGCAGAAGAAGAACCGTATACTGGGACGACCCGAAGGGCCAGGAGAAACCCGCCCTCACACCGGAAGAGTTATATGGACACATATGCGACAAAGTACCCGATGAACACCGGACCGAATACCTCGAGAAGATCTTGAAATACTCCGATGTCTTCTTCGATGAACCACGACCAGCGACGGTGTTATCTACGCAGCACAGCATCGTTCTACGCAATACCATGCCCATGCGGGTCCCATTGTATCGGTGTAGCGAAGAGAAGAAACGCGTAATCAACACGCACTGCCAGGAGATGCTGTCCCAAGGAGTTATCCACCGATCACGTTCAGAATATAACTCCCCAGTCGTGTTGGTCAAGAAGAAGGGCGATAAGAAGCTACGATTCTGCGTGGATTACCGTCAAATAAATGCGAAGACAGAAGCCGAAGTTGGGACCCTACTGCAAATATTCGACACCATCCGCGAGTTGGAACATGCGCAGTACTTTTCGACGCTTGGCTTGAAGGCCGGGTACTGGCAAGTACCGATGGCCGAGGATAGCAAGAAGTACACTGCCTTCTCAACTTCCGACGGGGCCCAATATGAATTTGAGGTCATGCCATTCGGATTAACTGGAGCACCCGGAACTTTTCAGAAAATGATGGCTGAAGTCCTTGAGGGATACTTGCATCAATTCATCAAAGTCTACCTGGATGATATCGTGGTATACAGCAAAAACCACGACGAACATCTATACCATCTGAGCGCGGTTTTGGAGAGACTCCGTCTAAACGGTCTCCACGTGTCTCCGGGGAAATGTAAATTTAGCGCACGTCAAATTAACTACCTGGGGCATATGACTACGTCCCAGCGTAATGAACCGCAGAGCCATTATTTGGAGAAAATTAGGGACTACCCAGTACCGAAGACCATTCGAGAGCTGCGAGAGTAGAGGACGACAGCCGGTGCTAGAGCTCCCCCCACCACTTTCTGTGACGTCATTGACCTTGAACGGGACAACCTTAACCTCGATAGAGGTCACCTTGGCCAAGTTCATCGTGACCTTGATATAGGTCACCTTGATCAAGGTCATCGTGACCTTGAGCGAGGTTACCTTGACCATGAGTAATGTCACCTGTGAAAGTCACTTGGCAGGGGTTATTTCAAAGTCGATTTCATCGGGACCAATCACAGATGAGATATTTTGTTTAAAAGTGTGGACATGTTTCGGTTAGCGTCATACAAACAGCGCATTGTAAGGTTCAGTCTTGTTCAGGGTGGTCTTTTAAATTTAAGTTTTAATTATATTCAAATTTAATTAATTTAATCTAATTTATTCACATGATTAAATATCAATTAGACGATTCAATTTTATATCATTATTTAAAAAAAAGTCAGGTTATGTTAGGATTCGAACTCGCCGTCTTTGGGTTTCCAGCCTAACGCTTTTAGCTATGAGCTATCGAGGTCTTACGCTATTAGAGTACAAGGGTCGGGAATATGGCTGCACTAAAGAAAAAATAACTGTGGCAGCACTAAAGAAAAAAACCTATGACGTAACTCACATAATTACTTTAAAATTTCTCAAATACAATTCGGTTAATATACGAGGTGATTTTTTAAACATACACAGTACTTCGTGGTGTTTACAATGTGGTCTTTTAAATTTAATTTTTAATTATATTCAAATTTAATTAATTTAATCCAATTTATGCAAATGATTAAATGACTATTTTTTTATAACGGGTGTTTTATATTAGGGTACATTTTCCTTTAAAATCTGTAATAGTCGTCGTGGGTGGTCGTATAATGGATCCTTATGTAGTCAAGATTCCCTCATTGAACAATAATGTCGCGTCGATTAGATGACAAACATATGTTTACGCCCCTGGCTTATTCAACTGTATTTCTTTCATGCACGTTTTGTGAGCCATATATGTAGATATAATTTGCCTATAATAATAAGATAAAATTGAGTTATATGTCTATACCATTAACTAATTATGCGAATTTGTAACATTTACATTATATTTCGAGATCGAAAGTTAAATTTAAGTGAATCATGATTGTTATAGAGAGATTTTGTATAATGATATGAATATATCAGTGGAACTATGATTTTACTTAGAAACAATATAATTTGTTCAAGGCTTATTCAACTGTATTTCTTTCAGGCACGTTTTGTGAGCGATATATGTAGATATGATATGCCTATAATAATAAGATAAAATTGAGTTGTATGTTACTATTAATTAATTATGGGAATTTGTAACATTTACATTATATTTCGATATCGAAAGTTAAATTTAAGTGAATCATGATTGTTATAGAGAGATTTTGTATAATAATATGAATATATCCGTGGAACGATGATTTTACTAGAAAACAATATAATTTGTCCAGAGCTTATTCAATTGTATTTCTTTCAGGTACGTTTTGTGAGCGATATATGTAGATATAATACACCTATAATAATAAGATAAGAATTAAGTTGTATGTCTATACTCTTAATTAATTATGCGACTGTTTAACTGTTATTCTTTTCCGTCAGGATTTCATACGAATATTTTTAACGTAGCTGGATACGCATAATAAGAATACGCATGTATCAGGATAATTAAGATCTTAGGCGAATAAATCGTATCTGGTTTACTGATTAAACCAACATTGTTGAGGGTATTAACTAATATGTACGGCGGAAATGTAAAAATTAGAAGGATTATTTTTTAAATTATGTACCTGTAAAACATTGCTCTAGAGAATTATAAGAACTGCTTTACTGGTAATATTTATCTCAAATTTGACAGGTTGGTATTCTCTAGTACATAATTTAGGTGGTTAATATGTCAGAATAATTCACCTAATACTAAACGGAAATATATTTAGAAAAAATCCTAAACGTATGCAATCTATAAATATTCTCAGCCGAAAAGTGCATAAAGCAAATATATATTTTCTCTTGCAATCTCGAATGGTCTACTCGAGAATGGATAATTATCGTACACTCCACTAGATAGAAGTGCTTCCATAAGAAGAGTTTAATTCCATAAGAAGAGACTAATTCAAGAATTATTTAACCGTATTATTATTAATGTGAATTATTTTAAATGAATATTGACGTGGATATTATAGGCAAACTTTATTTACGTCCTAATTTCTGATATAATACAATATGTAATTAAGATATTATTTACTGGAAGTACAATGCGAAGAGGATCGAAGAAATAGAGCTCTTGTAAATGGATGGGCAAATGAAAAGAAATCTTCATGCTTTTTTATCAAAATAATTAGTTATATTCATTTTAAACGGACAGAAGCCCATATACGTAATACAAGTATAAATCCATCTTATTTTTACTTTATGCTGGCATACTACTCAAGAAAATAATAGACGGTTATATTTAAAAGGATGATATCAATAATTTTCATTTGGAACTCAAATCCCAGAATATAATAACGACCCCAAGACTGTGCCCAGTCGAACTTTCAGGCAAAAAATTATACTACGTACATAATATATATATATATATATATATATATATATATATATATATATATATATATATATATATATATATATATATATATATATATATATATATATATATATATATATATATATATATATATATATATATATATATATATATATATATGCAAGTCGGCGCCGACTTGCATATCTTTTTTTGGGTGAAAAGGTACAAAAGTCATTTATGTCAGTTTTCCATTGTAACAAATGAAGGCGCCAAATGTGTATAAAAAAAACTACCCGGCTATGCTCATCGTATCATCTTAAGAGACTCGCCCAGGTATACGCACCAGCCCCATTCAATATTTTACAACCTGAAATAATACGACAATAACAGGAAAAAATAAAAGCCTGTTTTCTATTGTTTGGAACGATCGTTCACCTATCTAATAAAGTAACAGTTTGATGACCTGAATCGAATTTACAAGTAGATATTTAAGTGTTTTCAATATATATTTCTTTAACTGTAAATTTTAAATATATGATAGAAAACACTATAGATGTCGAACTTAATTGTAAGTTAACGTAAATAAATAAATCGAACTAACTTTTTATTAGTTTAAGTGGAAAGGTATAGCGATGGATATAACCCGTATTTATATATCACACACTACATCGAAGAAATCTTTTGTTTGTAATTTCTTCTGCAATTAAATGACTCTAACAATGGTATAAATAGCTGAATTTAGATTTCGTACTCCGTTAATATTTTTCAAATCTTCATTAAGCATATTAATTTTTGATGGATAAGGGGTGGCCAAATATCTACGTCGCATTATTCTGGGCAAATATATCCTTTTATTTGGGGACGTGTAAAAGATACATAGCATCGAGGGAATTTCTATTTAATAATAACATACATGGTATTTTCAGTATATTTTGGTAGTTGTTTGTAAGAAAAAATTGCTTAAAAGAAAGTGTCATTCCAAAATTAATTTATCAACATAAAAGTACATTTCTTCTTACGAAAAAAATTTGTCGATTAACAAATTAATTATTTAATTGGCGAATATGAGTGGTATTACAAGATGAAAGGGTGCCACTTAAAATATTAACTGAGGTATCTGGAGATAAGGGCGTAAATCTAAATATCAGTGGACATTGGTTTTAAATTTCTCCTTCAGTATGTAAATTTGTCATTTTCTTTACTAAAATAAATAGCTGAGATGGGTCGTTTGGCAAACAATTAAGATTATGTACCAAAATCTAGTTATATAGGGCTTTGGTTGCATTAATTATTGCACAATACAGGTAATATATACTAAAATCTATTTACTTGAAAAAAATAGAGCTTTGATGGCACTTACTAATGCATAATCTGCTAATTACGCATATAATTACTGTAAAATTCCGATTCAATTTTTAGTTATTATCAATATTACCGGAATGACCCTGATATTATCATGGTGTAAAGAAAAAAATATCTATAGAAGATTATAGGAAAATTGTTGATAAAGCGGTTTAATATTTAGAAAAATGAATACGTTTAGAGACGATATACATGATATCTATACGGAAATGAAAAAAAAAATAATAAAGTTGCCCTTTTTCACCCTGATGATAAAATATTCGTAATTGTATAATAAAATATTCGTAATATCAGGCAAACATTACCGTGGGGTCACAATGATATCACCTTTTTATTTATTTATTTATTTTTTTCAAAGCGATCCTGAACTAATATAGAATGATTTCTATTAGATTTAAATAGGGCATTTGTCAATATAGAAAATCATATTGGTGGTTGTGAAAATAATTTGGATGCCTCAAATACAACCAATGAGAGGGCACCTTGTAATTGCTGACGTGAAATCAACTAGTGGAGGTTGGAGTGGGAAGGTAGGGTAGGGTAGGGGAACATACTACTAAAATGTAAATCAATAATTGAATTAATTAAATATCATTAATTAACGGGATTTTTTTCACAGGGCTAACAAATTAATGAAGGGTTGAATTATCGGTATTTTATTAAGTATATACAAAACTTGTTTTATATAAATTTTTATGAAACAATTATAAAAATTAACAAAGATGGGGGTCCTGACGATTAAAAAAAAAAAGAGAGAAATCGGGTCCCGGGCTATATGATGGTTCTCCACAAACATCTCCAGTGATGTAGGGATAGTCGTACCAGCTCTCAGCTAAATTGGCTGTAATGCAGTCAATTTTCTGAATTTAACAGAATTTTACCTACATATTCATGAAAAATATATACTTTGAGGAAATGCATTTCTTTTTTTTTTTAATTTTCACAGTGGTCTTATTATACATGGGGGTAAAATTGACTGTAATATAATTATAATATCTACATTTATACATATTTACTTATATCTTAACCTAATTACACATAATTTATTTAAAAAAAATAGCATGTTCTATATGTCTTAACCTGATATAAGGTAACCTAATTTATATTAATCTATCATCAAGTACAAATTAAATTATGTTCTTTGCATCCAACTTCCAGATCGAGATCTACAAATATACACACATACACTCATACACATATAATCTTTATATACATATTTTCCACCGTTTCTACTTTGAATAATGGCGAAAATACTGTTTCCGAGACTTATCCAGCTTTTTCAACCTACTTCGAGTTCTAACACGTGTCCGATCACATTTAATAAGTTTGATTGCCAAATTCTCCTTCTCTGCTACCAGACGTTGAATTTCATTTTCGACACTTGCTGTCTCTTGCATGATCTGATTGTGAGAATTTTCAACAGCTTGGTCGTGGTCATATACAGCCTTGTACTTAGCTTCAACCTGATGATTGAACCCCCAATATCGCTCGCACGTCTCTATGTTGGTTTGGGAGTATATTTCAGAATCCGATTCGAAATCAGACGAGTCTGATATCACAATCGGATTTTGTTGGTCCGCCATCTCGTTGTGTGACGTGGACAATACCCCCTTAGAATGGCCTGGTTTGTTAACTATGGACACCACCTCTGCTTTAACTTTGTTAGAGCTACTTCTCACCTGTTGCTCGGGATTCTTTTTTGCATTAGATGAGGAGCTGCAAAGAAGATTTTTTAATAAGCTCGGTTTGGACCCGACTTTACGTTCTACTTCATAGTTATCTGTTTTCGTTGATCCTGCAGGCATCGTATCACACGTCTGCAATATTATTCTCTTGTCGAGTCCAAAGCCAGAACTATTTGAAACCTTCGGTGGTGTCGACGGAGATGCACTATCTGGCACACATGTATTTATCACAGGAAAGTTGAACAGACCCTCAAAATCGAAATATTCCTGTGATAATGTTAGAATAGGTAAGTTGGTATCTATAGTGACATGGCTTTGCACGCTTTCGTTGTATGCGGTCTGAAGTCCACCATTATTTATTCCACCACCACCATTGTTCCTTGAGGTGTTATCCTCGGATGCCGGCTTTATAATTATATTTGAAAGAATTGTCGCGGCTCCTAAAACCGACGACACAAATGCCGGAGAGCTTCCTTCGGCAGAAACACTGAGTGAACTTTTCTTTGGTTCACCAAAAACCATTTTACTTTTTTCCACAAAATGTTTACAATTGAACAATTAAAAATTACGTTTACACTCAACGATTGCTGGATGTAAAAAGAAAGCTAATAGCTAATATCGAAGAGAAGCCAGATTGCCCCCCCACTCTAACTTCCCACTCCAACCTCCACTAGTTGATTTCACGTCTACAATTACAAGGTGCCCTCTCATTGGTTGTATTTGAGGCATCCAAATTATTTTCACAACCACCAATATGATTTATTATTATTATTTTTTTTTCATTTCCGTATAGATCATGTATATCGTTTCTAAACGTATTCATTTTTCTAAATATTAAACCGCTTTATCAACAATTTTCCTATAATCTTCTATAGATATTTTTTTCTTTACACCATGATTATATCAGGATCATTCTGGTAATATTGATAATAACTAAAAATTGAATCGGAATTTTACAGCAATTATATGCGTAATTAGCAGATTATGCATTAGTAAGTGCCATCAAAGCTCTATTTCTTTCAAGTAAATAGATTTTACTATATATTACCTGTATTGTGCAATAATTAAAATAATTAATGCAACCAAAGCCCTAAATAACTAGACTTTGGTATATAATCTTAACTGTTTGCCAAACGACCTATCTCAGCTATTTATTTTAGTAAAGAAAATGATAAATTTACATACTGAAGGAGAAATTTAAAACCAATGTCCACTGATATTTAAATTTACGCCCTTATCTCCAGATACCTCAGTTAATATTTTAAGTGGCACCCTTTCATTTTGTAATACCACTCATGTTCGCCAATTAAATAATTAATTTGTTAACCGACAAACTTTTTTCGTAGGAAGAAATGTACTTTTATGTTGATAACTTTATTTTGGAATGACACTTTCTTTTAAGCAATTTTTTCTTACAAACAACTACCAAAATATACTGAAGATACCATGTATGTTATTATTAGATAGAAATTCCACCGATGCTATGTATCTTTTACACGTCCCCAAATAAAAGGATATATTTGCCCAGAATAATGCGACGTAGATATTTGGCCACCCCTTATCCATCAAAAATTAATATTCTTAATGAAGATTTGAAAAATATTAACGGAGTAGGAAATCTAAATTCAGCTAATTATACCATTATTAGAGTCATTTAATTGCAGAAGAAATTACCAACAAGAGATTTCTTCGATGTAATGTGTGATATATAAATACGGGTTATATCCCATCGCTATACCTTTCCACATAAACTAATAAAAAGTTAGTTCGATTTATTTATTTACGTTAACTTACAATAAAGTTCGACATCTACAGTGTTTTCTATCATATATTTAAAATTTACAGTTAAAGAAATATATATTGAAAACACTTAAACATCTGCTTGTAAATTCGATTCAGGTCATCAAACTGTTACTTTATTAGACAGGTGAACGATCGTTCCAAACAATAGAAAACAGGCTTTTATTTTTTCCTGTTATTGTCGCATTATTTCAGGTTGTAAAATATTGAATGGGGCTGGTGCGTATACCTGGGCGAGACTCTTAAGATGATACGATGAGCATAGAGTTTTTTTTTTGTACACATTTGGCACCTTCAGTTGTTACAATGGAAAACTGACATAAATGACTTTTGTACCTTTTCACCCAAAAAAAGATATTCAAGTCGGCGCCGACGGGATGTTGTGAATTTACTTAGAACTCGAGGGTATATTTTTTTGTGAACACTAAGATATCAAGCGGTGCAGATATATACTAATTTTAAATGAAACTAATGAATCAAAAGGACAATGTCGTTTTGTCGGCCTAGTAATAAATTTGTCTAAATCGCCATAGCAGACAGAAGTTTGACACGCATGTGTCAGATTAAATACTAAGATATATATATATATATATATATATATATATATATATATATATATATATATATATATATATATATATATATATATATATATTTTATATAAATATATATATATATATATATATATATATATATATATATATATATATATATATATATATATATATATATATATTATGTACGTAGTATAATTTTTTGCCTGAAAGTTCGACTAGGCACAGTCTTGGGGTCGTTATTATATTCTGGGATTTGAGTTCCAAATGAAAATTATTGATATCATCCTTTTAAATATAACCGTCTATTATTTTCTTGAGTAGTATGCCAGCATAAAGTAAAAATAAGATGGATTTATACTTGTATTACGTATATGGGCTTCCGTCCGTTTAAAATGAATATAACTAATTATTTTGATAAAAAAGCATGAAGATTTCTTTTCATTTGCCCATCCATTTACAAGAGCTCTATTTCTTCGATCCTCTTCGCATTGTACTTCCAGTAAATAATATCTTAATTACATATTGTATTATATCAGAAATTAGGACGTAAATAAAGTTTGCCTATAATATCCACGTCAATATTCATTTAAAATAATTCGTATTAATAATAATACGGTTAAATAATTCTTGAATTAGTCTCTTCTTATGGAATTAAACTCTTCTTATGGAAGCACTTCTATCTAGTGGAGTGTACGATAATTATTCATTCTCGAGTAGACCATTCGAGATTGCAAGAGAAAATATATATTTGCTTTATGCACTTTTCGGCTGAGAATATTTATAGATTGCATACGTTTAGGATTTTTTCTAAATATATTTCCGTTTAGTATTAGGTGAATTATTCTGACATATTAGCCACCTAAATTATGTACTAGAGAATACCAACCTGTCAAATTTGAGATAAATATTACCAGTAAATCAGTTCTTATAATTCTCTAGAGCAATGTTTTACAGGTACATAATTTAAAAAATAATCCTTCTAATTTTTACATTTCCGCCGTACATATTAGTTAATACCCTCAACAATGTTGGTTTAATCAGTAAACCAGATACGATTTATTCGCCTAAGATCTTAATTATCCTGATACATGCGTATTCTTATTATGCGTATCCAGCTACGTTAAAAATATTCGTATGAAATCCTGACGGAAAAGAATAACAGTTAAACAGTCGCATAATTAATTAAGAGTATAGACATACAACTTAATTCTTATCTTATTATTATAGGCAAATTATATCTACATATATGGCTCACAAAACGTGCATGAAAGAAATACAGTTGAATAAGCCAGGGGCGTAAACATATGTTTGTCATCTAATCGACGCGACATTATTGTTCAATGAGGGAATCTTGACTACATAAGGATCCATTATACGACCACCCACGACGACTATTACAGATTTTAAAGGAAAATGTACCCTAATATAAAACACCCGTTATAAAAAAATAGTCATTTAATCATTTGCATAAATTGGATTAAATTAATTAAATTTGAATATAATTAAAAATTAAATTTAAAAGACCACATTGTAAACACCACGAAGTACTGTGTATGTTTAAAAAATCACCTCGTATATTAACCGAATTGTATTTGAGAAATTTTAAAGTAATTATGTGAGTTACGTCATAGGTTTTTTTCTTTAGTGCTGCCACAGTTATTTTTTCTTTAGTGCAGCCATATTCCCGACCCTTGTACTCTAATAGCGTAAGACCTCGATAGCTCATAGCTAAAAGCGTTAGGCTGGAAACCCAAAGACGGCGAGTTCGAATCCTAACATAACCTGACTTTTTTTTAAATAATGATATAAAATTGAATCGTCTAATTGATATTTAATCATGTGAATAAATTAGATTAAATTAATTAAATTTGAATATAATTAAAACTTAAATTTAAAAGACCACCCTGAACAAGACTGAACCTTACAATGCGCTGTTTGTATGACGCTAACCGAAACATGTCCACACTTTTAAACAAAATATCTCATCTGTGATTGGTCCCGATGAAATCGACTTTGAAATAACCCCTGCCAAGTGACTTTCACAGGTGACATTACTCATGGTCAAGGTAACCTCGCTCAAGGTCACGATGACCTTGATCAAGGTGACCTATATCAAGGTCACGATGAACTTGGCCAAGGTGACCTCTATCGAGGTTAAGGTTGTCAGTTCAAGGTCAATGACGTCACAGAAAGTGGTGGGGGAGCTCTAGCACCGGCTGTCGTCCTCTACTCTCGCAGCTCTCGAATGGTCTTCGGTACTGGGTAGTCCCTAATTTTCTCCAAATAATGGCTCTGCGGTTCATTACGCTGGGACGTAGTCATGTGCCCCAGGTAGTTAATTTGACGTGCGCTAAATTTACATTTCCCCGGAGACACGTGGAGACCGTTTAGACGGAGTCTCTCCAAAACCGCGCTCAGATGGTATAGATGTTCGTCGTGGTTTTTGCTGTATACGACGATATCATCCAGGTAGACTTTGATGAATTGATGCAAGTATCCCTCAAGGACTTCAGCCATCATTTTCTGAAAAGTTCCGGGTGCTCCAGTTAATCCGAATGGCATGACCTCAAATTCATATTGAGCCCCGTCGGAAGTTGAGAAGGCAGTGTACTTCTTGCTATCCTCGGCCATCGGTACTTGCCAGTACCCGGCCTTCAAGCCAAGCGTCGAAAAGTACTGCGCATCTCCCAACTTGCGGATGGTGTCGAATATTTGCGGTAGGGTCCCAACTTCGGCTTCTGTCTTCGCATTTATTTGACGGTAATCCACGCAGAATCGTAGCTTCTTATCGCCCTTCTTCTTGACCAACACGACTGGGGAGTTATATTCCTGAACGTGATCGGCGGATAACTCCTTGGGCCAGCATCTCCTGGCAGTGCGTGTTGATTACGCGTTTCTTCTCTTCGCTACACCGATACAATGGGACCCGCATGGGCATGGTATCGCGTAGAACGATGCTGTGCTGCGTAGATAACACCGTCGCTGGTCGTGATTCATCGAAGAAGACATCGGAGTATTTCAAGATCTTCTCGAGGTATTCGGTCCGGTATTCGTCGGGTGCTTTGTCGCATATGTGTCCATATAACTCTTCCGGTGTGAGGGCGGGTTTCTCCTGGCCCTTCGGGTCGTCCCAGTATACGGTTCTTCTTCTGCGAGTACCAAATGCGATAGTTCTTCTTTTCCAATCCATCACGACATCCTCTTCTTGTAGAAACGGCTGTCCAAGGATGACTTCTTCGAGTAGGTTGTCCACCACGTACATGCGCAAGTCGACGGGTTCACCGCATAGGGTCAGTGCCAAGTCCATGACACCCCTTGCTTGCGTACAGAATCCGCTGGTGGCTAGTCGCAATGTCTTGCTGGCCGTTTCCCACTGCTTTCCTTGTACCAGATCGCTTCGGATTAGATTTAAGCCAGCGCCGGTGTCCACCAACGCTTTAACTATCTTCCCCTCTATTTCAAGTGGGATGCGGGGCACGGTTCCTCCCCTAATAGCGGCAACTTCTCCGTAGACCGGTTCAGGTGCTTCCCCAGAGTCATTTTCCTGTTAACCGTTGTTTAAAATCGGGACGTGTGTAGATGGTTCTTCCTTAAAATCGCATTTCAGTTTCGGTATGTTCGACTCCGGTTTATTGTTGAAGTCCGGTTTTATTCCTCGAAGTTCACTGTTCTCCTTTGATTCGCTTTCCGAATTCCCATAAATGTCAACACCCAGGTCGTTGACCTGCTCCGATGTGGTGTGTTCATTTACTTCCCGGTGAACTTCCTGTTCCGGGGCATCGACCGGTTCCGGGTCGGTACACATTTTCCGTTCCTTCACGTTTGATTTAATTCCAAGTCCGATGTCAACTTCTTGTTCCATTTCGTTGATTGAATTCGATTCCATTGAAGGCGATTTATTTGTGAGTCCAGCTTCTCTATCTTGATCCGTATTTTGTTCGATTACATTAGAATTATGTCGAAGCCTGAATTCGTTTCTTTGGTCCATATTTGTTTTAATTAAATTCGATTTAATTCCAAGCCCAGTTTCATTTCTTCGTTCTATATTCGGTTGGATTAAATTCGATTTAATCAAAGTCGATTCTATTTCATTTCTAAGTTCCATTTGATTTAAATTCCGATGACTTGATTTCAGTTGATCATCCTGATTTGAATCCAATTGACTAAAGTTCGTTTCGCTTCTAAGTCCAATTTTATTTCGTTCAGATTCCTTCAAAGTTCGTCGATTAATTTCCATTTTATTGTCCAAACTTGAATCCACTTGAGTTAAATTCGGGTTCAGTCGAAGTCCAAGTTTATTTCCATTTAATTCGCGGTCATTATATCGATCCGCTTCGATTCCATTAATTTCCTCCATCTTGATTAAGTCGCGATTTAATTCCGGGTTATTATCCACCTCCGGTTGCTTTTGGTTCGCTTGCGTCCGGGTATCGTCGTTCGATTTCATTCCTACGCCCGGATTCTTCATTTCTTCTGACCCTGCGGAATTTTCCGGGGACGTCGCGACGTCGGTTGGAGCCGCCTTGCTCGAGGTGTCCAGCACCCCCGCCACCGCGGCTCCCCCAGTGACGGAGTTATTCGGAGATGTCTTCGCTCTCCAATTCAGTTGCGGGTCCGAGGGTTGCCCCTGGCCTCGGCCCGATCGTCGTTTCCCGGCGCCTTTCCTCTAGGCGCCGACGCGCCTTCCGTCGCGGCGCCTGTCGCATTTCTCGGGCGCACCAGTCCTCTCGGGGGGCGGGCTGCGTATCCCGCGCTGGCCCGGCATCTCGACGCTAGTCCTCTCTGGGGGCCCGGCGTCCTTCGTCACGGGCGTCCCTACGTGGCGGCGGGTGTCGGGATGGCTCTTAACGCCATGGCGCCGTTCTCGTTGCGGCGAACGCTCCATCCGACGCGGGGCGTCGTGGCGTTTCTTGAGCGCCTCTTCGGAGCGACGAGGCGGCGGCTCCTTTCTCGAACCCGTCGCTCCTCGTCGGGGCTCCTCCAGGTCTTCGCGCCGTGCGACTCTTCCGGCGCGTCGCCGGCTTCCCTGGCGCGGAGCCGGGCCTTTCTCGCAATGAAGGCCAATGCTCCTTGGCTTTCCCTCTGCACCTCTCCATATAGGCACTGAGTGACTTCGGCGAGGCGTTCCACCGACGAGAATTCATCTAGGAAGTACTTCTGGAACGTGGCCCAGTCTCCAAGGGGGCACGTTGCCGTCTCCGCCCATTGTCTCACCTCCCCTCGCAGGCAGCTCCGGGCGAGGGGGACCATCCTCTTGGGGCTGACGTTCACCAGGTCGGCGTATTCTTCGAATTCCTCGATGAAGGTATTCGGATCTTCATAATCTCTGCCGGCGAAGGTTAAATCCGGCGAAAGTTAAATCCGGCGGCGGTCGGGCGGTTTCTGTCCGCCGTGCCTACGCCTAGACCATCAACTCGCCCATCGCTCGAATCACGGTCTCAGTGGCCATGTCTCGGGGGGGCGGGGGCGGCGGTCCCGGTACGCGACGTCGGAAATACGCCGCTCGGCGCGCCTTCTTCGCGGCCTCTCACGCACGTGGCAATATGGTCTGGGGCCACGGTGCCGTCGTCGTCGTAGAGCCCATAATATCCGTAGGGCTCCACTCGGGGGTAGTGCTCGTAGACCCCATAGTTCCGTCTAGGAATCTCGTGCACTTCTTGTTACTCGGGCGCCAGGGGACGTCTCTGTCCCCGATTTACAGGGGGCTGTCTCCATAGCCCCACGTCGTAGAATTCTTGAAATCCGGGGGAATCCGGGCCATTCCCTCGCTGGAATTCCGGGCGGCGTGGATTTTCCTCGACGTGCCGCCTCGGGGGCTCGTAGTTCTCGGGGCCCCCGAGAATGAGGGGCACCGGCTCCCCAATTAGCATCTCGACATGGGCGCCGTGTCGACGATGATACCCTTCGATCGTCTGGGGTGGCTGCTCGTGTAGGACATTTCTCCGGGTGTCCAGGCCCATAATATCTTCACGGGTCCCTGCTCGGGCGCCATGTTGTCGATCTCCCGCTCTTCATTTCCGCGGGCGGCGAAAACTGGTTGTACCACCAGAGGTTGAGTGTTGTGCAAGTCGGCGCGGCCCGCTGGAGTCGCCATTCTCGAACTCCTGGACGCCGCGCCCTCGTCGGCGATGATCTCGCGGCTAGGCGCCGCCCCACTTCGCGCTCCTGCATTGGGGGTAGATGCGCCTCTCCGCGAAACGTTGATCAAGGATTCCCATATCCTCGATGCGGCCGTTCGCAACTGCGCTGGTGGAGAGACCCGCTGGCTGGTTATTCCCCCGTTGAGGTTGGGTGTCGAGGTCGCACCGGCGTGTGTCGAGCGTCGGGAGCTTCTAAAACCCGACCGCTCCTTGTCTTCGTGGCTTCGGCGAAGTAGTGTTCCCGCTGGTTATCCATACAGCGTTAGCCTTGCCTGGGGCTACTCGATGTGAACGATGACCTGGGGAAGCGTACGAAATACGCGGCTGGCGCGGATGGATTCTAAACGTAGTACGAATTCCCGCGCTTTCCCACGTTGGCTTCGGAGGATCCGGCCTCCCGACCTAATACCTATTAGCCAGCGCCCCTCGGAAAAGATATCCACTTCAAGTACGAGCAGTGTTTCATGCCACGTCCAAGAAGCAGAGATCCCAACGGTACGGCACGCCTTGACTAGCGGTAGATGGTCACCAGGGGTCGTAACCCCTGTATGTGCTAGGGGACTTAGTGCAATGTCGCACCTAGTTGCAGGGCTTCTTCCCAGTACTGACCCTGGAATAAAATTAAACACGGGTTATATAAAGCTCTAGGCAGAAATACCTCACCGAGTAAATTGGCGATGGCGAAGCTAGGCGATACACCCTAGCTCGTTCCTGGCACTAAAACACTGGCGTAGATAGCTGGATAACGGCTGCAGCTGCCCCTTGGCGGCGATGGCGTCGCCTCGACCACGTGGCAACGATGAAATCCCAAGATGGCGTCACCCCGGCGTCTGATGGCCCTCGGAGACGATAAAATACTCGATTAAATAACTCACGTAGTGGAAGACCGCTACCAATCGTGATGGACGCCCACGTGGCGTGAGTTAACGGCACTAAAATGGCGCGGCCACGTGGCGATCGTGATTGTCGCCGTTAAATGCGTCGAGTGCTACGACTCTTTGTTGATTTTTTTTGTCGTGGTTAATTATCTCTGTGTGAAGCACAGTTCACCAGAAATTTCGCTGCAGAATCTAGTCGAAGACTGGAGTAAACGATAAGAACGGTGAAGCGCGTAAGCTAGGACAAGTGTAGGACACGAAGCGAAGCGAACGACTGAGGAAGAGGCAGGTCAGAGATTGCCTGTATCGATACGCTTCGAAATGGAACCAATCGCGTCACGGATCGAGATTACTCATAGAAGTACTCATTTTCAGAGAGAGGCATATGACAATGGGTATTGTGGATATTAAAAACCCCTTCTCTCCAAAGTCAATCTTGCCTCATCTGTCCACAAAACGAATATTAAAAAATTTGGATCCTGTTCAAATTGTTGCTGTCACCATTCGCAAAAGTGTCCTCGACCTGCTAAATCTGCTGGAAGCAAAGCTTGAACTTTCCCGACGTAATACGCGTGTCGCCTTTCCGAACGTAAAATTTGTGAAACGGTTAACTGTCACACGTCAAATCGGGTACTTATTCTTCTTGTACTGGTGCCACATTTTGGTCTTCTTTAATTGCATCCAAGAGAGCCGGCACATTTCTTATTCTTCTTGTTTGTTCTCAAAACATCGGTCTTAGGTACGTAGTTTAAAACTTCCAAAATCTCGCAATTGCTGAAAAATCCTCGCAAAAGTGCATTCATTTCTCGCGAGATATGTTTCTGAATATAATATTTTCTTCAAATGCACTTTCACCTGCTAAAAAGTAACCGCACGTTTTTTATAACCGCACTTTATATAATTGTCCTTACTACGTATTGCAAGTCAAAATATAGTACTACTATCGATTTACTGTATCTCTATTAATATAAACAATGATATAAGTTGGAAAGTGCTTGAAAACGGATTTAAAAAATTCGTTTTTAAAGCCGACTGATTTGCAATAAAGTACCAACACGAAATTTTCAAATCAACTGACAATTACGTTTTGAGACGAAAACAAAGCGTCATCGACATAAATCTTCAACTGGCGGTGCCCTCTATTAGCCAGCGAGTTAAATATTTTTCTTATACGGTGGCCTTTATTTTACAATATTACAATATTTATTTAAACCATAACGAAGTATTATTTGTGAGAAAATAAAACATGTTTGCTGTTTCTGATGCTGTGTAAAAGAAGAGTTTTTCTGATATAAATTTAGGGTTAATTAGAAAACGATATTTGTAACATCTATTTTGTACCGTTTTTTTTAAATTTCACCTTAAAAATTATTTAAAAAATGTCATACATGCCTGTGCAAATCCAATGGTTAGTCTGCATACTACTGGATAATATTATAACTAGTAATAAATGGATACAAATATACAATAATGATAGACAGACACATAGATATTTAGATATTTATTAGTGCAATTAATATAAAGTAATACACACCACAAAAAAGAAAAGTAAAGCAAATGGGGAAATTGTGACAACAAATACAATCCAATGTATAAAAAAAACAATAATAATACATTTGGGCAATAAGGCAATCAAATTATAAATGTAATAAGAATAAATACAAACAGAATATAAAAAACAATAACAGGAAACAGTGGCTTCATAGTCATAATAGACGTTATACAATAAATGATGAAATACACACTAGTTTGGGCTGGTTAAAACATATTTAATAATAAAAAATCTATTCGTTTGAATCCTGTTCTTCCAATAGACACATGTTTTTAATATCACTATTACTGCTGCCAGTATCTACATCTTCGTATCATGATCCTGTAGAACTGCTATATGTCCATTTATTTCGTACTGTGTGCGAACTGTGAACATACGTTTCATCTACTCTTGATTCTTCTCACAATCAATCCTATATCATAATATATAAGAACTTTTCTGTACTCACTAGCTGTTTTCCACCTTACTTTTTGTAAGGTGGAAATTCAAACAATTTATTTTCGTACACAGATCTTTCGAATGTTCTTACTAATAGTATATAATTTTGCAACTCTGTACTTACTAGGTCAATGGAGCTATAATAAAGCAGATACATGTATATTAGTATTCTTCATAAAAAAGACTTATTATAGTACAAAGCATCTCAGCAAAGTTGTTTACTTTATTGATTTGCTTTTGTGTAGTTTTTATATAACTTAAAGTGCATAAAACAACTACTAGGTAACTGAGTCCTCCTTAATTATAGATGTAAACAGTAATACAAATAAATTGAAGTATAATTTACCTCAAGTCCATTTTTCTATGAAAGACTCGCAAGAAACTAATTCTGCCATCAAAAGGTATACCAGTGTCCCTCATTTTACGTATATCTGTGTAAACAAATCAAGCAGTTAATAAAAATCTCTCAGGAAATATTTTGCACTTAGTACAAACTTTTACAGTAGGTCTTCTCTTCCCTATTATATAATATTTGTGAATTATTTTTCGCAAACATTTTTCAGCAGAATCATGTATGACTACGTACCTACGAATACGATTTTATGCTTGTTGTATTCTTGTTTTCTTTGGGGAAAAGGAGGTACCTGAATCTATCACAGCAACTCATTTGAGTACCTGTTGATAGGTATTTTTTTTTAATTCCTGTTACGGCTAACATTCTCTTCGAATGTTCACTTTATTCTTGGGATCCTTCTTCATAAATTTTATGACATAACTTATTAATTCTCGGAAACAGCTATGTAACACCTTCCTTGTTGATTTCTTAGTCACATCCATTTGTCTGCAATTTGATAGCGAAGTGACAATATGCATTTGATACACGTTTAATCTCTACCTAAAAGTGTTATTTATAAATAAAAACTAATAGTTACTCATTAAAGACAATTTCTTTCGACTAAAATTAATAAGTAATAATGAAAAGTTATGAAATCTGTAAATAAATATAACCTACAACTTATTGTGATTATACTTTGTTACTTACCCTAATTGGTGATTAAAGTTGAAAAATATTAAATATAAAACTCTAAATAACAACAAAAAAGCATAAATGATAACTATTAAATATTAATTGGCAATATTAAAATCCATTAAAATGTTAAAATCTCAAGTTACTATCTAACCTCAAATAACTGAAACAAACTGTCAGCCACAGTGTCAGCTGTTAAACGCAGATGTTACTTTGTAAGGTCAATATACGATGATATCGGGGCGCATAACCTATAAATCTGTGGGTAATCTGTGCCTATAAAGGATAACATGTGTTGTGTGTATTAATGTATAATGTGTATAAAGGAAGTGTTGTATCATCTACTTACATTAATATTAGGTATCCACGTAATGTAAAATGCATGTTATTTGATAAGGAAAAGTAGTGTCATGTGCGAAAGTTAAAAATTCGTTTTCTCGAAAACTGTATCCGACTGCCAAATACTGACTGCCAGATCTTTATTCAGCGCCCTCGAAAATAGGAAGGTGCCTAATTTTGGTGAGGATTTGAGAGAGAAAATTTAAATACATATTAAATACATTAAATATTTTATTGTATGTATTTAAAAATTTAAATACATACAATAAAATAGAAAACACCCTGTACATAATAAAATTTAAGTTTAGTAGCTAAAAACTTACAAAATAATCCCAGTTCAAATAGTCGCTTAAAACATGATACTAGCCAACAATCAGTCAAAGCTTTTTATCTAAAAGATGGGTAAAACCAATTAATAATTCTTAATTTCAAATTGAAATATGAAAGCCATAAAATAGCTTTTAAATTGGCACCCTTAAAAATGTTAAAAATTATTTTAGCTGATACTGTTCATGAG
This sequence comes from Rosalia funebris, assembly GCA_037954035.1. NCBI lineage: Eukaryota > Metazoa > Arthropoda > Insecta > Coleoptera > Cerambycidae > Rosalia > Rosalia funebris. Next base: position 11,032,718 of record JAZFAV010000017.1, on the reverse strand, counting down.
TTTCGATATAAACATGTTCCTGTTTAAAAATTTAAATACGTACAATAACATAGAAAACACCCTGTACATAATAAAATTTACATTCAGTAGCTAAAAATTTACAAAATAATCCTTTTTCAAATAGTCGCTTAAAACATGATACAAGCCAACAATCAGTAAAAGCTTTCTATCTGTAATCAGTAAAACCAATTAATAATTCTTAATTTCAGATTGAAATATGAAAGCCATAAAATAGCTGATAAATTGATTCCCTTGTATAGGTGGAGCGTTAAACATCCTGAGTAACAGAACGATTGTATAGAGGATTTAATTAAACAAACCTAACACTAACTGAGTTTTCCACAAAACACCAAAACGCTATACACTATACTCAACGCGCGTTTCGCCAACAAAGTTGGAATCATCTGGAGATGATTAAAACTAACCTTATTCTAACAATGTATCCTATTTATACCTAAATTACTGACTATAGCTCAGTGAATCCTAACCGTCACGGTTGCGGCTCACCGAACTATAACCGTCACGGTTGTGGCTCACTGAACTACGACCGTCACGGCTGCGGCTCATCAACCACGACCGTCACGGCCGCGGCTCAGTGAGTCGTGAGTAACTAGCCAATAAAGCGGGCTATGTGGAATAGGCCCTCTGTCACTATTCATACTATTTTTACACTTTTCTATTTCTAAACTTTCAAATGCATCTAACTGTCTTGCATTTGTTACATTTCTAATTAATCTTAAGTTGCTAACATCTATCTTATGGTTGTTCTCGAAGGCATATTGGGCAACACTAGACTTATCTATTCTACCATATTTGAGATGCGCCATGTGCTCTTTGAACCTGGTTTGAATAGATCGTCTGGTCTGTCCAACGTACCTTTGACTACAGTCGTTACAGCTGATTTCGTAAATACCCGACTTATCATTTGTGTTAATTTTATCTTTTGGATTGCCTAAAAGTTCTTTTAATTTATTTTTTGACGAATGAACTACCGTCATTCCTATATCTTTAAAAATCTTACTAATACCGCGAGTGCATCGAGGCTCGTAAGGAATAGATACATATTTTTCTGGACGTTCTCTTTCAGTTTGAAAGGTCAGTTTCTCATATTACCAAAAATTTTCATACGTAACTTCTTTATTTCATTTGCGCTCTCGATTTTTTTTTATGCAAGTCTAAAGCCCTGAATAATTAGAATCAAGTACCCATTCTATATTTATATATGGGAATTTTTTTTTTTGGAATTTGAAAATTTGAAGATAACCAGTCAGTTATTTATGGATAAACATATATTGATATTGAAGAGTAATGATAATGTTATTTATTTGGACGATGAATGTATCAAACATATTATTGGAATTAAAGATTTGATTAATGATAGATTAAAGTTTTCAAAACTTTTATTTTGAAGATATTGGGAAAAATGTCAATGTATAATATTAATTAAAAATCAAAACTTTTATATAATAATACCACATGTAGTTTCTAGGCGTTGCCATTTATATTCATCAAAATAATTTACCAAGTCATCCTTAATGTTTCTTGGAATAACTGTTAAAAGCAATAAATCTCTAGCACTTCTCATATTTTCTCATACAACTTTACTAGATAAATCATATAAACTTTTTATGTTAAACTACTTGCTACTAATTTTCATTCTTGAACTAATATAACATAAGCTGATTTGTACCCACTCTATATATATATATATATATATATATATATATATATATATATATATATATATATATATATATATATATATATATATATATAATTAACATTTTCCTTCATAAAACCCATCTTATTTTTCTTTTCCATTCAAATTTCATACCTTCCTACCTTACCAATATCCTCGCTTCCTAGTTCTCAGATTTTAAATTTCCCGCCTACCTACCGTCCGCGCTCCCCCAGATTTCAAATTTCCAACCCTGTATCATCAGCACTGTTTCTTCTTTAGTCTATACTTATATTCCGCTAAATATTCCCACCTACGATCCACGTACATACCTCCCCAGTCTTCAGATTTTTAATCGCAACTAGCCAACTGTACTTCATTTATGTCTGAATCACCTAAACAGGTAGGTAAAAATCTATATCAACAGTAATGATGGGCAATATATACAACCTGTAAGCGAATTTAGACGGAAGTTCTATTATGTTAATATTGAACCTAAATATAATAATAAATAATATTTTTTTTTTCCTTTTTGGTTTATAGCTCCTTTATTTATTAACTTATCAAAAATATTCTATCTTGTGATTCTGTTCAGTTAATTTTTTAATGAATTTTAGGCTTTATTCTATTGAAATCGGATAAAGTTATCAACCAAATTAGGTTACGTAAAATTATAGCCTACTCCTCTATTAATCATATTGGTTGAATAATTGCAAGAATAATGGTTTCCCCAACAACAAGATAAGGCCCTTTTGACATATTGCACCAGATGATCACAATCGATGTATACCCACGTAAAATTTCACTTCGATCAGACAGCATGGAACTAAGATTTTTACTTTCTTAAGTAATTGATTCCGTTAGTCTATTCAGTAGACATCATTAGGTTCATATATCAAGTTTAATTGAAATTCAACGCCATGAACTCGAAGGATATAAAATTTAATATATAGGAAATAAATTACATTTCTTTCATGTGTTTTGTCTTTACACCTGACTGGGTCGGTCAGGTGTAAAGACTTCAAATCTCAAAAGAGAGATTTCAAATTTCCCGCCTTCCTACCGTGCTCCCCCAGATTTCAAATTTTCCCCCATGAATCATCAACACTGTTTTTGTTTTAACTCACATTTATATTCCACTAAATGTCCTCAGATTTCAAATTTCCCGCGCACCCCACCCTTTGCCTTCATGTTTTTTTTTTTAATTCTGTCATGTTTAATAACATCATGTTTTTGTCGCCATTTTTTTCTCTTAATGCTACCATGTTTTTTTTTTCATCTGACGTTATGTTCTTTGTCGCCATGTTGTTTTCTTAATGTCGCCATGTTTTTCCTAGAATGATGCCACGTGTTTGTTGCCACCATGTTTTTTTCTTAATACAACCATGTTTTTTTTTTCTTAATGCGGTCATGTCTTTTTCTCTCTTAATGACATCATGTTTTCTTTTCACACGAACTAACCTAGAATGACATCACGTGTTTTTTCTTAACGCCGCCATGTTTTTTTCTTAATGCAATTTTTTCCCCTACCCCTTTTCTCTTAATGCTGCCATGTTTGATGATGTCATTTTTTTTTCTTAATATCACCATGTTGTTCTTTTCTTAATTCGGTCATGTTTAATGTCACCATGTTTTATTAATAATATGTTAGATGCGTTTTAAGCTTTAAATCTCCCGCCTTCAGAATTCAAATTTTTTCCACTGTCGTCAATACCTCTTCCACTACCAAACTGTATCATTAAAATTCATAGTCTCCAGATTTCGCATTTCCCACCTTTTAATATTACTATATATTGTACTAAAATACACATACACCTACTACACATAAGCAACGGTGAACTGATTCTACAATATTGAACACGTAAAAATATAATATTTGAACGGCTCATCGGTAAAGCATAAGACTAACTGGTAAAGCATAAGGTAACTGAGATGGAAAATGACGCACAGCCTCGAAACACTTGAAATTAGAATAACACGGAGCGGAAACGCTACTGACAATGAGTGAAGCAATAGAAAGGAATAAGTACAACCTGAAAAGTGTGCAACCAGAAATACAACGTACAAATATTAATAAGTAATAAAACAAGAATAACTAATTATCTAAAATAGGTTTTTTAATTTATTTTTCCTATAAAACACCAATAATAATAACAGTAAACAAATAATATAAATAAATAATGTTATAAATTCATTTAAAGCTAAATAGCAAATACCATAAAATTCATTGTAATGAAGGAACAGTGAGAAACATAATAATAAATAAATCCTACATAGCAATGGCGAGATCAGAACAGCGATCGGGTGGGGTCGTTACCTCTTTAAACAGAGGAGAAAGACTCCACAAAGCAAGTAAGAGTTGACACCGAGCGTGCGGAATGAGTACTTATAAAGAGCATACTATTATATTATTTAACTTGTATATGTATATAGTTTTATGTATGTATATAGTTTATTATGTGATGTATGTATGGAAATAAGCATTATGATGTATGAATGGTGACAAGTTGATAAAGGCACAATTGTAAATAGTAGGATAGAACACTTTGTAGTCAAAATAGCAATAAAAAGATTTTAAAGTAGGTAACCGAGAGGTCGCGGGTTCAAATCCACAAATAGCCGGACTTTTTTTTAAATAGTATTGAAATTCTCGTCAACGCCAAAACTTAGAATTTACCACCAATGCCATCTTCTGTTGAATTTACATGCTAGAGCGTCGGTGGGGGCGTCGGGGAGGGGGGCGGAGGGTAAGGCGTCGCGGTGGTGTCGCGACGCTCGGCGTCGGTGTGATACAAAAATGACCAGAATGGACCTCCATAAGAAAATACATGGGATTTTGGTCTGATACTCTCATAGCTTATCTACTCATGCCTAGGTCAAAAACAAATCCAGTTCTGTGCAGAAATTCCTGCACTAAACTAAACTAAATTCTGGAACTAAATTCTAATGAGAAAATAAAAATTATTCTATTCGATTTCCATAATTACTTCGACGGTTTAATAGGGTTAGACATTATTACTAAATTTCACATTATTTGTGATTTTTCAAACCAGGTATGCTATGGAGATAATTTTCAAATTCCCCTTTATTTTCGACACCCCCATGATACTGCTAAACGCATCACAATCAATGCTTTTGAAATTCTTCACACCATTATTCCAATTAATATCCCAACAGGAGACGTTTACATTCCTGAACAAAATTCTGGAAATCTTAAAATCCAAAATTTAAAATTGTGACAACAGCTGAAAATAACCAAGCTTTAGTTGAAATTCACAACCTCTCAAATGAAACAGAAACTATTTATCTTGAAGGCCCTACTACTGCTTATCCTCTGCAGTAATTTGAAACAAAATCCGCTTTTCAATCTCCCTTACAATCTAACACAGCTCAAATTAAGCGCAGCGATATTTCTAAATTTATTCGTACCGATCATCTTAATGTCGAAGAACGACAACAATTAATTTCCCTTTCTAAAGAATTTAAAGATATGTTTTTACTTCCTAACCAATCTCTTTCATTCACAAATGACGTAAAGCATAAAATTCGCCTTTCAGATGATACCCCTATCTATACTCGTTCATATCGATTTCCGCATGTCCATAAACAAGAAATACATGACCAAATCCGTAAAATGTTAAATGAAAAAATAATTAGACCCTCTTGTAGTCCCTGGAGTAGCAATGTATGACTTGTACCGAAAAAACCTGATGCTAGTGGAAAACAAAAATGGCGATTAGTCATTAACTATCGCAATTTAAACAAAAAGACAATCGACGACCGTTACCCACTCCCCAATATTACAGACATTCTAGACAAACTTGGACGATGTAATTATTTCACTACTCTTGACTTAGCGCAAGGCTTTCACCAAATTGAAATGGATCCAAATTCTATCGAAAAAACAGCTTTCATAGTTGAAAATGGTCACTACGAATACCTTCGTATGCCTTTTGGACTTAAAAATGCACCCGCGACATTTCAACGCGTAATGGATAACGTACTCAAAGACCTTCAGCATAAAATTTGTCTAGTCTATATGGATGACGTTATCATATTTTCTACATCCCTTCAGGAACATATTCAAAATTTAAAATTAGTTTTTGAAGCTTTTCGAACATACTCTCTAAAAATTTCTCTTGATAAATCTGAATTCTTAAAAAAGGAAACTGCTTTCTTAGGACACGTTATTACTACAGAAGGCATTAAACCAAATCCTGACAAAGTTAAAGCCATTAAGCGATTCCCCATTCCAAAAACTGCAAAAGAAATTAAATCATTTTTAGGACTTTTTGGATATTACCGTAAATTCATTGATAATTTTGCAAAACTCACAAAACCTTTAACTAAGTGCCTAAAGAAAAATGAAAAAATTATTCACACCCCTGAATTTGTTGAATCTTTTGAAAAATGTAAAAATATACTTACCAATGAACCTTTATTAGTATACCCAGACTTTACAAAAACTTTTGAATTTACAAGTGACGCAAGTAATTTCGCAATTGGAGCCATTCTCTCCCAAGACAAAAAACCAATCGCTTACGCATCTCGAACTTTAAATCCCGCGGAAGTTAATTATAGTGCAGTAAAATATTTTAGACCCTACCTCTTTGGTCAAAAATTTATAATATATACAGATCATAAACCTGTCCAATGGCTTTTTTCATTAAAAGACCCGCAGTCACGCCTTGTATGTTGACGATTGAAATTAGAAGAATACGATTCCGAAATTCGTTACAAAAAAGGTAAAACCAACTTGAACGCAGACGCACTTTGTAGAATCAAAATTGAAGAAACGCATGCCTTTGATGATGAACGTTCCATCAATAACCCTGATACGGAAAATCAAGACGATCTATTTGAAAACTTAGACAATCTTCCTAATATAGACTCTGAAAATGATCCAGATTCTGAACTAATACTTGACAACCTTCCAAGCCCAGATCCTGAACGTCTTGAGAATTTTCTTAATGACCTATCGGACGATACACAACACACAGCACACGAAAATCCTGTTTGTGCACCACCTATTACCGAGAAACCTGTCAACTCTTTTAATCGGCAAATTATCATTACTGAATCAAACACTCTTGCCGCACGTTTCTTACCCTCGCTAGAAAAACCTTTCAACAAAACCCGACACATTCTAACATTTCATACTAGTATATCAGATGATGAAATTTTTCTTCATCTTAAAAATTATATCAACACCACAGACAACAGTTGCCTCTATTTTCATAGCGAAGCTATAAAAGAAAAAACACTCCGTGTACTGAGAAATAAATTCAGTCCTCTTACTAAAATTGTAATCTCAAATTCCTACGTCACTGATCTATTAGAAGATCGTGAAACGCTTAAAGAAATAAAATTTTGGCATGAAACAAAAACTACACACCGAGGTATAAATGAGACGATTGATGATGTTGAAATGAACGCATTTCAACAAAATTCTATTGGCCTAATATGTCTAATGATATTAATCGTTATATAAATCTCTGCAACGCTTGTCAACGCGCAAAATATGATCGAAATCCTCAACACATTAAATTTCAACATACTCCAACACCTAGTAAACCTTTGGATGTATTACATATCGACCTTTTTCATATCCAATCAGAAATTTATCTTACTGTTTTAGACCGATTTTCTAAATACGGACAAGCGATTAAACTTACTTAAAAAAACGCAATTGATATTGTCCAAGCTCTTATTCAATTCACTTTCTATTTAGGAACGCCTTCCCAAATTATTGCCGACGCTGGCAAAGAATTCAACAATCTTTTTCTGAAAGAATATTGTCAATTGTACGGCATAGAACTTCACATAACCTCCATTAGAAACTCCAACAGTAATAGTCCTGTTGAACGTTTCCATTCCACTCTTCTTGACTCCCTTCGACCTTTAAAAATCGACCACCCTAATAAGCCATTAAGTTATCTCGTAACTTTAGCCGTTTCTTGTTATAATAACTCAGTACACTCAGTTACAAAACTGACTCCTTTTAATGTTATATTTTCCCATCTTGGCAAAGACAATTCACCCACGTTAAGTGAGGCCAAAATTACTCAAGACTACATTGACTCAACGAAAAACATTGCAAAACAACTCTTTCAAACGGTACAAAGTCGTATCGAACATCAAAAAGCTCAAGTACTTTCTAGGCGTAACAAAAATTTAGATGACCCCCAACCTGTAGGTATATTATCTCAAGAATACCTGAATATAAAAACTCCACGTGATCCTAAAATAATATTAATATTTAAACGTGTCTCAATTCATAAAGACAAAGGCCCCACTGTCGACACATCTACCGGAACTTTTCATAAAAACAAAATAAAAAAGAAAAAACAACTAAAACCATCCTCCTTGTTACAGGATGAAGACAATGACTCTGACATTCCTCTATCTACTCTACGAATGCGCATCACTGCAAGTAAAACCAGTCCGGAATCCTCTCCTTCCGATAATACTAGGTCCAGTTAAAATAATTTCCCACTATCACTCTTTTCTCCATGTAATTAACCTTCACACTGTAGAAAACCAACTTCTAAACATTTTTACTAATTTAATAACAATTAAAGAAGACGCTGTAAAACATGACTCATATATCAAGTGGTTACAAGCCGAGTTTATTTTAAATAAAACATTTGATAAATTTCAAACAATTCATTCTAATAATAAAAGATTCAAACGAGGTCTAATTAATCCTGTTGGATCACTGTATAACTCCCTCTTTGGTTTAATGGATAACGATGACAGAGAGAAAATTAATGTTAATATCAAAATTTTATATGATATTCAACATTCAATCGTATCTCAAATAGAGACAAAGACAACCATACTTAAAAATTTAATCAACAATCTTGAAGATACAATAAACATCATAGACGCAAATAATAATCGCACTACTACAAAACTTAATAATATAATTATTCAGGAACATATACAAGATATAATTAACAATATAAATTTTCTTCAAAATTATCTTTCTAATATCGAGAACGCTCTATTGTTCGCCCACCTAAATTTAGTACAGTCAAATATTATAACTACTAATGATATCAAAGAAATTTTTGTAGATCTTAAACTCTTATATAAAACGAACGAAATTCCTATGTTTCATATTCATTATTATTTAAGCCTTCTTAAAATAAAAACTTTTATAAAAAATTCAAAACTATAAATCGAAATTTTAGTACCAATTCTAAAAGAAGAAACTTATTCTTTGTTCAAACTTATCCCACTACCCTATGAAAACCTGACAGTTCTACCCCCTAAATCCTTTCTGATACTCGGTACTGAAAATGAACATGCATGGATTGACCAAGAACTGCCGCTTCTCGATGACGTTTACCTGTCTGACAACATCATGGACACTAGTAGTCACTGCATTATCGACATGATCCAACGACAGCCTAACATTGCCTGTAACGCTGTGCCAGCACGCCAAACACGAAACCTTATCCAGACACTACCTAATGGACAAATTCTGATGATTCCCACATTACCCATTGAAATAAAAGAAAAATGTACCGACCTAGAAGTTCAAATATTGAAAGAAACACCACTTATCACCCCAAGTATCAACTGCACTCTTTGAATTGACCAAGAAGAAGTCTACACATCTCCAACTTCACTCCCAACTTCAACTACCTATTTTCTACCAGAGCCACTTATGACGTCAAATTATTCTTCATTCTCCTTAGACAACGTACCCACCACTGAATTAAAGGAACTTCACCAACAACTTCGTGATCTTAAACATATTAATTTGCAAGCTCCCGAAAGGACTCATGTATGCAACCTAAATTACAACGCGGGAACAATTAATACATAGGATGCAAGAAGCAGCAATAACTCCGAAATAATTTTTCCACTAGGATTACTAGAACCGCAGTAAGGAAACGGTCTCGTTTTTGCATAAAGAGTAGAGTTGTCATTTCGAAAATCTATTATAAACGTGATCAAATAAAATGTAAAATAAATTTATGGACTTTTATTTACTTTCCCAATTTTTTATGACTAAATTCTGTTTGCGCCTACTATTTTTGTATTATTCCTGGAAGTAACAGGAAATCTCTTAAAACTTACACTTCATTCGAAAAGTGATAAAACATAGAAGTTTTTAAAATAATTTGTACGTTTAATTTATTCACAATTTTTTTAAATAAATTCTGGTGAATGTACAATTAGGTTAACATTTCTAACAACCCTTGGAGGTTTTAGCTCCTCTATTTTTGTCATATTAAACTATTTAACATAATTTAACATAACATGAACTACTGTATGTACTAATGATAGAAGCAAGAAAAAATTACAAAAAAGACGATCCCTTTTTTTTTTTATTTCACAATTAATAATATTAGGTATTACATTTCTAAGAAAAAACAAAAATTGAAATATCTCGAAAACAATTACAATGGTATTATGCACATATGTATAAAATGTGGTTTTAAAAACTAGTATAGCTTTGTAAGCACATTGTCAGCGTTTCTAGAATTATAACACTTGTAATAGAGCGCCGGGTGTAGATAAAATACAGGCGGAAATTTTGAAATGTGCGGGACAGAAAGTAGTAAATAGGATGTTTGAACTGGTAAAATACATATATGAAACGGACGAGATGCCGGAGGATTATAAGAGGAACATTATCGTTACTATACCGAAAAAGAGAGGAGCCGACAAATGCGAGAACTTTAGAACGATTAGCCTAACTTCCTATGCGTCAAAAATCTTAACTAGAATAGTGCAGAAGAGGATGGAAAATAGAGCGGAGGAAATACTAGGAGAAGACCAATTCGGGTTTAGGCGAAATAGGGGAACTCGCGAAGCTATTCTGGCGCTAAGAGTAATATTAGAGAAAACAATAGAAAAAGGAAAGAACGCTTATATAGGATTTGTAGATTTAGAAAAAGCTTTTGATAACGTAAGATGGGAAAAAATGTTCGAGATACTAAAGAGCGCGGGAATGAAGTATAGAGATAGGAAAGTAGTACACAATCTATACAAAGAGCAAACTGCTGTTATAGAAGTAGAAGGGGAAAAAAGGGAAGTAGGTATTAGGAAAGGAGTAAGACAAGGATGTACGCTATCACCACTAATTTTTAATCTGTACATCGAAGAGGCGATTAATGTGGTAAAAGATAGAGTGGATTTCGGGATTAAAGTACAGGGACAGAAACTAAAAATGCTGAGATTTGCGGATGATATAGCAGTATTAGCATCTAGTAAGGAGGAATTAGAATCAGCATTGAACGAAATGGAGGCAGTGTTGACAGATGAATACGGAATGAGGGTGAATAAAAACAAAACTAAAGTGTTAGTGTGCAGAGGGCGCGAGAGCAGAGCAAAAACGAAAGTACAAATTAATAATGAAAGATTGGAGGAAGTTAAAGACTTCACTTATTTAGGAAGTAAAATAAATTGGGATGGAAGAAGCGATAAAGACATAAAACAAAGAATAGCGCAGGGTCGAGTAGCTTTTAACAAAAAGAAAGCACTTTTATGCTCGGGGGTAATAAACTTAGAAACAAGGAAGAGATTTTTGAAAACATATGTATGGAGCACGGCCCTATACGGCTGCGAAACCTGGACGGTAGGGGAAGCAAGTAGGAAGAAATTAGAAGCTTTTGAGATGTGGTGTTACCGAAGAATGATGAAAATACCATGGACTGATAGGGTTAGAAACGAAGACGTATTGGAGTAAGTCGGCGAGAAAAGAAGTATGTGGAAAAACTTAAAGAAGAGAAGAGATAGAATGGTAGGCCACTTGCTGAGACATGGGGGAATAGTCCGCGATATTTTGGAGGCAGTAATAGGAGTGAAGAAAGACAGAGGTAGGCCTAGATTAGACTACTGCTCGCAAATAGTAAGGGATGTAGGTTGTAGCACAATTAGCGAAATGCGTAGGTTAGCACAAGATAGGAGAAGTCTTAGGACTGATGACCTAATGATGATGAACACTTGTATGCTTACAATGAAAGAAAGGAGCTGTTTTAAAATATGTTGATGTTGTGCCGTCAACATTTAGGGATGGTCCTCTGGGGATGTACCTCTTTGGAATGGAGGTCGGGTCTTATTCTTAGGATGTTGTGGATTCTCTGCAGACCATTTGCGTGTATACTGGTTATGACTTTTTCTTATATTTACAGGCGATGTATAACCTAAGACAAATAAGTAAGGCAATTATAAAATAAGCCATGATCTGTTCTTAGTTATAAACGGATTGTTTATCATATCGTATTCTAGATTCCTTGAATACTGTTTCAATTTATGATTTTCGTTTTCCAAATTATAGATATTTAAATGGTCGAATTATCGCGTCATCGGCCGAATGTTCGAAGGGCTTGACTTTTGGAAGTTACTATATACTAAAATACTTTGTCTGGAATATCACTGCAGCAACTATATAAGATAAGAACTGAGTGAGAATTTTCTGTAATGTTAAGAGTTATACTGATTGTAGCTTTTGTTCTACTCACAAAACATCCTGACTGAAATTTACTGAAAGTACTGAGTTCTTTTATAATAATGTTCATATTTGAGTATTAACAGTTTATTGTCATGAATAGGTTCTGTAACCATATATTATCTTGAAGTTTTTGCGCAATATAACCTTGCCTGGAGAATTAAATCACTTTGATAGTTTTTTGGAATATTTTTGAAACGTTTTAACAGTTGGGCTTCACATGTTGGGTTGTCACCTATTATAGGCGTAGATACCAGGACGTTATTTCTTCGATGATTTTAATTGTTTACACGAATTGAGGTCTTTGATGAAGACGTACATTAAGGAATCATCATTTCGTGCAATTAATTTTTGTGAAATTGATAAAATGTGATGTAACCCAGTTCTATTGTCTGTAAGGTATAAGTAATAAGTGGGATAAGGTATAAGTAATATAAAATACTTTATAAACTGCTCTTTATTTAATCAATAACAGTCTTACTTCGACTATGTCTGAATATATTTGGAATGCTTTTAATTTTATACTTTCTAAATGCTGTGCAATATTTGAATATTTAATAGAGGGGTAAATTATTTTTTACTAAATATTGAGATATTTTTTGTAATGAAATTACAATTAAGAATATCGTTAGGATTGTCTTGAAGGTATAGATATCTTCTCAAAAGTTTTTCGCAAATCTCTATGAATTTCATCTAGGCTTCAACTAAAGTATTTTATCACCTAGCTGTTGAATTGCCCTTTTAATTTTGTGCATATCGATATCGGAAGTGTGTGGATCTGCAATTTCTGAATTCTTTCATTAAATGTTTTTATGACTTCTGATCGTTACTGATGTTTGATTTTTCATTAAATGTTCCATCATATTATGTTGATCTTGATTTAGTTTAGTGACGTAGTTTGTGAAATATTCACCATTCGTCAAGATTTTCGGTGATTTATTTAAATATACTGGATATTCCGTCTACTAGACCACATTTTAAACGTTTAACTTCTACGAGAATTTGAAGACAGACCTTAATATTAATTTATGATAGAAGTGTAACGATTGGACCTCGGAATAAAACTTTTTCATGGTATGATACTCGTAATTTGGCATTGATATTATTGAACATAGAATTCGATTACTGTTGTTAAAAGCGGTTTAAATAGTTGATAGATTTTTATGTATAAGTAGAGTCAATTTGCCATTGGAAACGACAATTTTTGTTTCATAGTGGTAGTAGACTCCCGTTGTGTTATTTATTTATGCAATTTGGTACTGTGAAATAGGTGTTCCAATCAGCGTAAAGAACGTGTGAAGATATTAATCTTCAGGAAAAGGTTTTAGCTATCAAAATTTACTTTAGTATTTTTGTCAAGTTGTTACATTTAGAAGTACAGCTAAATTCATGTATAGTTCTAAAATTTCAAGAGGACAATTGAATTTGTTTCCTAGGTTATCTTTTTTCGGGGATTCTTTTAAATATACTGTTTCACCAATTTCGTATTTTGGGGGTTTTGTAAAACATGTTGGTTGAAAGAAATTTTAGCGTTTTTCTTTTGAGAATTTGTTTGACTTTTGATATTTTGTATTATATTTTATAACAATACGTGGTTGTTTAAGTCTCTAACATGTTTCATGGTAAGGCGTTTTTGATTGTAATCAGTGGCGGCTCGTGATGAAATGAAACAGGTGTTCTGCACAGGGCCGATCCTAGGGTATTGGCCACCCGCGTGCAAATTTCAAACGTATCCAAACTACTGGCGCCTTAGGGGCCGCAAAAAAATTGTGCCGCAGGCGAAAATTTTGAAAATTTTCAATGTCACGCGTTTTCCTGATACTTCAGAATTTTTATATAAAATCCGTTTATACAAAAATATAGATTGCTAAATTATTTATAAAGCCGGAAAAAGAAACAAAAAACACGTCTGTGTTTTTCTGAATTTGTCTCACCTGAATCATTTACACATGATTTTCAATTATTCTGTGAATACGTCTCCATTTACAGAATAATTCAAAACCATATGTAAATAATTCAGGTAAGGAACCCGAACAAACAGAAATTTTAAAACAGAAACAACTTTTCCGGAATTGGAACCTATCATCAACCTATACAAAATAAAATTACTACTCGATTATTTAAAAATTCAATTCATAAACAATCTACTTAAAAATTTACAAAGAATATTATAACAGTTTTCTAAGAAGACAGCCAAGGTTTTCATAATAATTTACAAACTAATTGAAAATAGCTTTGAAGAATTTATGGATTTTCGAAATTAACGTATTTTCTAGTAAAGTTATAAAATTGTTCTAGAAATTCATTATTTTTTACAGAGGTCAAAATATTTTCGATTCACAAAGAAAATCTTTCTAAGAATTATATGGTTTATTTTTATTTTCAAAAAACGAATTCAAACTTATTATTTATCAAAATCTGGTAAAAACACACGATGAACACGAAATACCAATTAATATAGAACAAAATTACACCTGTAAAGATCCATTTTGATCTTACTTTAACCTAGGTATAAAGAAGTTGATTTTTGAAAATGTTCAAACTGGTTAATAAAATCAAACAAACAAAAATTCCAAAGGCTGGCCAAAAACTATACCAAAAGTCAGCCATCAAAATTTCCAAGCAATAAAATTGACTATTATAGTGGCCGACTAACGGACAGTTGCCTATTTTCGACATTTAACACCTTTATCATCTAATTTTGTTCGAAGTACATCTGGTACTCTTGCATAAGCTATACATCCAAAAATGCGCATATTAGCCACATTCGGTTTCTTTCCTAACCATAATTCATAGGGAGTTTTATCTTTCGTTAAATACATTTGTGTCCTATTTGTTATGTAGCCAGCGGTAAACACAGCTTCTTCCCAAAATTGTTTTTCCATACCTGCTTGTAAAATCATTGCCCTTGACATATTCATTAAAGTTTGATTCATGCGTTCAGCAACACCGTTCATCTGAGGGGAATATGGCGGTGTATATGAAATTTCGATACCCTTATTTGAACAAAAATCTTTAAATAACTTTGACGAGTATTCCCCCTCATTATCGCACCGAATTTTTGCCACCTGTCTCCCACAAGACAACGTTGATACCTTAGCTACATAATCTTTAAAACATTGAAGCACTTCGTCTTCTGATTTTATAACATAAATCATCATAAACCTTGAATAATCATCCACAAATGTTACGAAGTATCTATTATCATTATGCGAGACTGGTGTAATAGGCCCACATATATCACTGTGAATTAATTGTAAAACTCTACTTGATCTGCTAATTTTTGAATGATATGGATCACATTTTTGTTTTGCCTTTACACAAACCTCACACATCATATTGTTATTATTTTTAAAGGTCATACCACCAACTAGCTGAAAATTATTAATTTTTGACAGAGAATTATAATTTAAATGGCCATACCTTTTCTGCCATAATTCGTGATCTGGTTCTACTACTAAGTTTGCACTGCCTCTATTATCTACATATTTAAATTTCAATTCATATAAATTATTTTTACGTTCGCCTTGAGCATACACAGTTTCATTTCTTTTGATGTTGATAATCCCAGCAAAAACAAGTTATTTCAAATCCTACCTTTTCTATTTTCGAAATTGACAATAGATTTAATCTAAGGCCAGGAACACACAGCACATTTTCTATTGTTATTGGTACTTCTTGATTTCCCACTACACTTATCACTTTCACGTTACCACTACATGTAGCGACCATCAATTTTCCTTTTTCTGCTAGCTGAATTAATTTTGGTTCCTTGAAGTACCTCTTGTTTGTTAGAATATCTTCATTATTAATATAGTGGTGGGTTGCACCTGAATCTGCGTACCACCAAGTATACTTAGAATTTTCTTCCTGATTACCACTCGCTTTTATCGAACAAAATGCCACATCGTCAGTATTTATCTTCGCAATCGCTGTATTTTCTGAACACTGTCCTGAGTAATTCGCTTGTACACCCTGTAAACTGTCCTTCCCTTTTCTACCCTCGTTTCGACCATATCTACATTGCGCTGCCTTATGCCCAAGCTTGTTGTATATGTTACATTTTATTCTACAAACATTCTGCAGGTGCCCAATTTTTCCACATTTAAAACATTTTTTGTTCGCTTTTGTTGATACAAACGAAGCATGTACGGGATTCACTTTTCTTTTGTTTTCGTCACTTTTATTATTTTAAAATTCCAACAGCCTTTTTTTAACTGCAGTCAGATTCATATCGTCTTCTGATATTTTTCTTATAGCAGTGACAACACTTTCATAATCGACCGGCATCGATAATAACAGGAAACAAGCCATATCCGATTCAGAAAAACTTGCATTCAAATTTTTTAACTCTCTTGAAATTTTGTCATACTTCGTGAAGTGGGCTTGCAAATCTTCGTGCGCCTTATATTTTAAGTTCACCAACTCTTTCAGTAAATAAAATTTTGAACACGTGCCCCTTTTTTCAAATGTGGTTTCCAGTTTTTTAGCATTTCTGCCGCACTGCCAATGTCTTTAACATATTCCAGGTGTGAATCTGCCATACTTTGTATAATTATATTCCTTGCTTTATTGTCGTTTTTTATCCACTCCTGGTTCATCTTCAATTTCGAGCAGTACATTGTGGACATCAGAGGCTCGTAATACTCCACAAAAAATACTTGTAAAATACAAAAGTATAGAGGCTTCCACTCTATACTTCCAATTATCGAAATTGTCACCGGCGAAGGGGATGATGCCATATTTGTTCTCAGACTTCTCCGCCATTTTTGTCGTTTGCCGCATGCCTTTCTTGACTTCTATTTTACAGGGTACTAATGCTCACCTGTTCCTGGGCCCATAACCATTGTTAGCATAGTGGTTTGCGGGGAGCACAGTACTTATAAAATAGATGGTATTTCAAAATAACTTTATTACTTATCAGAATTTTCACAGACTCTATTGACACCACCCTTTTTTGCGATACATGGATACAAACATATATTCTGGCAGGGTTGCCAACATACATTATTAAAGCTAACTATATGTAATATTAAACAATATATATATATATATATATATATATATATATATATATATATATATATATATATATATATATATATATATATATATATATGTTATGTACCCTATTAACGGAAGTGTATATGACGTCTTTTGTTTATGTTAATAGTTTATTTGAGCTCACACCCCAAGGGGTTACTACGCAGTAATCATATTATTGCTTTCAGTTTAGAGTCGTTACTCTGCTCGATAGTTAATAATATAAGTGTAGTTGTGTGTTATTGTGAATAAAGTCTTGTATCCGTTTTTAAAAATTTATTACGTCGAACCTACAACGTAATTGGCGCTGCGAACAGGATAGTTGGAGGAAGATTCGAAGAAAAAACCATCGAGGAACTCCCAGGATCGTCCTTTCGTGTCAACGATTAACCAGCTAACCCAGGACCAAGAGACAAAATTCATAACCCACCTACGCGCCGGGAGACAAAAACCAACTCTACAGGACTATCAAAGTGAGTAGAGCCATTTTATCCCAATTCCTGTATTTCCCTAGAATCATTCTAAAGGAAATATATAGGTTAATTAAGGTATTCCATTGAAGAAAGTTTATTAAATAAAGATCAACCAGGATCTACCTATTTAATATACAGTACAATCTTGTACACGTAATTTTAAGAAACCAGAATTTACACAAAAAATTTTTTTTTTTTATATATATTTATTTATTCTGCACAATTTCAAGATATAATATTTTCAAGAATTGTTTTAATTATTGATTAAGTCTATATAAAGATGACTGAATTAAACGCCAGCCTTTACAAAATTTATACAGATCAAATCCCATATTTTAACGGTGAAAAACCATTATTTATTCAATTTTTAAGAGCCTGCGAAGATTTAGTAACCGCTTTTGGTAAATCGGATGTAAATCATGCAAATAATAAATTAATTACTAGCACAATGATTGGAAAACTTAGAGGACCAGCTGCTGAAATCATAGGACCTCGTTTAGAGTTAAATTCATGGCCCTTGGTAAAAAGTGTACTAATACAAAGCTTTGGTGACAACAGGTCAGAGGAAACTTTAATTAATACACTCATGACGGCTTCACCACAGAAAGGTGAAAATTTAATCTAATTTGGCTCCAGACTGCAAATTCTGCGTAGCTTATTAGTTAGTAAGGCATCAGCTGACTCAAGGTTAATAAAAATCCCGTATTTTGAACAATTAACCCTGAGAAAATATTTGTTACATTTACCACAAAATATTCAAACAATCATTAAATGCAGAAATATCAAGACAATAGAAGGTGCCATAGAAATAGTATGGAGGTAGTAGAACTTGAAACCATAAACTATATGGAAAGTATAAGCAAACAGAAATTTGCATATTCAAATAAAATTAATCATAAATCAATTGAAGTAAATAAATTTGATAATCCATTCTATCCGCATTTTAAACAAACACATGTAGCTAACACCTCACAATCCAGCTTTAATAACTCATTTCCAAGTCAACCAATAGATGTACAACCAAAAAACCTTCAACAAAAATTTCTCACTAATCAACAAGTTTTTGGCAAACCGAAAAACGTATTTAAACCAAACCCAAATTACAAACCCGACAATAAACCAACTCCAATGAGTACAATAACAAGGCTTAAACCAAGTTTTACGCCTAGTCAAGTAAGGAAACAATTCCCGTGGGTCAAACAGTATAACCCAACAGATTGAAAATATGTTATTAGTGAAGTAAATAATATTGAAAACGAAGATGTAGACTTTGAACTAACCCCTGAACAAATTGAGATAATTAACGAATATCCTCCGAATGAACATCCCGATAAATATTCAGAAGAATTTCTGAATATTTATAGAAGTTATTATAACTCCTTAATCAATAGCGATACGGAAAACCAAAATTTTCCATCAACCGCCGATCATGTAGCCCCCGACGTAGCATTTAACGCTTACATTAACGCCTTACCGTACATTCAAATACAAGACCCCCCCCTATAAAATTACTAATTGATACAAGTTGTAACATCAATATGATAAGACCTATTATTGCCGAGAATTATTTTACAAATTATATCACAAAAAATTCTTCAATATTAAAAACACCGTTAGGTGACAAAAAAGTAGAAAATAAAATAATTATACCCGCTTTCCCCGAATTTCAACTAGATACGAAATTAGAATTTGTATTATTCCCATTTAGTGAGTATTTTGATGTCATCATAGGTTTAGAAGATCTCAGGCGATTAAATTTGCAAATAAATTTCCAAGAACAAATTTTATTTAATAAAGACCGAACAGTAAATATTCCTTTCAAATATAGGCACAGTAGTACCGCGAATCAATATACGATAGAAATCCATACTATTGAAAATGAAGATACTTCTTCACTTGCCGTTAATCCAGACAAAAACATATTTGAAACACCATTAAATATTAGTGACGAAAGTTTAGATAAATTATTAAGCGGAAGCCCAACCGAAGTAACTTTAGACGAATTGAATGAAATTGACCAATATCTTGACAAAATCACAATACCCAAAGCAAACATAATTTCTGATATACAAATTCAACCCCCAAATGTAATCACGAATGATACCGTTCATTCGAATGACGAAAACCCCGTATTAAATATACCAATTTCAGAAAATTCTATAAATTAATTTAAAAACTAAATAATAATTACTTGCTCTAGAGATATTATCAAACCCAGCATAAATCTAAGAAAACTTCATCAAACGAAAAACAGATACGAAGTTATTCTTCCTAAAACCTCCACTAATGAAATATCAGAAATTCATATCCTAGAATTTTTCAGGGATTATTTAAAACCCAAAACATTGTACGGAATGTTAATAGATGAATGAGAAAATCTAAATTTAATACCCATACTTCAAAAATATTTTAATCCTAACTCCTTTCGATTAATACAGACAAACTTGTATTTAACTGATATCGAAAACCCGGAAGAAATACGTAAAATAATAACATCCGCTCATGTAAACAGAGGAAGTCACTCCGGAATAGTAGAAACAACAAAACTAATTAAACAACACTATTTTTGGCCTAACATAACAACGGATGTAAGAGATTTTATAAACACTTGTGAAACCTGTCAAACATGTAAGTACGAAAGACAACCAAACAAAATAATATTTAAACCAACACCTATCGGAGAAAGACCCTTCGAACACATTTATATGGACTTTTTCGAAATAGACACACAAAAGTTCTTAACAATAATAGACAGTTTTAGTAGATTTGCTCAAGCGTACCCGCTAAAATTGTGTTCAAAGGAGGTAATAGACAACCTCTTATTATTGTTCTCTCATTATGGCGTACCAAATAAAATAACGACTGATTGTGGTGGTGAATTCAAAAATCAGTTAGTCAAAGAATTTTTCAGACAATATGATATAACTATCCATTACACCACACCAAAACACCCAAACAGCAACTCGCCAATAGAAAGATTACACTCTACCTTAATAGAAAAATACCGCGCTACTAAACTCGAAAACGTTCCGAACAAAAACCCAATAAACATAATGAAAATTGTTATTATCGCCTATAATAATTGCATTCATTCCAGTACAAAATACACGCCATTCCAAATAATAAAAGGTGATATAAATACAAAAACTTGTTTCAAATTAAACGAACACCATATTATTAACGATTACCTGAATAAAAATGCCATAAATGCAGAACTTATAAGAAAACAAGTTTTACAAAATAATCTAGAAACACAAAGGAAAAATCTAAATAAACATAATACGAACAGAAAATCACCAGACCCAATCAACACTAACAAAATATATGTACAAGATACACAAAGAAAATCAAAAACAAAACCTTTATATAAACCAGTTATACCAATCAAAGACTTAGGAGACAAAATTAAACTACCACGAAATACTATTCATAAAGAACAA
This sequence comes from Rosalia funebris, assembly GCA_037954035.1. NCBI lineage: Eukaryota > Metazoa > Arthropoda > Insecta > Coleoptera > Cerambycidae > Rosalia > Rosalia funebris. The sequence continues at coordinate 11,011,616 of JAZFAV010000017.1, read as the reverse complement.
GTAAAACCCATTAGAAAAATTAATTCAGAAACTTTTGTTTCAGATAATGGGAACAGTTCCAATATTCCTACTGATGATACTCCCATCACTAATAACTAGCCAAACACGCTTAAAACAATATCGAAATTATTACCCATATTATTAGGTAAAGCTATTACCCTTTATTACCCATATTTTTAGGTAAAGTTATCATAGCAAGAACTCACCATACATTTATAAAATACATAGATATGAAACTAATATATGAAACTAATATCAACCAACTAGAATTAAATTTGCATAAAATGAAATCGAAATTCGAACTAAATAGCCGTGGAGAACTCCCTATAACACCCTCATTAGAAAACTACTATACTAGATGTGAAGAACAAATAAAAATCGCGAAAGAAAAACTAGAAACATTAACCCCTAAAAACGTAAGAACCAAGAGAGGATTACTAAATATTGTAGGTAAAGCATACAAATGAGCATTTGGACTGTTAGATTCTGAAGACGCTGACTATTATAATAAGGCAATTGAAACATTAACAAAGAACCAAAAATCAATACACACTGAAATGAAACAATTATTAACAGTATGAGATCAACTTATGAACAAAACTATTACGACTCTCGAAAAGATTATATCAAACCAAAATAACTTAAGTAATGAATTATCATCAACAAAAAATAATTTAAATCAATTTACTAAATATTTACATATTCAAAATTGGCTCACAGAAATATTCACAAATACTGAACAAATACTTGATTCTCTAGAATCGCTTGAAAATAAAATACTAATTGTACACGAAAATCTAATTGATAAATCATTATTAAACGTACAAGAATTACAAGACATATTAAAAAGTACACAAACAGAACATTCTAATATTAATGAAATTACAAATTATATAGACTGGTTGAAATTAATCACCACTAAAGTTCATAAAATCAACTCTAAAATAATAATTAGCTTTAAAATACCTATAATTTCTGAAGAATTATTCGATTACATCCAATTAATCCCCATACCTGTGAACGATACCTTATTAATACCGCCTAATCCTTATATCCTTATCGGCTCTACCTCACAATATTACCTAAAGGAGGAATGTCCAATGATCACTGGTAGATGTTTCAAAGAAATTCATCAGCCGCCAGACACAGACGACTGCATAATCCAGATGCTACATGGACGACTCACCACGTGTCATACTATTCGTTTCGTTTCACTCCCCAAAATGACATCACTGAAGAGATATCAGAGGGCTCATTATTACTAGTCCCGAAAAAGAAAATGACCATACAGAAAACATGCAACATAAGTGAATTCGAGAATATCAACTCACCTCAGTTAGCCCACATACCAAAAGGATGCTACATAAAAACTAATAACCAAGTATATTCGAACAAGAAGAGCGAGCTACCTGTACGACCCATCGAGACGCTTAACTTGCAAACAGTAGATAAGATTGACGTTACAAACACCACTCTGCACATCGAAGACACCCACCTCGGCAAGCTAACGAAAATTCACGAAAAACTACAACAGATCCGAATAAAAGATTTGAAAGAAATACCTGACCGAGAAGATACACCTTGGACAACGTATTTGTTAATTTTTATATTAATAATAATTATATTGTTCTTATGCTTCAAATTATATAAATATTGTATTTCTAGTAATAAGAAGAAATTTAAAATATTTCAAATAATGTTAAAAAAATAAAGAAGGAAAAGAACAAAAACAAAAAGACGACATACAACTCGAAAATAAAGATTTAAAATCATTATTTTCTCAATCTTAAGGGGGAGGTGTTATGTACCCTATTAACGGAAGTGTATATGACGTCTTTTGTTTATGTTAATAGTTTATTTAAGGTGACACCCCAAGGGGTTACGACGCAGTAATCATATTATTGCTTTCAGTTTAGAGTCGTTACTCTGCTCGATTGTTAATAATCTAAGTGTAGTTGTGTGTTATTGTGAATAAAGTCTTGTATCCGTTTTTAAAAATTTATTACGTCGTTTATATATATATATATATATATATATATATATATATATATATATATATATATATATATATATATATATATATATAGATTGCAACCACGGAAGCAACTTGGTGGACACATATTCAATGAAAACATGGCTCTTCATCCATCCAGAGACCGATTTTGTAATATGCCATGATGGATCACTGCTATCCAAAAAATTTCTTTAGGTATACGAACATATTTGAACACTACACATGGGATTGCGGTTTTGCCACTAGCTGTAAAGGTAAAAAGTATGGTAATATTTTCTCTATCGTTTCCCTTTTCAATTTCCAAAATATTCCTAGCACCTTTAAGACCTAAAACTATATATATATTTTTTTTATTGTAGATATTGCAGGTAAAATTAAAAATCGCAGTATCTGTTTGAAGAATGCAAAATAAATTTAATTACGAAAGTTCCAACGGTTGAAACCACACATTATTAAAAGCTCAAACACAACATCTATAGAGGGTTTAAACTGCCAAGCAAGAAAGTAAAGCAAATGACAAAAATAACCGAGAACGCCCGAATTGTCTTCGGGATCGCCAGTTACGGGTTGCCTGTAGACGCTAGTTTAATTTAGTGCCGTTTAATAAGACGAGTTACATGTACATACAATACAACAAATAAATTTGTAAAAAATTAGAATAGTTAAACTATAACATTAGCGCTCACAATTTAAGGCGGCTAATTACTGGTGGGCTTTCGGAATTTATAATGCTGGAACTGGTACGTTCTGCGTTGCTTTCAACTTTCGATGGCGAAGCACACACTAATCACAATATTTTTTAAATCACTGCACTTTGTCGTTTTAGAAGGAAACTTATAAATTATAATAACAATTGGTTATTTTGATGTGGTCCCTGGATTCGTCAGGTTAAATTTTATCGTTGGATGTCACTTTTTCCAATTCCAATTCAGAATGTTTTCAAATGTAACTAGATTTTTGTTACTATTTTTATAATAATTAGCGATGTTGACTGGACAACGGTTAAAACTCTCCTCCTTTGAAATGCCATTTCTCTATTAATAATATAGTGTTGATGTTCACTTTTTTAAATTGATGATGTAAACAACTTTTGACATTTCAAATTACTTAATTTATTTTAATTAATATTTTTCTTATCGTATAACGTATTGAACAGCTAATGATATATTCCGTTTTCTTATAAAATTTGGAATAATTTGGTATGCCATTTGTCTAATTTGATAACGATAAAATTTTCCTCCAATTAAAAAATGCTTAGGGATTTTGTTACAAAACTATACTATTATACAGACTAAAACTAACAGAACTTATTGCCTAATACCAATACTATGTTTGTTCAGTTCATTTATTTAATTTAATAATGTCTTATGACTGTTTTAAATGTTTTTATTTTGTGTCCTTTCCCTCAACTTTAATTTAATGTGTTTATGATTTTATAGGTCCTTTCCTTGGTTTTCACTACCTATTCACTCACTACAGTGTCTTTATTGATTGGGAAACATTTGTTGGCAATGAGGATAGCTCGTAGGTGGAATTCGATAAAATGTCATGGTAGAACATATTATGCCTGTCCTTCTAAAACGAGATTATGTTTTTAAAACGAATCACTGATTTTATGTATCAGCAATGCTCTATTATCAGGTTATTGTACAGGTTTGTTAATTACCCGCTTAATATACACTTTTTGTCTTCCTCATTAACCTACAGTATTGTCCTTTTCCGCATGTTTTTACTTATTAAGTGTCCTTATAATACTTTTAAAAACTTAATCTAACATAATTCCTTGTCTCTAAAATTAACACTACGCAACAATTTTCTTTTAATACGTTTTGTCATTTATTCTTGTTTTTACCGTTCATCAAAGCAGTGACGGTGCGTGATCCTAATATTGGGGGTGCACCATACATAAAAATAATGATAATCATAAGAATAATAAGAATATCCCTAATATGAGATAAATATTTATATGTAATATTTAATATGAGATAAATATTTATCTCATATTAAGGATATTCTTATTAACTTTATTAATTTGAAAACTTACCTAATTTTCTTTGTAAATGAGCTCAATTCTGCGATTTTTACACTGTGCAAATTTTTCAATTACTTTATTGTTAAAATTTTCGATATTTGTAATAAAGTCTTTTTCAATGGAGAGCACAGCCAAAGCCGACAGTCTTTCCTGGCACATGGTGTTGCGCAAAAATGTCTTTATTCGTCTTAAAGTCGAGAAACACCTTTCGGCTTCTGCTGACGAAACAGGTACTGTAATGATGATTTTCAATAATTTAGCACTTTCTTCAAAAGTTGACTCTAGGTTATTGGAATTAACAAATGTATTTAGTGATAGAGCTCCGCTTGAATTTCTAAACTCAATTCTTTGATAAATTAAGGACAACTCGGTACATAATTTATTTATGTCCAAAAACGGGTAAGATTCGACTGTTTGTTTTAAGTAATTTTCGGGAAATTTTTTAACATTCCGAAAATTTTTCTGGGAGAAGTAAATTGGATGCTACCAAGTGTCCAGTAAAATTAAATCTCTCCTTAGCTTGACATATTATAATGTCACACACTTCCTTTAGTTCTCTATTTTTGTCTCCGTAGAAGTGTCTACTCGTCTCCTTTTTATTGGTTGTATTTTATTTGGTTCATCTTCAGTGCTTGTGGCGGTTTCGGTGCTATTTCGTATTGCAGAAATTTCTCTAATAAAACCATCGATAGATGTTTTTACATAAACTGGATCAGTTTCTCTTTTTTGTAACTGATTATACAGAATGTTGACATGTGGCATAATTTTGTGAAAATTACCTAACCAAAATAGAAAATCGTTATCCCTTAAAGTTCTTTTCAATCCACTGGCTTTATCAATAGTAGGTGGATGTTGTATGTGACTTTTTTTCATCTCAATCAATTCTACACATTCCAGAAATTCTTCTTTGTTTTCAAACACAGTATTTACTATTCTAGAATTGAAATTTCATTTTGTAGGTACTGATCGGTGTAATCGAGTTCCTACTACTTCATCAAGAACTGCGGTACATTGTGCGGAATTAGAGAAAAGTGAGCAAAACCCTCCCAAATTTACAAATAATACTCGTACGTTCCGATTAAAAGAAGCCGCATTTGCCATAATTAAATTTAATTGATGCGCATAACAATGCACATATTGGGCAATTGGATAACTCATCTTAATCCTGGTTTGAACTCCACTCGATGATCCACTCATAACGGCAGCTCCATCATATGTTTGAGCAATCAATTTATGTGGGTCATTTTTAACATGGTAGTTTAGTTCACTTTTTAAACACTCCGCCAATGACTCTGCATCATATCCTACTGGTTTTAAAAAACTCCAGAATATTTCTACAGGCTTTCCACCCACCATGTAACGATATATTAAAGCCAACTGAAAATTTGTAGAAACGTCTGTAGTTTCGTCTGCTATTATAGCAACAAAAGTGGATTTTTTGATTTCAATGGTTATTTCATCGTGACAAACTTCAAACATACACTGAAGTAGCTCGTTTTGTATAGTATTAGAAGTTCCTTTAAAAGCCGCCGCGTTTTGTAAATGACACTTCATAGCCTCGTCTAATTCGGCACTGAAATCAATCAACCCACGAAAAATGCCTGGATTGGATGATGTTTCCGATTCATCGTGTCCTCTTAGGGCCAGTTCAAATTTTCCACAAAAACGAATACAGTTAATAATAATGTTTAAAACATACCTGTTTTTTGAAACCGCTTCATTGTGTGCTGCCACTGCTCGTCAGTAGAGGACGACAGCCGGCGCTAGAGCCCCCACCCACCACTTTCTGTGACGTCATTGACCTTGAATGGGACGACCTTGACCTTGATAGAGGCCACCTTGGCCAATCTCATCGTGACCTTGGGCGAGGTTACCTTGACCTTGAGTAATGTCACCTGTGAAAGTCACTTGGTAGGGGTTATTTCAAAGTCGATTTCATCGGGACCAATCACAGATGAGATATTTTGTTTAAAAGTGTGGACATGTTTCGGTTAGCGTCATACACACAGCGCATTGTAAGGTTCAGTCTTGTTCAGGGTGGTCATTTAAATTTAAGTTTTAATTATATTCAAATTTAATTAATTTAATCTAATTTATTTACATGATTAAATATCAATTAGACGATTCAATTTTATATCATTATTTAAAAAAAAGTCAGGTTATGTTAGGATTCGAACTCGCCGTCTTTGGGTTTCCAGCCTAACGCTTTTAGCTATGAGCTATCGAGGTCTTACGCTATTAGAGTACAAGGGTCGGGAATATGGCTGCACTAAAGAAAAAATAACTGTGGCAGCACTAAAGAAAAAAACCTATGACGTAACTCACATAATTACTTTAAAATTTCTCAAATACAATTCGGTTAATATACGAGGTGATTTTTTAAACATACACAGTACTTCGTGGTGTTTACAATGTGGTCTTTTAAATTTAATTTTTAATTATATTCAAATTTAATTAATTTAATCCAATTTATGCAAATGATTAAATGACTATTTTTTTATAACGGGTGTTTTATATTAGGGTACATTTTCCTTTAAAATCTGTAATAGTCGTCGTGGGTGGTCGTATAATGGATCCTTATGTAGTCAAGACTCCCTCATTGAACAATAATGTCGCGTCGATTAGATGACAAACATATGTTTACGCCCCGGGCTTATTGAACTGTATTTCTCACAAAACGTGCAACGTCATGCACGTTTTGTGAGCCATATATGTAGATATAATTTGCCTATAATAATAAGATAAAATTGAGTTGTATGTCTATACCATTAATTAATTATGCGAATTTGTAACATTTACATTATATTTCGAGATCGAAAGTTAAATTTAAGTGAATCATGATTGTTATAGAGAGATTTTGTATAATAATATGAATATATCAGTGGAACTATGATTTTACTAAGAAACAATATAATTTGTTCAGGGCTTATTCAACTGTATTTCTTTCAGGCACGTTTTGTGAGCGATATATGTAGATATGATATGCCTATAATAATAAGATAAAATTGAGTTGTATGTCTATACTATTAATTAATTATGGGAATTTGTAACATTTACATTATATTTCGATATCGAAAGTTAAATTTAAGTGAATCATGATTGTTATAGAGAGATTTTGTATGAGAATATGAATATATCCGTGGAACGATGATTTTACTAGAAAGCAATATAATTTGTCCAGAGCTTATTCAATTGTATTTCTTTCAGGTACGTTTTGTGAGCGATATATGTAGATATAATACACCTATAATAATAAGATAAGAATTAAGTTGTATGTCTATACTCTTAATTAATTATGCGACTGTTTAACTGTTATTCTTTTCCGTCAGGATTTCATACGAATATTTTTAACGTAGCTGAATACGCATAATAAGAATACGCATGTATCAGGATAATTAAGATCTTAGGCGAATACATCGTATCTGGTTTACTGATTAAACCAACATTGTTGAGGGTATTAACTAATATGTACGGCGGAAATGTAGAAATTAGAAGGATTATTTTTTAAATTATGTACCTATAAAACATTACTCTAGAGAATGCTAAGAACTGATTTACTGGTAATATTTATCTCAAATTTGACAGGTTGGTATTCTCTAGTACATAATTTAGGTGGCTAATATGTCAGAATAATTCACCTAATACTAAACGGAAATATATTTAGAAAAAATCCTAAACGTATGCAATCTATAGATATTCTCAGCCGAAAAGTGCATAAAGCAAATATATATTTTCTCTTGCAATCTCGAATGGTCATCTCGAGAATGGATAATAATCGTACACTCCACTAGATAGAAGTGCTTCCATAAGAAGAGTTTAATTCCATAAGAAGAGACTAATTCAAGAATTATTTAACCGTATTATTATTAATACGAATTATTTTAAATGAATATTGACGTGGATATTATAGGCAAACTTTATTTACGTCCTAATTTCTGATATAATACAATATGTAATTAAGATATTATTTACTGGAAGTACAATGCGAAGAGGATCGAAGAAATAGAGCTCTTGTAAATGGATGGGCAAATGAAAAGAAATCTTCATGCTTTTTTATCAAAATAATTAGTTATATTCATTTTAAACGGACAGACGCCCATATACGTAATACAAGTATAAATCCATCTTATTTTTACTTTATGCTGGCGTACTACTCAAGAAAAAAATAGACGGTTATATTTAAAAGGATGATATCAATAATTTTCATTTGGAACTCAAATCCCAGAATATAATAACGACCCCAAGACTGTGCCCAGTCGAACTTTCAGGCAAAAAATTATACTACGTACATAATATATATCTTAGTATTTAATCTGAAACATGCGTGTCCAACTTCTGTCTGTTATGGCGATTTAGACAAATTTATTACTAAGCCGACAAAACGACATTGTCCTTTTGATTCATTAGTTTCATTTAAAATTAGTATATATCTGCACCGCTTGATATCTTAGTGTGCACAAAAAAATATAACCTCGAGTTCTAAGTAAATTCACGACGTCCCGTCGACGCCGACTTGCATATCTTTTTTTGGGTGAAAAGGTACAAAAGTCATTTATGTCAGTTTTCCATTGTAACAAATGAAGGCGCGAAATGTGTATAAAAAAAACTACCCGGCTATGCTCATCGTATCATCTTAAGAGACTCGCCCAGGTATACGCACCAGCCCCATTCAATATTTTACAACCTGAAATAATACGACAATAACAGGAAAAAATAAAAGCCTGTTTTCTATTGTTTGGAACGATCGTTCACCTGTCTAATAAAGTAACAGTTTGATGACCTGAATCGAATTTACAAGTAGATGTTTAAGTGTTTTCAATAAATATTTCTTTAACTGTAAATTTTAAATATATGATAGAAGACACTGTAGATGACGAACTTTATTGTAAGTTAACGTAAATAAATAAATCGAACTAACTTTTTATTAGTTTAAGTGGAAAGGTATAATGATGGATATAACCCGTATTTATATATCACACACTACATCGAAGAAATATTTTGTTGGTAATTTCTTCTGCAATTAAATGACTCTAATAATGGTATAATTAGCTGAATTTAGATTTCCTACTCCGTTAATATTTTTCAAATCTTCATTAAGAATATTAATTTTTGATGGATAAGGGGTGGCCAAATATCTATGTCGCATTATTCTGGGCAAATATATCCTTTTATTTGGGGACGTATAAAAGATACATAGCATCGGTGGAATTTCTATCTAATAATAACATACATGGTATTTTCAGTATATTTTGGTAGTTGTTTGTAAGAAAAAATTGCTTAAAAGAAAGTGTCATTCCAAAATAAATTTATCAACATAAAAGTACATTTCTTCCTACCAAAAAAGTTTGTCGATTAACAAATTAATTATTTAATTGGCGAATATGAGTGGTATTACAAGATGAAAGAGTGCCACTTAAAATATTAACTGAGGTATCTGGAGATAAGGGCGTAAATCTAAATATCAGTGGACATTGGTTTTAAATTTCTCCTTCAGTATGTAAATTTTCATTTTCTTTACTAAAATAAATAGCTGAGATGGATCGTTTGGCAAACAATTAAGATTATATACCAAAATCAAGTTATTTAGGGCTTTGGTTGCATTAATTATTGCACAATACAGGTAATATATACTAAAATCTATTTACTTGAAAAAAATAGAGCTTTGATGGCACTTACTAATGCATAATCTGCCAATTACGCATATAATTGCTGTGGAATTCCGATTCAATTTTTAGTTATTATCAATATTACCGGAATGACCCTGATATTATCATGGTGTAAAGAAAAAAATATCTATAGAAGATTATAGGAAATTTGTTGATAAAGCGGTTTAATATTTAGAAAAATGAATACGTTTAGAGACGATATACATGATATCTATACGGAAATGAAAAAAAAATAATAAAGTTGCCCTTTTTCACCCTGATGATAAAATATTCGTAATTGTATAATAAAATATTCGTAATATCAGGCAAACATTACCGTGGGGTCACAATGATATCACCTTTGTATTTATTTTTTTTTTTTCAAAGCGATCCTGAACTAATATAGAATGATTTCTATTAGATTTAAATAGGGAATTTGTCGATATAGAAAATCATATTGGTGGTTGTGAAAATAATTTGGATGCCTCAAATACAACCATTGAGAGGGCACCTTGTAATTGGTGACGTGAAATCAACTAGTGGAGGTTGGAGTGGGAAGTTAGAGTGGGGGGGGGGGCAATCTGGCTTCTCTTCGATATTAGCTATTAGCTTTCTTTTTACATCCAGTGTTTCTGCCGAAGGAAGCTATCCGGCATTTGTGTCGTCGGTTTTAGGAGCCGCGACAATTCTTTCAAATATAATTATAAAGCCGGCATCCGAGGATAACACCTCAAGGAACAATGGCGGTGGTGGAATAAATAATGGTGGACTTCAGACCGCATACAGCGAAAGCGTGCAAAGCCATGTCACTACAGATACCAACTTACCTATTCTAACATTATCACAGGAATATTTCGATTTTGAGGGTCTGTTCAACTTTCCTGTGATAAATACATGTGTGCCAGATAGTGCATCTCCGTCGACACCACCGAAGGTTTCAAATAGTTCTGGATTTGGACTCGACAAGGGAATAATATTGCAGACGTGTGATACGATGCCTGCAGGATCATCGAAAACAGATAACAATGAAGTAGAACGTAAAGTCGGGTCCAAACCGAGCTTATTAAAAAATCTTCTTTGCAGCTCCTCATCTAATGCAAAAAAGAATCCCGAGCAACAGGTGAGAAGTAGCTCTAACAAAGTTAAAGCAGAGGTGGTGTCCATAGTTAACAAACCAGGCCATTCTAAGGGGGTATTGTCCACGTCACACAACGAGATGGCGGACCAACAAAATTCGATTGTGATGTCAGACTCGTCTGATTTCGAATCGGATTCTGAAATATACTCCCAAACCAACATAGAGACGTGCGAGCGATATTGGGGGTTCAATAATCAGGTTGAAGCTAAGTACAAGGCTGCATATGACCACGACCAAGCTGTTGAAAATTCTCACAATCAGATCATGCAAGAGACAGCAAGTGTCGAAAATGAAATTCAACGTCTGGTAGCAGAGAAGGAGAATTTGGCAATCAAACTTATTAAATGTGATCGGACACGTGTTAGAACTCGAAGTAGGTTGGAAAAGCTGGATAAGTTTCGGAAACAGTATTTTCGCCATTATTCAAAGTAGAAACGGTGGAAAATATGTATATAAAAATTATATGTGTATGAGTGTATGTGTGTATATTTGTAGATCTCGATCTGGAAGTTGGATGCAAAGAACATAATTTAATTTGTACTTGATGATAGATTAATATAAATTAGGTTACCTTATATCAGGTAACATATAGAACATGCTATTTTTTTTTTAATAAATTATGTGTAATTAGGTTAAGATATAAGTAAATATGTATAAATGTAGATATTATAATTATATTACAGTCAATTTTACCCCCATGTATAATAAGACCACTGTGAAAATTAAAAAAAAAAAAGAAATGCATTTCCTCAAAGTATATATTTTTCATGAATATGTAGGTAAAATTCTGTTAAATTCAGAAAATTGACTGCGTTACAGCCAATTTAGCTGAGAGCTGGTACGACTATCCCTACGTCACTGGAGATGTTTGTGAAGAACCATCATATAGCCCGGGACCCGATTTCTTTTTTTTTTTTTTTTTAGTCGTTAGGACCCACATCTTTGTTAATTTTTATAATTGTTTCATAAAAATTTATATAAAACAAGTCTTGTATATACTTAATAAAATACCGATAATTCAAACTCAACAATTTGTTTTTTATTTCTTTCCCACTATATCACAACTTCAGATAATTTAAAATAACATTAATAATACCATTATAAACTCTGAACATACTACTAAAATGTAAATCAAAAATTGAATTAATTAAATATCATTAATTATCGGGATTTTTTTCACAGGGCTAACTAATTAATGAAGGGTTGAATTATCGGTATTTTATTAAGTATATACAAAATTTGTTATTTTATTAAGTATATATAAATTTTTATGAAACAATTATAAAAATTAACAAAGATGTGGGTCCTAACGACTAAAAAAAAACAAAGAAATCGAGTCCCGGGCTATATGATGGTTCTTCAAAAACATCTTTAGTGACGTAGGGATAGTCGTACCAGCTCTCAGCTAAATTGGCTGTAACGCAGTCAATTTTCTGAATTTAACAGAATTTTACCTACATATTCATGAAAAATATATACTTTGAGGAAATGCATTTCTTTTTTTTTTTTAATTTTCACAGTGGTCTTATTATACATGGGGGTAAAATTGACTGTACTATAATTATAATATCTACATTTATACATATTTACTTATATCTTAACCTAATTACACATAATTTATTTAAAAAAATAGCATGTTTTATATGTCTTAACCTGATATAAGGTAACCTAATTTATATAATCTATCATTAAGTACAAATTAAATTATGTTCTATGCATCCAACTTCCAGATCGTGATCTACAAATATACACACATACACTCATACACATATAATTCTTATATACTATTTTCCACCGTTTCTACTTTGAATAATGACGAAAATACTGTTTCCGAAACTTATCCAGCTTTTCAACCTACTTCGAGTTCTAACACGTGTCCGATCACATTTAATAAGTTTGATTGCCAAATTCTCTTTCTCTGCTACCAGACGTTGAATTTCATTTTCGACACTTGCTGTCTCTTGCATGATCTGATTGTGAGAATTTTCAACAGCTTGGTCGTGATCATATGCAGCCTTGTACTTAGCTTCAACCTGATGATTGAACCCCCAATATCGCTCGCACGTCTCTATGTTGGTTTGGGAGTATATTTCAGAATCCGATTCGAAATCAGACGAGTCTGATATCACAATCGGATTTTGTTGGTCCGCCATCTCGTTGTGTGACGTGGACAATACCCCCTTAGAATGGCCTGGTTTGTTAACTATGGACACCATCTCTGCTTTAACTTTGCTACAGCTACTTCTCACCTGTTGCTCGGGATTCTTTTTTGCATTAGATGAGGAGCTGCAAAGAAGATTTTTTAATAAGCTCGGTTTGGACCCGACTTTACGTTCTACTTCATTGTTATCTGTTTTCGATGATCCTGCAGGCATCGTATCACACGTCTGCAATATTATTCCCTTGTCGAGTCCAAAGCCAGAACTATTTGAAACCTTCGGCGGTGTCGACGGAGATGCACTATCTGGCACACATGTATTTATCACAGGAAAGTTGAACAGACCCTCAAAATCGAAATATTCCTGTGATAATGTTAGAATAGGTAAGTTGGTATCTGTAGTGACATGGCTTTGCACGCTTTCGTTGTATGCGGTCTGAAGTCCACCATTATTTATTCCACCACCGTCATTGTTCCTTGAGGTGTTATCCTCGGATGCCGGCTTTATAATTATATTTGAAAGAATTATCGCGGCTCCTAAAACCGACGACACAAATGCCGGAGAGCTTCCTTCGGCAGAAACACTGAGTGAACTTTTCTTTGGTTCACCAAAAACCATTTTACTTTTTTCCACAAAATGTTTACAATTGAACAATTAAAAATTACGTTTACACTCAACGACTGCTGGATGTAAAAAGAAAGCTAATAGCTAATATCGAAGAGAAGCCAGATTGCCCCCCCCCCCCCACTCTAACTTCCCACTCCAACCTCCACTAGTTGATTTCACGTCAGCAATTACAAGGTGCCCTCTCATTGGTTGTATTTGAGGCATCCAAATTATTTTCACAACCACCAATATGATTTTCTATATCGACAAATTCCCTATTTAAATCTAATAGAAATCATTCTATATTAGTTCAGGATCGCTTTGAAAAAAAAAAAAAATAAATACAAAGGTGATATCATTGTGACCCCACGGTAATGTTTGCCTGATATTACGAATATTTTATTATGCAATTACGAATATTTTATCATCAGGGTGAAAAACGGCAACTTTATTATTTTTTTCTTCATTTCCGTATAGATATTATGTATATCGTTTCTAGACGTATTCATTTTTCTAAATATTAAACCGCTTTATCAATAATTTTCCTATAATCTTGTATAGATATTTTTTTCTTTACACCATGATAATATCAGGGTCATTCCGGTAATATTGATAATAACTAAAAATTTAATCGGAATTTTACAGCAATTATATGCGTAATTAGCAGATTATGCATTAGTAAGTGCTATCAAAGCTCTATTTTTTCCAAGTAAATAGATTTTAGTATATATTACCTGTATTGTGCAATAATTAATGCAACCAAAGCCCTAAATAACTTGATTTTGGTATATAATCTTAATTGTTTGCCAAACGACCCATCTCAGCTATTTATTTTAGTAAAGAAAATGACAAATTTACATACTGAAGGAGAAATTTAAAACCAATGTCCAATGATATTTAGATTTACGCCCTTATCTCCAGATACCTCAGTTAATATTTTAAGTGGCACCCTTTCATCTTGTAATATCACTCATATTCGCCAATTAAATAATTAGTTTGTTAATCGACAAACTTATATAACGATATTTGGCCACCCCTTATCCATCAAAAATTAATATTCTTAATGAAGATTTGAAAAATATTAACAGAGTAGGAAATCTAAATTCAGTTAATTATACCATTATTAGAGTCATTTAATTGCAGAAGAAATCACCAACAAAAGATTTCTTCGATTTAGTGTGTGATATATAAATACGGGTTATATCCATCGCTATACCTTTCCACTTAAACTAATAAAAAGTTAGTTCGATTTATTTATTTACGTTAACTTACAATAAAGTTCGACATCTACAGTGTCTTCTATCATATATTTAAAATTTACAGTTAAAGAAATATATATTGAAAACACTTAAACATCTACTTGTAAATTCGATTCAGGTCATCAAACTGTTACTTTATTAGACAGGTGAACGATCGTTCCAAAAAATAGAAAACAGGCTTTTATTTTTTCCTGTTATTGTCGTATTATTTCAGGTTGTAAAATATTGAATGGAGCTTGTGCGTATACCTGGGCGAGTCTCTTAAGATGATACGATGAGCATAGCCGGGTAGTTTTTTTATACACATTTGGCGCCTTCATTTGTTACAATGGAAAACTGACATAAATGACTTTTGTACCTTTTCACCCAAAAAAAGATATGCAAGTCGCCGCCGACGGGACGTTGTGAATTTACTTAGAACTCGAGGGTATATTTTTTTGTGCACACTAAGATATCAAGCGGTGCAGATATATACTAATTTTAAATGAAACTAATGAATCAAAAGGACAATGTCGTTTTGTCGACCTAGTAATAAATTTGTCTAAATCGCCATAACAGACAGAAGTTCGACACGCATGCGTCAGATTAAATACTAAGATATATATTATGTACGTAGTATAATTTTTTTCCCTGAAAGTTCGACTGGGTACAGTCTTGGGGTCGTTATTATATTCTGGGATTTGAGTTCCAAATGAAAATTATTGATATCATCCTTTTAAATATAACCGTCTATTTTTTTCTTGAGTAGTACGCCAGCATAAAGTAAAAATAAGATGGATTTATACTTGTATTACGTATATGGGCGTCTGTCCGTTTAAAATGATTATAACTAATTATTTTGATAAAAAAGCATGAAGATTTCTTTTCATTTGCCCATCTATTTACAAGAGCTCTATTTCTTCGATCCTCTTCGCATTGTACTTCCAGTAAATAATATCTTAATTAAAGTTTGCCTATAATATCCACGTCAATATTCATTTAAAATAATTCGTATTAATAATAATACGGTTAAATAATTCTTGAATTAGTCTCTTCTTATGGAATTAAACTCTTCTTATGGAAGCACTTCTATCTAGTGGAGTGTACGATTATTATCCATTCTCGAGATGACCATTCGAGATTGCAAGAGAAAATATATATTTGCTTTATGCACTTTTCGGCTGACAATATCTATAGATTGCATACGTTTAGGATTTTTTCTAAATATATTTCCGTTTAGTATTAGGTGAATTATTCTGACATATTAGCCACCTAAATTATGTACTAGAGAATACCAACCTGTCAAATTTGAAACAAATATTACCAGTAAATCAGTTTTTAGCATTCTCTAGAGTAATGTTTTACAGGTACATAATTTAAAAAATAATCCTTCTAATTTCTACATTGCCGCCGTACATATTAGTTAATACCCTCAACAATGTTGGTTTAATCAGTAAACCAGATACGATTTATTCGCCTAAGATCTTAATTATCCTGATACATGCGTATTCTTATTATGCGTATCCAGCTACGTTAAAAATATTCGTATGAAATCCTGACGGAAAAGAATAACAGTTAAACAGTTGCATAATTAATTAAGAGTATAGACATACAACTTAATTTTTATCTTATTATTATAGGTGTATTATATCTACATATATCGCTCACAAAACGTACCTGAAAGAAATACAATTGAATAAGCTCTGGACAAATTATATTGCTTTCTAGTAAAATCATCGTTCCACGGATATATTCATATTATTATACAAAATCTCTCTATAACAATCATGATTCACTTAAATATCGCTCATAAAACGTGCCTGAAAGAAATACAGTTGAATAAGCCCTGAACAAATTATATTGTTTCTTAGTAAAATCATAGTTCCACTGATATATTCATATTATTATACAAAATCTCTCTATAACAATCATGATTCACTTAAATTTAACTTTCGATCTCGAAATATAATGTAAATGTTACAAATTCGTATAATTAATTAATGGTATAGACATACAACTCAATTTTATCTTATTATTATAGGCAAATTATATCTACATATATGGCTCACAAAACGTGCATGACGTTGCACGTTTTGTGAGAAATACAGTTCAATAAGCCCGGGGCGTAAACATATGTTTGTCATCTAATCGACGCGACATTATTGTTCAATGAGGGAATCTTGACTACATAAGGATCCATTCATTATACGACCACCCACGACGACTATTACAGATTTTAAAGGAAAATGTACCCTAATATAAAACACCCGTTATAAAAAAATAGTCATTTAATCATTTGCATAAATTGGATTAAATTAATTAAATTTGAATATAATTAAAAATTAAATTTAAAAGACCACATTGTAAACACCACGAAGTACTGTGTATGTTTAAAAAATCACCTCGTATATTAACCGAATTGTATTAGAGAAATTTTAAAAGTAATTATGTGAGTTACGTCATAGGTTTTTTTCTTTAGTGCTGCCACAGTTATTTTTTCTTTAGTGCAGCCATATCCCGACCCTTGTACTCTAATAGCGTAAGACCTCGATAGCTCATAGCTAAAAGCGTTAGGCTGGAAACTCAAAGACGGCGAGTTCGAATCCTAACATAACCTGACTTTTTTTTAAATAATGATATAAAATTGAATCGTCTAATTGATATTTAATCATGTGAATAAATTAGATTAAATTAATTAAATTTGAATATAATTAAAACTTAAATTTAAAAGACTACCCTGAATGAGACTGAACCTTACAATGCGCTGTATGTATGACGCTAACCGAAACATGTCCACACTTTTAAACAAAATATCTTATCTGTGATTGGTCCCGATGAAATCGACTTTGAAATAACCCCTACCAAGTGACTTTCACAGGTAACATTACTCAAGGTCAAGGTAACCTCGGTCAAGGTCACGGCGACCTTGACCGAGGTTACCGTTATCAAGGTCACGATGACCTTGGCCAAGGTGGCCTCTATCAAGGTCAAGGTCATCCCGTTCAAGGTCAACGACGTCACAGAAAGTGGTGGTGGGGGGGCTCTAGCGCCGGCTGTCGTCCTCTACTCTCGTCGATGAGCAGAATCGAGTATTGTCGCAATATTTGCAGTGCCTAGCATTGCTAAATTCAAAACATTATTCATGTGTCCAGCAGAATTTGCATGTTTTTTTATTTTCTCGTTTATGTGATTTAAATCCGTTACTCCAGTTTTGGTCCAAGGTGTTTCCCAGCCAAACAAAACATACGGAAAACAACACACTGCGTTCAATACATCGCATCCACTTAACCACAAAAGTTTTTTAAATAAGTCAATATTAAATGTTCTTACAAATTGTTTATTTTTTCCTTTCACGGCTAATTTTAAATTATTTTGTGGAGTGGGCCTACCTAGAGTTTTAATTTGCACTTTTTCCTCGAAACTCAAGCTAGAGAATGGAGTCTTTAATAAGTTTTGAATAGAATTCATTATTCCAAACTAGATTCTAACCGAAAACCCGAGTTTATATTTATAAAACGTAAGCGATAAGACAGCTTACGAGACAAGCGATGTACGAAAACAATTCACAAACTAACCGATTCTAACCTCTCTCAATTTCGTGCGCTCTTAAAATCTGCACATAATATCTATAGAATTCGCCCACTACTTTTCCTAATTGTGGAGGGGCAGCAGTAACAATACGCGTTCGCTTTTTCATATTGCACGGAAGCACGATCCACGGGCGTAAATCGGCCATATAATATATTGATGGTATTAACGCTAGGGATGCGGAAAGGCGATAAATTAAGAATGCATCCATTAATTACTAAATAAAATTATTAATGCTAAATTGTCGGTAGTGCGCGCTCACCAGCGCACCTTATAGCCCACTGCCACTGCATCAAAGTGAATCAATTTACTGGTTTTAATAATATTCTAAGTCACATTTCAGGAAGATCGGAAGGATATTCACTGAATTTTATGATTTCTACCGAAACACGCATTTGGTTGGAACGTACTCTCGAGTTTATATTTTATATATATTCCTTATATTTTAATTTTATATATATATATATATATATATATATATATATATATATATATATATATATATATATATATATATATATTTATACAGGGTGAGCCACGGTGGATGGAGTATTATAAGTATATGGAGAACGGATCTACCGATTGCTTTGAAATTTTGGTTACCAAAATAGTCGAGTATGATCTATGCAACTAAAATATTTTCAAAATTGCTGTGTTGCCACTTATACGTAAAACCGGCAACATCTTCGTTATTTTAAATAGAATACTCTGTATATATATTTGCATTTTTTGGATTGTCGGCTCTCTCTGAATAACTTTTATTAATATTTCCCTATATCTATCTGAAGCCGTTATCGAGATAATAATTTTTTTCTGAATTTATTGCCAAAAATTTTACTTTCAGTAAATCGTGTTCTCTCCTACCTACACAGCAATTAAAAGATAATTTTTCAGTTGTGGCTAGGTAAGGCCTGGGGGCATCTTCTTCATTAATTAAATGTTTCCAATATCATACAGGGTGAGTTAGAGAATGCTTTCTATAAGTGACTTGGAGAAATGCACGAAAGTCAATTTTTTGAAATAGAATGCCCAGTATATTATTACCAATTCGGAAAGGCGATACATTTACCTATTTAAAAATGTTAATGTACCCTATACCTAATATGCACCGTTTTCGATATATAGGCACTTTTCTGTAACCCTTCCAAGAATATTATATCTTTTGATATGTTGCCTCCCTCTGAAAATGAGTACTTCTATGAGTAACTTCGATCCGTGACGCGACTGATTCCCCGCTCTGCACGTCCATTTTGGAGCGCATCGATACAGGCACTCTGACCTGCCTTTTCCTCAGTCGTTCGCTTCGCTTCGTGTCCTACACTTCGCCTAGCTTACGCGCTTCGCCGTTCTTATCGTTTACTCCAGTCTTCGACTAGATTCTGCAGCGAAATTACTGGTGAACTGTGCTTCACACAGAGATTAACGACGACAAGAAAATCAACAAAAAGCCGTCACACTCGACGCATTTAATGTCGACGATCACGATCGCCACGTGGCCGCGCCATTTTAGTGCCGCCGACCCACGCCACGTGGACGTCCATCACGATTGTAGCGGTCTTCCACAGTATATAAATCCACCGATTTGGTAAAGGCTTCGCAGAATATCCAGGTGAGTTATTTAATCAAGTATTTCATCGTCTCCGAGGGTCATCAGACGCCGGGGTTACGCCATATTGGGATTGCATCATCGCCACGTGGTCGAGGCCACGCCATCATCGCCAAGGGATAGCTGCAGCCATTATCCAGCTATCTACGCCAGTGTTTATGTGCCAGGAACGAGCTAGAGTGTATCGTCTAGCTGCGCCATCGCCAATTTACTCGGTGAGTTATTTCTGCCTAGAGCTTTATATAACCCGTGTTTAATTTTGTTCCAGGGTCAGTAATGGGAAGAAGCCCTGCAACTAGGTGCGACATTGCACTAAGTCCCCTAGCACCTACATACAGGGGTTACGACCCCTGGTGACCACCTACCGGTAGTCTAGGCGTACCATACCGTTGGGATCTCTGCTTCTTGGACGTGACACGAAACACTGTTCGTACTTGAAGTGGATATCTCTTCCGAGGGGCGCCAGCTACCAGATATTAGGTCGGGAGGTCGGATCCTCCGAAGCCATCGTGGGAAAGCGCGGGAAGCCGTACTACGTTTAGAAACCATCCGCGCCAGCCGCGTATTTCGTACGTTCCCCCAGGTTCATCGTCCACATCGAGTAGCTCCAGGCGAGGCTAACGCTGTATGGATAACCAGCGGGAACATTACTTCGCCGAAGCCATGAAGACAAGGAGCGGTCGGGTTTTAGGAGCCCCCGACGCTCGACACACGCCGGTGTCGACGTCGACACCCAACCTCAACGAGGGCATAACCAGCCAGCGGGTCTCTCCACCAGTGAGGTTGCGAACGGCTGCATCGAGGATATGGGAGGCCTCGATCAACGTTTCGCGGAGAGACGCATCCACCCCCAGTGCAGGAGCGCGAAGTGGGGTGGCGCCTAGCCGCGAGATCATCGACGACGAGGGCGCGGTGTCCAGGAGTTCGACAATGGCGACTCCAGCGGGCCGCGCCGACTCGCACAATACTCAACCTGTGCTGGTACTACCAGTTTCCGCCGCCCGCGGAAATGAGGGAGCGGGAGATCGACGACATGGCGCCCGAGCAGGGACACGTGAAGATATTATGGGCCTGGACACCCAGAGAAATGTCCTACACGAGCGGCCACCCCAGACGATAGAAGGGTATCATCGTCGACACGGCGCCCGTGTGGAAATGCCAATTGGAGAGCCGGTGCCCCTCATTTCCGGGGGCCCCGAGATCTACGACCCTGAGGCGGCGCGTCGAAGAATATCCACGCCGGCCGGAATTCCAACGAGGGAATGGCCCGGATTTCCCCGGATTTCAAGAATTCTACGACGTGGGGTTATGGAGGCAGCCCCCCGTAAATGGGGGACAGAGATGTCCCCTGGCGCCCGAGCACCAAGAAGTGCACGAAATTCCTAGACGGAGCTATGGGGTCTACGAGCACTACCCCCGAGTGGAGCCCTACGGATATTATGGGCTCTACGACGACGACGGCGCCGTGGCCTCAGACCATATTGCCACGCGCATGAGAGGCCGCGAAGAAGGCGCGCCGAGCGGCGTATTTCCGACGTCGCATGCCGGGACCGCCACCCTTGCCCCCCGAGACACGGCCACTGAGACCGTGATTCGAGCGATGGGTGAGCTGATGGCCCAGGCGCAGGCACGGCGGACAGAAACCGCCCGACCGCAGCCGGATTTAACCTTCGCCGGCAGAAATTACGAAGATCTGAATACCTTCAACGAGGAATTCGAAGACTACGCCGACCTGGTGAGCGTCGGCTCCAAGAGGATGGTCCCCCTCGCCCGGAGCTACCTGCGAGGGGAGACGAGATAATGGGCGGAGACGGAAACGCGCCCCCTTGGAGACTGGGCCACGTTCCAGGAGTACTTCCTGGACGAATTCTCGTCGGTGGAACGCCTCGCCGAAGTCACTCGCAGAAGGAAGGCCAAGGAGCATTGGCCTTCATTGCGAGGAAGGCCCGACTGCTCGATCGTGTGGCCCCCGAGACGCCCGAATGGTAGAGGGTGGCCCTCATACGAGGACAGCTCCTGCCGAGCTTCCGCGTCCGGATACGACGTGGGGCTTGTGAAACGATGAAAGGGCTCATCGGTATCGCCACAGACATCGAGAGGGAAGTCATCGCCGGGGCGTACCGCACGCCGAAGAGCGGCCCCGCCCGGAATAGGGCCCAGGAAAAGAGGGGTCGGACGACGACAACGTCGTCATCTACACTCCGGCTCCGCGCCAGGGAATCCAGCGACACGGCGGAAGAGCCGCCCGGCGCGAAAACCTGGAGGAGCCCCGACGAGGAGCGATGGGTTCGAGAAAGGAGCCGCCGCTTTGTCGCTCCGAAGAGGCGCCCAAGAGACGCGACGACGCACCGCGTCGAATGTAGCGTTCGCCGCAACGAGAACGGCGGCCATGGCGTCAAGAGCCATCCCGACAGCTGCCGCCAAGTAGGGACGCCCGTAACAAAGGACGCCGGGTCCCCAGAGGGGACTGGCGTCGAGATGCCGGACCAGCGCGGAACGAGAAGCCCCCTGAGAGGACTGGCGCACCCGAGAAATGCGACGGGGCGCCGCGATGGAAGGCGCATCGGCGCCTAAAGGAGAGGCACCGGAAAACGACGATCGGGCCGAGGCCAGGTGCAACCCTCGGACCCGCAACTGAATTGGAGAGCGAGGACATCTCCGAAGAACTCCGTCACTGGGGGAGCCGCGGTGGCGGGGGTGCTCGACATTTCGAGGACGACATTTGGAGCCGTCTTGCTCCAACCGACGTCGTGACGCGCCCGGAAAATTCCACGGGATCAGAAGAAATGAAGAATCCGGGCGTAGGAATGGAATCGACCGACGGTACCCGGACGCAAGTGAACCAAAAGCAACCGGAGGTGGATAAAAAACCCGGAATTAAATCGCGGCTTAATCAAGATGGAGGAAATTAATGGCATCGAAGCGGATCAAGATAATGACCGCGAATTAAATGGAAATAAACTTGGACTTCGACTGAACCCGAGTTTAACTCAAGTGGATTCAAATCCGGGCAATAAAATGGAATTTAATCGACGGACTTTGAAGGCATCTGAACCAAATAAAATTGGACTTAGAAGCGAAACGAACTTTAGTCAATTTAATTCAAATCAGGATGATAAACTGAAATCAAGTCATCGGAATTTAAATCAAATGGAACTTCCAAGAAATGAAACTGGACTTGGAATTAAATCGATTTTAATTAAAACAAATAAGGACCAAGGAAACGAATTCAGACTTGGACATAATTCGAATGTAATCGAACGGAATACGGATGAAGATAGAGAAGCTGAACTCAGAAATAAATCGCCTTCAATGAAATCGAATTCAATCAACGAAATGGAACAAGAAGTTGACATCGGACTTGGAATTAAACTGGAACGGAAAATGTGTACTGACCCGGACGATGCCCCGGAACAGGAAGTTCACCGGGAAGTAAATGCACACACCACATCGGAGCAGGTCAACGACCTGGGTGTTGACATTTATGGAAATTCGGAAAGCGAATCTGAAGAGAACAGTGAACTTCGAGAAATGAAACCAGACTTCAACAATAAACCGGAGTCTAACATACCGGAACTGGAATGCGATTTTAAGGAAGAGCCATCTGCACACGTTCCGACATTAAACAACGGCTTACAGGAAATTGACTCTGGGAAAGCACCTGAACCGGCTTACGGAGAAGTTGCCGCTATTAGGGGAGGAACCGTGCCCCGCATCCCACTTGAAATAGAGGGGAAGATAGTTAAAGCGTTGGTGGACACCGGCGCTGGCTTAAATCTAATCCGAAGCGATCTGGTACAAGGAAAGCAGTGGGAAACGGCCAGAAAGACATTGCGACTAGCCGCCAGCGGATTCTGTACGCAAGCAAGGGGTGTCATGGACTTGGCACCGACCCTATGCGGTGAACCCGTCGACTTGCGCATGTACGTGGTGGACAACCTACTCGAAGAAGTCATCCTTGGACAGCCGTTTCTACAAGAAGAGGACGTCGTGATGGGCTGGAAAAGAAGAACTATTGCTTTTGGTACTCGCAGAAGAGTACCCAGTATACTGGGACGACCCGAAGGGCCAGGCGAAACCCGCCCTCACA